>KQ758893.1:162159-173255 GCA_001462505.1 Aurantiochytrium sp. T66 | reverse complement strand
GGCGCGCGGCCCCCGGCGCGAGACCCGCGCGGAAGCCGCCAAATGCGCGCGGGACGCCGCCGCGCGCGCCGGGATCGACCTCGACGCCGCCGCGGGCCCGCCGGGGTCCTCGCGGAGGATCCTGCGCGAGGATATCATCGCGGAGAACCTCGACTTCATCGACGGCTTCAACGAGAAGCAGGACGCCGCGGAGCTCGACCCGACGTCGGTGCTCGTGCTGCTCAGCCGCCAAGAGTTCGCGCGCGCCATGAGCTCCGGACTCCGCGAGAGTGCCGACGAGACGCAGCCCGTTGAGGATGCCGCCGAGGAACTCGGGCATGACGACATCGACGACAGTGCCGATGATGACGCGGACAGCGACTGGGACTGGCGGGTCCATGGCGCCGTGGGCTACGTGCACAATCAAGGCCTGTGCGGAAGCTGCTGGGCACACGCCGCGATCGCCGCGGTCGAAGGCAGAATGGCCATCGACCACGCAAGGCTCTTCCAGCTCAGCGCGGAGCAGCTTGTGTCCTGCTTCCAGCCCGAGACCTTTGGGTGCCGCGGCGGCAGCTTTGTCGATGTCCTGCGGTCGTACACCCCGCGCCAGGCCCTCGTGACTGAAAAGACCTGGCCGTGGCTCGCGCAGTCCAACTTGGCGTGCGCCGCCGGCGTTGCAGAAAACGGCGTCGTCAGGACGCAAGGGATCCTCCTGGAGCGCGGACCCCGGCCGCGCGCCGCTCGCGTGGCCTCCATGGTCCGCCAGCAGCCCGTGGCCTCCAGCGTCAGGGCCGCGAGCCGCTGCTTCCAGTTCTACGCCCGTGGCGTCCTCGACGACGCGCACTGCGCCGACGCGGATGAAGCGTCGGCCGATCACGCGGTTGCAATTGTGGGTTTTGAGAAACTCGACAATCCGGCCAAGAGCGCCTGGATCGTAAAGAATTCATGGGGTCGCGCGTGGGGCGAGGACGGCTTTGTTCGCATCAAAGTACACCCCGACGGTCAGGACCCGGCTTTCGGGATCGGCACCCTCGTCGCGGCCCCGCGCGCCGCGGACTTTGGGTCTTCGTGTCGCAGGGACAAGGCCAAGTGCGCCGGCCAGGGCCTCGCCGTGAATACAAGCTCCGTCTCGCCCTACGACGACGGCAGCAAGAGCGACGACGCGGGCGGGCACGGCCTTGCGCGCTCGATCATAATAGGTTCGCTTTTCGGGCTTTGGATCATCGCGCTCCTTTGTATTGGGCAGCAGCTCTGCTTCAAGAAACTGCGACGTCGGCGCCGCGCTCGTCCAAGACGAAGGCATTCGCTCACTCGTGCGAGCCACGAGTCTCTCAACCGCCTGCTCGAGGAATATCCCGACGAAATCGACAACGATGACGAGGCCAATGACAACAACGGCGAGGCGCGCCCGTACTGGTCGTCAGTTATCTAAATTAGCCTAAAGTCATTCGCCGCGGCTCGCGCTGGGTTTTCACAGAATCTCCACCTTGATCCGGTATCGCCAGTGCTTGCCGTGCACCTTGTACTGGTCATGAGTCCGCGGCTGCCACGAGACGTCGCCACCCAGGCCCATGTGGGCCGTGTCGAGGTGGATGTGGACCGGCGAGCTCCGGTCGACCGTCGGAAGCTCGCACTGGTGCCGCGCCGTCGCGAGATCCTCCACGCTGTAGCGCGACGCGCTCAGCTGCGCCCCGCTCATGCCAGCGGGCCGCGGACCGGGACCCGGCGCGTCGACATTTCGGGGACTCAGGCCGGGAAAGTACTCGCGCCGCACAGGATTGGGCGACGCGTGCGATATGCGGACGCCGCGACTCGAGGATCGGCACCGGAAGGCGGCCCACTGCACGTCGGATCGGCCTCCACATTCGCTAGGCTTGATGTACGGCACGTGCATCGAGTCCACGTCGCACGTGTAGGCGCCCACAGGAGCGCTCGCCTTGCGGTCCGGGTACGACTCGTGCGGCCCGCGGCCAAGGTACTCGACCTCGTCAAACTCGCCCGGGGCGACGAACTTCATGCCAACTCGGGGAAGACTCACGCAGCCCTTCTCCACGGAAGCGTGCGCCGAGACCTCGCACGCGATGTAGATGGCGTCGTGGGCAAACGTAAAGGTGGTTTCCGTGCGGAAGCGCTCCTTCCGGCCGTGCTTGTGCACCATCGAGACCTTGACCTCGACGCAGTGCGGCAGAGTCTCGACCTCGACGCCGAGCGGCTCCTCGTGCAGCGCGTCGAGCCCGAGCTTGGTCCAGAGCCCAAAGTACGATGTCGCCGACTTGGGCGCCAGCTTGCGCAGCAGCTCGTACGGCAACATGCTGTCCAGGCCGCCGAGATCGTTGTCCGTGGGGGCGCGGAAGAAGGCGTGGCGGAAGCCGCCCCCTTCGAGCACCGTCTCGCCGCTCGGGTGAAGGACGCTGAGCACGCGGCCCTCGGTCGTGTCCACCTCGACCGTGTACGTCTCGAGGCGGATTTCGAGCCGCTGGCCGTGGCTCGTGACGTCGGGCTCCACGCTGCGTCTCTGGACGAGTTCGCCCGGCGGCGACAGCGCGCTGTACCTCACGCGGGCCAGCTCGTGCGCGGGACGCCCGCTCGCGGACAGCGCGCATTCCTCGAAGGCGACCTCGTGGCCCTTGGCCGCAAAGCTCAGATCCCGCGACAGGACGGCGCTCACGCGGAGCCGGAGACCCGCTCGGTCGCGCGCGAGGCCCTCGAGCCTCGCCTCTGCGGGCAATCCACGCAGCGGCGCGCCGTCCTCGACGTCTTCGCAGCGACCGGACTCGAGCGGGCGCGCGGAGTCGAGCCCAAAAAGCGCCCAGCGGATCGAGATGGCGTCGCGCGGCGGGGCGTGCATCTCGAAGGCCGCCACGACCTCGACGCCGAAGCCCTTCTTGGCCTTAATGCGGAACGCGATCGGCTGCTGCAAGTACTTGGCCTCGTGCATGCCCGGGTGCGGCGTGCGGTCGGGAAAGCAGAGACCGTTGATGCAAAAGGTCTTGTCTTCGGCGCCGCTTGTGGGCCCAAAGTCGCCCCCGTAGCCCCAGTGGCCGTCGAGGTAGCCCGGCTTGCTCAGGCCCTGGTCGACCCAGTCCCAGATGAAGCCGCCCTGCATCCGCGGATGCGCCGGCGAGCGAAAGAGCTTCCAGTAGAGGTGGAGATTCCCGTTCGAGTTGCCCATGGCGTGCGCGTACTCGCAAAGGATGATGGGTCTCTTCTTGGACGCCTTCTCGACCTCGACGAGACGGCCCGGACTGTCGTACATGGGGCAGATGACATCCGTCACGTATGGGTCGCGACCATCGCCGAGGAAGAGCGGCGAGTCGCCGCTCGCGATGCCGCCTTCGTACTGGAGAAAGCGCGTTGGGTCGACCTGGCGCACCCAGTTCGCGCATTTACGAGCATTTGGTCCGCAGCCGGACTCGTTGCCCAGTGACCAGCCGATAATGCATGCATGGTTGCGCGCGCGGCGCACCATGGCCTGGCAGCGCACCAAAAAGGCATATGACCACTTTGGATCGCACTGGAGGAGCGAAATGGCCGCTGCCACGGTGAACCCGTGCGTCTCCACGTTGGCCTCGTCGACCACGAGCATGCCGTACTCGTCGCAGAGTTCGTACCAGCGGTGCGCGTTCGGGTAATGGCTGTTGCGCACAGCGTTAAAGTTGAACTGCTTCATGAGCTCGATGTCGCGGCGCATGAGGTCCTCGGTCACGGCCTTGCCGTGCTCGGGGCTCCACTCGTGCCGGTTCACGCCGCACACTAGGACCGGCTCGCCGTTGAGTCTGAGCTGGTCGTCGCGAATCTCGACGCTGCGGATCCCCACGCGCGTGGACTCGATCTGCACGACGTCGTCAGCGCGTAGAGTGGCCTTGCCGCCGCTGGCCACGCCGGCCTCGAGGACCAGGGTGTACAAGTACGGATCCTGGACGCTCCACAAACGATGACTTGCGACCGAGAGGGTGGCGCTAGCCAGGGGGACCTCGGCCTCGAGGGCGTCACGACAGAATTCGGCGAGAGCATAGCCGGCGACTGTCTCCGATGCGACCTTGGCCCCGGTCGCGTCGAAGAGCGTGGCACGAAGAGCCATTTGGCCAGCATCCTCAGCGGGGCCTGAGAACCGTGCCTGGACCTGCACCGTTCCGGCGACCGCATCGGTCTCCACAACGTAGTCAGCAAGGCCGCCAACGCGAGGCCGGCACGAGACCTCGATGTCGCGAAAGCAGCCGGAGAGCCACCACTGATCCTGGTCCTCGAGGTAGCTGCCGTCGGTCCAGCGATAGATGATGAGCACGAGCGTGTTGCTGCGCTCGAGATGCGCATGTGAGATTTTCACCTCGGTCTCGGTCATGCTGTCCTGCCCGTAGCCGACGCGCTCTCCATTCACGACGATGTCGACGCCCGCGCCCGCGCCGTGCAGGGTCAGAAAGACGTCACGGTCGCCGGCTTCAACGGCCTCGAGCCACGCGTCGCTGAGCGCAAAGGGCAGTCTGTAGACGCCCGTGGGGTTGTCCGCGGCGGGGACGCGCGTACTGAGGTTGTGAGGCCGCTTCCACGGGTACTTGATGTTGGTGTAGATGGGCGGATCTTCGTCGTGCTCCATCTGCCAGTTGCTGGGGATGCGCGTCTGGCCCCAGGCCTCAACGGCGTCGTCATGGTCCCCATCCTTGTCCTCGTCGCCGTTGCCGAGGCGCACGCTCGCGGGGTTCGGGAAGAGCCGGAACTCGCAGTCTACTGGGTCTTCCACGGTGGCGAGGAAGCGCACCCAGTCTGATTCTTTGCGCGCAGCCCCGACGGCTTCCCGGGCCTCCTCAACGGACGCCGCCAGCCGCATGGGCGCATGGTGGATGACGGCATTCTCGTAGACGACCTGCGGATCTTGCCAGTGCTCGAGCTTGCCGCCCTCGAAGAGGCCTCGCGCCTTGTTCAGCAGACGCAGGTACGCCGTCTTGACCATCGCGACGGGCTCGTACGGGATCCCGTACCCGTGCTCTTGGCGTCGTTCGTGACGCGGGTCACGGCGATGCGCAACTGCTCAGGGTGGTCGTCCAACGCCAAAACCTCGCGCGATGCGACGCCGTTCAGATCGTTCGTTGCCAACGGCGGTCGGGCGGTTGGTTGGCTATTCCTGCGCTTCGCGAGCCGCCGGAGGTGGTCGATAACCGCGGATAGCGCGCCCCAGGTGTACGGCGCGAGGCCCACTACTGTCCAGCGAGTGTCATAAACGTGCCACGGCGGGCACCTACGTCCGTCCGGAAGTACGAGGAGCTCCTCGCGCCCGCGCAGACGTTCTCCCGGGGCGCCGACCCGAGCCGAGCTGCCGTCGCGACGTCGCGCGGGCGGTCCGGTCCGTAGTGCGTCAGACCTTGACCCCGTTGGCGGTCTGCGAGGCCGCGCGGCGCCAGGTACTCGATGTCTGGCGTCGGGGAACTGCCTGCTGGGCTGTCTGCTCTTGACGAAGGCGGAGATCGTCATCATTGCATGCATGGAGCGGCGCGCGAGTGCGAGCTGGCACGAGAAGGCTGGCACGAGACGGCTGGCACGATGGATGCAAAAGAATCGTACCACCGGCGAAACCAACGCCGCGCGGGTTTTCCCGAGATACATGTGGGGTTGTGCCGGTTTCCCCGAAGTACGTACTGGCGCCATTCTCGTCCAAGGTTCTCCTCGTCAGTCATTCATGATGATGTCAGAGACTGTGACAGACGAGGCCACCATGATCGAGACCGCGGCCACCCTGGGACGCTCCTCGCGAAGCTCCTTCGTGCGGAGAGCGGCGCTCGGACTCCGAGTCTGAGATGTGCTGCATACATCGGGGACTATCACCGCCACGTTGCAGCCGCAGAACTCCATCAACCTTGGGCCCAGACTTACTCTTGCCGGCGCGATGACGCCCGCGAGCGCCGCGTCAGCCCCCTCGCGGCCGGGGCCCTTCCAGTCAGAGCGCGCGCGCCCCAGCTACGGACGAGATCGAAGCCTTGTACGATCTCAACCTGACGAGCCCGCTCGCTCGCTCGCTCGCTCGCTCGCTTGGCGGCCCGTGACGCGGCGGGGCGCGGGTGATTGGCGAGGCCGCGCGACGTGACCAGAATCAGAAGCGCAACCTCCCGGGGACCACCGCGACCTGACCAGGCGAGAACCAGGCAACGCCGTAGGACTCCCAACTCCGGTTCCTCAAGCTCACCAGGTGACAGCGCCGTTGCGCGGGACATGGCTTTGTTGGGCGATAGCGCCGCTGCACAGAGCTTGGCTCTCTTTAGTCTAGAGCCCGAGCAGGCCCCTGCGAGCATCAACGCCGCCGCAGCGCCCTTGGATATGTCCGTCTACTCCTACGCCAGCGGAGCTCGAGAGCGCGCGGGGGCTTCGTTCGACCGCGACAATTTCCTCGAGAGCGAATCGGAGAGTCGAATTCTCGACGAGCTGGCATGGACCTGCGGAGCGCAGGTCTCGAATTCCGCCACGCCAAAGCTTCAGCTCGAGCAAAGCTCGCCGGGCGACAACGCCACGGCGCAAAACCTGGCTCTCTTCAATCTGGAGCCGGGGCAGGCGCCTGCAAGCACCTGCGCCCCCGCAGCGGGCACGATTTCTGAGGTCTCATTTTTACGCATCCCTTACGACTCCTCGCTCACCCATCAGCAGAACCTATACTACAACTACGCCGAGTTTTCGCGTCTGTGCATCACGCTTGAGGGCTTCCCGTGCAGCGTTGAAACCATCACTCTCTTCGTCTCTGGGCCCTACAAGCGGGACGACGGCATTGCCCGTGACCAGACCCTGCGATGGGTTCGGCATAGCTCCACATTCGTCGTGGACGAGAGTACCGACCAGGTCATCTTCAAGATGCCTACGACAGCGTCGCGCAAGGCGTGCTCCGTGGAGAACCATGGTGAAAAGGTTTTCATCGACCTCGTCCTCGAAAAGTCCAGCCAGAGGCGCAAGCTCTTCGATGACAGCGATCGAAAGAAACGTCCTTCTGAGTTGTTGGACAACACCTTCGCCATCGATGTCTCATGCTCGCTATCGGATGGGACCTTGACGTGGACCTCAATTGAGCCGAAAATGCGCGTCCTCTCTAGGCCTTCCGGGAGAAAGCGCAAAAGTGACCTTCCGGAGGACTATAGGCGCAACATCAAGGCCGCGAGGACCGACTTTGAGGAGTCTCGCGCGGCTGCGCGCAGCAGAAGCGAAGACCTTTGATTCACATTCTGGAAAGTGCAAGTTCTAAATTTGATTGCGCCACATCTGGCTTACGTGCACGTGCGTGAGGAAGAGAAGGCATGGAAGCTCTTTGGTGAGGCTACTAGACTAGCTAGAGGAGCAAAGCTCGGCAAGGATGATGCGGCTCGAGGGCTCGTCAAAGACGAGCCACTTCGGATAGCGCTGGCAAAACGCGGTCACGCCCATGAGCGTTATGACATTGTAGTCCTTGCCGTGGTCGACGGACATGTCGACGAGCTGCGAGGCCTGAGCGGTGCCTCCGCGCGCAAGCAGCCAGGTGCGAATTACGCAGAGGGCGTGCAGGTGGTCGTCGTTGTCCGGCATGGCCACCGAGAGCGGTCCCTTGCGTTGCGGCGTGGAGGCGGAACTTCCGGGCTGCGGCTTGGCGAGGCCAGTGCGCTTGACCCGAAGAATGTAGGTCTTTGGGTTCCAAGACAATAGGTGCGGGTGGTCGTTGCAAAAAGCGCCGAGGGTGCGCATCTTGATGACCTTGGCTGCTTCCGGGTTGTCGCGGTAAAAGCTCCCAAGCATGGACGCCTTGTAAGGCCCATTCGGCTTTTCCTGAAGCAGCCAAGAGGCCAAGCGGTTGGCGATGTCGAGGCTCTCCTCTTTCCAATCCACGTTACCAGACTGCTGGTTCCAGTCTCCGGCGCCGCTGCTGCTGCTGTTATTGCCAGCGGAGGGTTTGGCGGCGGCGGCCGCGGGCGGGGTTCGCACCTTCCCGCCACGCGTGCTCCAGATAATGTGCGTCTTCGGGTTCCAGCCGAGCAAGTCGGGGACTGCATTGATGAAGACTTGCAGCGTCTTGGACTTGACGTGGCGGTTGATGTGCGGATAGGTCTTGTAAAAGGCCCCAAGGTTTGCCGCATTCGTGTGACCGCCATATTCCGTCTCCAGCCAATACGCCATTGCTGTCGCGGCCGAGCGGTCCGACACCGTAAGCCCGTCCGAGGTTCCGTCGGGCTGCGGTCCAAGCGCGGAGGCAGCCTTGGCCGCTCCACGCGGCGTATTGCCTGAAGCGTCGCCGTTGCTTCCCGCGGAAGCCACCGCGGCCGCGGCCGCCGCCGCCGATGCGCCCGCCTTCGGGCTTGGCCCCGATGAGACAACCGAGAGCATTCTTGACTTGCTGTTCCAGCGCAAGATTTCGCTGTGCTCGAGCGTGAAATTATGCAGGGTCTGACTGCGGATGAGCTTGGCCAGCACCGGGTGTTTTGCGTAAAAGGCGCCCAGATTGGCCACGTTGGTCGTCCCCATGTAATTCTCCTGAAGCCACTCGGCCACGACCATGGCCGCAAGCATCGGGTTGGCCGTGTAGAAGGCTTCTTCGCTCTCTTCCGTCGGATTCTCGCTCGCGATCCAACTTGCGAGGCTCCTTCCGCCCGCGGCACCGCCCTGATTCCCATTGGCGCTGCTGCCGCCGCTGCCACCGCCGTTGGCCCCGGCCACGCCCACGCCAAGCCCCGTGCCGATTTTGGCCGCAGGGCCATTGCTGCCGCCGCTGATGTTATTCCCAGCGGCCGCGACGTAGCTGCCGCTGACGGCGGGCTTGTCTGTGCGCACGAGGGTGACGACGCGTGTTTTGGGATTCCAAGCCATGAGATCCGAATTCTGGCGGATGAACGAGGCCAACGACTGCCCGCGCACGACATTGGCTAGATCTGGCTTGGCCTTGTAGAACATGCTCAACGCATGCGAATTGGCTTGCGACCCGTGGCGGTCGCGAATCCAGTTCACCATGGCTTCCGCCGCAGCGCGGCTCTGTTCAGGAAGCACTGGCGTCGGCTGTTCCCCGGCGATGGCAATCACATGCGAAGAGGGCGACCACGAGAGGACATCGCCGTTCGACTCCACAAAGTGCCCCAGCGTCATGGTCTTGATGATCTTTGCCATTTCGGGGTTCGTCTTGTAGAATCGTCCCAGATGCGCTGCCTTGGTCGACCCGCCGAACTCTTTGCGGAGCCACGACGCAAGCTCCTCGGCGCAGTCGCGCATCGTCAGTCCCGAGGCTGAATCTCCTTCCGCATTGGGCGTTTCCATCAGACCGCCAGCCGCCCCGCTGCCAAACGTTGGCTTCCCCGTGCCCGGCAGGCCCGCGGCCGGGGACAACGACCCGCTCGTGTCATTCTCACTGCCCAGCGGCCGGAAGGCGTTCGCGGGTAGCGACGGAAGCGTGCCCCACGGGTTCGAGCTCTTGCTCGGGCCCGTCTCGGCGCCGCCGCCGGTCGCGGTAGGCGAGGCCGCGCCTCCAGCGTTCGGGGCCGGGGGCGACGACGACATTGGGGCGATGGACCCAAAGCCGGACGCCTCGCTGCCGCCAGTCGCGCGGCGGCCTTCGTTTGCCGAGGACATTGGCAGAGACGAGTTTAGCATCCCGCTCAAAAGCCCGCCGGGGCTCTCGAGGCTTCGCATGGCAGAAGCCAACAGGTCGTCTTCGTCTTCGTCCTCGTCCATGTCATGATCGCTTCCTGTCCCTTCATGCGTCGCTCCCGTGTCCAGGCTCGCAAGGCCTGATGATGCGTTCCACACCGACCGCGAAGAAGGCACGCCCACGACAGAGCCGCCACCCGTCGTAGACGACGTAGACGACGAGGATGAGGACGAGGACATGGACGCGGCCGACGAAGGCGGCATGTGATGGTGCCACATGCTTTCCATACCCCCAGCAGTAGGTACGGTAAAGGAGTGCTGTTGCTGCTGCTGCGACGAAAGTGACGAGGGCATGCCCGCCGAGGGAGATCCATTGGCCGCGAGGTCCTTTTGCAAAAATGCGCCCTTGCGGTGGGGATGCGCTTGCTGATTTTCAAGCATGGTAAGGAGGCCCTGCGTGGCCTGATCGACGGTCCCACTGCCCTTTTCGCCCTGGGCGTCCTTGCCGGGCAGACTGCCGCTGCGCGCCTGCGCCAAAAGTTTTTGGAGGTCCTCGCGGGACGCGGCCGGGTCCAAATTCTTCATGGCCAGTGCCAGGGGAACCACTTGTTCTGCAGGAATGCCCAGCGACTGAACAAATCTTTCGGACGTGTACACCTCCGCGGACCCATCGTCCGTGAGGGTGTGCAGAGGAACATACTGGATATCCCGGGTAAAATAGAGCTCGGGACTCTGTGCCACAACGTAGACGTCGCTGCTGCCCACACGCAGCTCGGTGGCGCACAGGTGGCATAGCACCGAGAGCGCCTCCGTGCTTTCCTGCTTCGCCTGCGACAGTTCCACATTCAGGTCCTGCTCTGTGATCGCTATCCATTTCTGAGTCGCCGCTTCGATTGCGTCTTCGCTCTCTTGTCTTGCGCTCGACGTGAATAGCCGCGTCTCCACGCGCAAGCCGTCCACGATCCCGTGCACGCGAAAGCCGGCGTGTCGCCACGCCAGCACGCGTCTCTCCACTTCTGCCCCAACCTCGGCAGCCGATGACGCCGTCCCCTCCTCAAGAATCGACATGCACAGCGCGCGCACATCGACCAGAAGCTCGCCTTTCTTCAGCGGCACGCGCTCGCGCGTGGCATCTGGCAGCGACCGCAGCTCCTCTTCGAGGTGCTGCATTTTTCCGCGCGGCTCGCGGCGCGGATCAGCAGCCTACCGTCCGCGGAATCGATCTGAAGTCCCACTGCGCTACGCGCGAAGACCGCTTCGACCGCGTCGACGGGCTCGGCGCGTGGCGCCAGCAGCTCGATGTGCAGCTGCGCCTCGACGATGTGCAGCAAGCAGCTCGCTGACGGTCGGGTTTTCGCGCCAATTTATAATCCAGCCAAAAAAGGTATCACGTCGACGCAGACGGGCTCCTCCTGGACGCCGGCCCCACGCGCGCGGACCTCTGCGTCCCGCGCGCGGGCCTCCCGGGGGCGGCGCGGGTCCTGGGGATCTATCTATAGATATTATGGCGCCTGCTTTTTCGAAGCCGCGAGGCGCGTGCT
>KQ758893.1:145377-161965 GCA_001462505.1 Aurantiochytrium sp. T66 | reverse complement strand
TGCAATGCCCCCAGGGGGGCCCGGGTCCCCGGGATTGGATGAGGGGCGTTGGCGGCGTAGGGGGGCAGGCGGAGAGTCTGTGCAAGGCGTGCAAGGGAGCAGTTCTTCATTGACGACGACGACGACGAGGAGGAGGAGGACCGCGACGGGCAGCCTGGCCGAGGCGGGCTTCGGGGACCACAGCTGGCCGCGGCAGACGAAGAGGAGACCGGGGACCTGGACGCAGCCACGTTCTCACTCGCAGGCTGCGAGGTCAAGAGGGCGAGCGGAGCCGAGAAGAGCTCGTGAAGACGAAGAGATATCTCGTACATACGTATACGTACACGGAGGAGGCCGGGTGCTACGACACTGGAGTCTGGACGGCAAAGCCTGCGCGCAAAGTTGCCAGGGCTGCAAGTCTACGAATAGGACTTTGGAAAGAAGAGGCTCTTGGCGTTAATCAGCAATCTCTCAGGGGATCGGCGCGTCGTCATGGAGAATCAGGACAAGACCCGACTGATTGTGCTGCGCAGCAATGCTGCGACGCAGGGGCCCGAACAGAGGCGGGAGAAGGCGAAGGCCGCCTTAAAAATGAAGGCGAAGCGACGAACTCGCGACCTCATCTCGAACATGAGCATGTTCGAGGCCCTAACCCTGCAGCCAGAGCTCGAGGAAGGTAGCGATGATGATGACGAGGGAGACGAGGAGCGCGCAACGTCTTGTGGCCCGTCGCTGCGAGATGCAGCGGCTGGCGACGTTCGAGAGGGAGATGATGATGAAGGAAGTGCTGATCACGATGACCCAGCTGAAGTTCGGAAACCAAGACCTATGCCTCTCACGGTGCAGCGCAAGGAGATTCGTGTAAGCGTCCGCGAGGAAAGGCTCCGGGAATACGCCTATTTTCGGCGTCTGCTCGAGGAAGGGGGCGCCTGGACGACCCAGGGAGACGCTGTGCTCGAATTTCCGAGCATTCGCATGCTCGATGCCTTCTGGCTCGCCTTTTGCTGCGTGGCGAGCCCGAATGAGTACAGCGCAAAAACCGTCCCGCTCGGCTTTCACAATTGCTTGCAGGTTCACGCGGCCGCCTGTATGATAGGTCTCGAGGACCTCATGCAGCGCGCCGAGGCATTCTTGGCGGACAACCTGACCGAGTCCATCTTCCTGCGCGTCTTCCGCATTGCCGAGCGCTTCCACCGTCAGCACTTCAAGCGCGCGCTCCTACGCTGGCTGTGCTTCTCAGGTCGTCTTCGGAGCAAAGAGACTGACAGGGATGGCAAGAAAGCGCCGCTCTACGTCAGCTACGATGGGAACTACATCTGGTGCCACGGCGAAAGCCTCGCCGTCGCGCAATTCTATGACGTTCTCAAAGACGATCTCGCCTTGAAACGACAATATTTTATGCCAGGCTCGCTGTTGCCCTCCGAGGCTGCGCTGCGCCGCGTCAGCGTCGGCGATGAGGGCGAGTACCGCTGCTACGTGGAGCGCCGTCGCGGTGCTGGCCCCAGCGGGGACGAGACGCACTTTATTCTACACAGCGAGGACTCGGGCGTCGTGCTGCTTGCCGCTTGCCACGTCGTCGGGTCCAGCGAGTTCATCTTTGCCGCCTCGTACCCGTCGACCTTCACGCGCGAGAGCCTCGACTTTTTGGGCCATGTCGAGAGCAACTTCGTCGGCACCACATTCATCATGTACGACCATGGTCTCGTGCCCGACGCGCCCGCGGCACGCGCCTTCCCCGAGCTTGTACAGGGCGAGCATGGTGCGATCCTGTACGACCAGAACGTCATGGGACGCATTCCGAATGCTATGACCGTGCTGGCGCCGGACCTGCGCGCAGAGCTGCCGCCGGGGCCGGCGCTTGTGGACCGCTTCGATAAGGACCTCATGCAGGGCATCATGTGCCTGCGCACGCGCAAACCAGTCTGGAAGGCGGCCTCGCAATCGTGGGCCATGGACTTTGGCGGTCGCGTCAAGCTGCCGAGCAAGAAGAACTTCAAGATCCAAGACAGCCACCACGAACGAGGCGGCGAGTGGCTTATGCTCTTTGGCAAGGTGAGCAAGCACAGGTTCAGCCTCGACTTCAAGTCCCCGCTCACTATGTTCCAGGCCATGAGCATTGCCATGACCACCTTTGCCGACAAGCTCATGGTCTGCTGAGGGTTTGACAACTGACTTTGCTTCTGATTTATGGCTGGTTCTTGCTATTCTCAGAGCCGGGAGTGGCGCTTGATGGCGAGCTTCGTCATCTGCTGCTCCATGATGAGCGTGGCGCCGGCCGGAATCACGTATCCCTTGGTACCGTCCGCGAGCGGGACGATGCGGCGGCCGACCGAGCGCGAGTCGAGGCTGTTGCCACCAAAGATGTGCGTCGTCTCCCGCGCGCAGTACTCGTACACGTTGCCGACCTCGGCCTTGAGGCCGCACAGAATGTCTCCCAGGTTATCGTTGGCTTCGGCGCGCGACATTGTCTTGAGCTGGTACACGATGCTCTCCATCCACGCGTGGGTTTGCTCAACGCGCGTGGCCATGCGCGCAAGGCTGGCCTTGATGACGTCGTGCTTGGCAAGCTCCTTGCCAAAGGTCTTGCGCTTCATCGCGTACTTGAAGGATTCCTCGACGCAGGTCCGCGAGAAGCGGTTGCAGACGGAAGCGATGTACAGACGCTCGTGGTTCAGGTTGTGCATGAGCTGGCGAAAGCCCTGGTTCATCTTCTCCGGGCCGCCAATGACGCAGTCCGCGGGCACGCGCACGTCGTCAAACTCGAGGTACGAGGTGCCCGCGATCACGGCGCGGTCGCCGAGGCCGATCTTGCGCACCGACACCCCGGGGAGCGACATGTCCACGATGATGAGCGTCGTGCCCGCAATCGCCGGGACCGAGGAGTCTGTGCGGCAAGCGAGGACGACGTAATCTGCGTACGAGGCGTTGGTGATCCACTTCTTCACGCCGTTGATGCGGATCGTCTTGCCGTCATCGTCAAAGACTGCGCTCGTCGACAGCGCCGCCACGTCGCTGCCGGCGTTGGGCTCTGACATGCCGAGCGCGATGAACTTGCGGCCCATGAGCACATCCGGGGCGCACATCTTGCGCTGGGCCTCGGTGCCGTACGACATGATCGCCGAGAGGGCGATGGCCGGCCCGTTCGTGATGGCCGCCAGCGCCGAGCCGTTGGCACATCGGGCGAGCTCATCGTAGAGGATGAACTCGTGGAAGGGGTCAAAGTCGGGCACCTCGGGCGTGCCGGGGTCCACGTACGCGCGCGGGAACTTGTCCGCGCCAGTCATGAGCGCCAGAAACCCCTGGCGGCCCATTTCCTCCGTCACGAACGCGGGGGGGCGCTTGTCGAGCTCCCAATCCTCAAGAGTCGGCAGCAATATCTCGTCCACGAACTTGCGCACGCGGGCCCTGAAGGCGCGGTGAGAGTCGTTGTAGTACGGCGAGTTGAACCGCAGTGTCCAGATCGGCTCGGAGTACGGGATCACGCCGGTCTTCTCGGGCGCCTCGTCCAGCTTCGCCACGCGGAGCCGGTCGCCATACTTGCGCATCACGCCTTCATGGTGGAACAGCCTGAACTGCTCCGTCGCGTCGGTCCCGGCCGTGGTCAGCAGGAACTGCTTCCCGCCGGGGTGCAAGTCAATGAACTTGGTCACGTCAAAGACCTCGTTGCCCACAATCACCCAGGCGTCGTCGGCGCTCGCGTGCTTGGCCACCTCGCTCCTCGACACGACCTTGACTTCCTTCGCCATCTTCTTCGCGCTTCTCGAGCTCGCTTCCTCGTTCTCCAGCAGCCTCCCTCGCTCGCGTAGCTAGTACTTACGCACGTATACGTACGTACCGCCCGCGCCCAGCTTGAAGAAGTTTGGGCACCGTCGAGACTCGCGCCCCGTCGACTCGGACTCCGATCGATCGATGCGGATCTGCGGCACGGCCAGAATCTTCTTCTCAATGATTCGTGCCCGGTGCGTAACCGGTAAGTATCTTGGCCCCGGGCCGGGCCGGTCTCGAGGTCGAGGTCGAGGTCCGTGTCCGGGCGGCCGTGCTGTCGGACCAGGCCGAAAGCGCTCGGACTGACGGGCGAAAACCCGGCTCACCTGCTCTCTTCCTTTGCGTGCTCAGGTGGCGCAGCCGAGGGGTCGTACGTACGAACCCGCTGCGGGCAGCTGCGGGGGAGGCGGGACGATATCGTGCACGATATTACGACCGACCAACGGTTCTCTCGGGAACGGCCTTCGACTCGACGCGACTTCGTGCAGAGCTCCGGGGCCGGCCGGCCGCGCCGAGGCCCGCGCGCAAAGAGCCGAGCTGAGCTCGGGCGAGCGCAGCGCGAGGCGCCAGAGAAGAGGCCCGCGGAAGACCGACCCTTCAGCGCAGAAAAAGACATTGCGTTGGGCTGGTGCAGCGCCTGTGACGCAAGACCTCGAGAACGGCGCCGAGATGGACATCCTGCGCGAGGCGGCAGCGCGCAAGGCGCGAAGCGATCGGGAGAACTTGTCGCAGCAATGGCTCACGGCGCAGCATGGACACGCGAAGAAGATCCAGCAGCGCAAAGGGCGCGGTGACGTCGCAGCCAGGACGCGCGACCAGTGTCACAGCAACTCGAGCGAGAGGGAGGAAACGTCCACCGCGCTCGGCTGCGCAGCTCGTGGTGTCTCGGTCAGCGAACGCAAAAACAGCTTATGGAGGCGCCCTAATTCGTCGCTCGCCAAACTCGCAGAACAGGTCCCTTTCGAAGCTGTCATGTGGCACGCCGAGCGGGCCGCCGACCGCGCCACCACGCAGCACCTCAACATCTCGCCCGAGGAACTGCGCTCGCCCGTGCAGCGGCGAATGTACGATGCCTTGACCGCCCTGCTCGACAGCGCGCCCGCGCAGCAGGCAGCGGAGACGCTCCTGCTGAATGGCGTTGCGCCCGCACCCTGGTACGCATGGCGCGCGCTCGAATGCTTTCGCACCGCCGCTGGCACCTTGCCGGACGAGGGCGCAAGCGATGGGAACGATCAAGCACGCGAGGAGGCGCGCGCACTCGTCGAAATCTTTTGCGACCCCGGATCCGCACTCTTCGTGCCCGTCGGCGACGAGATCCGCGCCACGATCGAGCGGGTGCTGATGTCGACGCCGGACCACATCGACATCGGTCGCAAGCTCTTCCTCGGTATGCAGAGCAAGATCATGGTGGAGATGGAGCGCTTTGTGCTCGATGGCCTGCTTCGAGACGGAGGCTTTCGCGCCCTCGCGCGCGAGGAGGGCGTGGTCGTAGTCGCGCACCTCTCGCTGGCGGAGATCCTGGCCTACCCAGAGCTGCGAAGGGTCTTTGCGGCGCACCTTTCGCAGCAGGACCAGGACGCACACCGTCTTCTTGCTTGGCTCAGTCTTGACACCGGCGCAATGCGGCTTGAGGCATTGCAGGAAAATGCAGAGCTCAGACTCGCTCTAGGTCGCCTCGTAGACGCCGACACGTTGGCGAGCGCGCTCGAGCAGGGCCGCGCCAAGGATGCGCGAGCGCTCGAGATTCACGTGTATTTCCACCTGCGCGATTCCTGCTTGACAGAGTTCATGTGGACCGAACAGTACTTGCAGTGTCTGAGCACGCTCGCAGGTGTGGACCTCGCGACGCTGAGCGAAGTCTACGAGTCAAGGGATGCACCAGAGGGCGAAGTCTCTGCGCCCACGGAGCGCCAGTGCCATCGCGCCCCACATCATTTACAGAGGCCTACCGAGACGGAGACCAAGTTTGGCGACGTCGGCGAACAGCTCGCGGCGGAGAGCGCGCTGGGCGGCGCGACACTCCTGACACCCCGGGGCGAGGAGCGCGAGCGCTCGAGGATGATTGTCCGCCGGCTCATCAACCCTTTTCGCCGGCAATCTGCTTACTCGACAGCGGCTTCTGCGGGCGCGCGCAAGATTGGCCTCGCGCCTGCGGTGACCGCGGAGCAGCTGAGGCGAAAGGTGAGGCGCTCGGCCACTCCCCGGGACTGGAAGTACGCGTACCGCTGCTGCTGCGAGCGCGAGCCCCGGGCCCAGACCGACATTCGCATCGGGGTCGGGAGCGGGTCTGGGAGCCGCCGACGCGCCATTCTCGGTCTTGAGGGCATCATGGCACATTCGCGGCTGCGCCAAGGCCTCAAGAAGTACCTGTGCGCCGTCTATCGACCGGAGGACCAACACGGCGCGGCCCTGCTGCGACTGCTGCGCGCGCTTCGCGAAGGAGGCAGCGCGCCCACGGATTTGGTCGAGGACGCCGCGCCACTCCTGACGCACTACGTGGACCAGGAGTTCGTAGAGTCTGCACCGGCCGAGGAGCTCGAGCGCGTCTGCACCAACATCTTCGCCAAACGGTTCATGCCGCTGCTTACGGCGCTGAGCGCGCTCTCACAGGCCGCCTATGATAACTAATGTTGACATTTGACGAAAGAGCTTTTCAGAGCAAAGTCCGGCCGTCGAGCTCAGCGCGAAGCGGGGGGTCATGTGGGGTAGGTGAGATGATGGGAAAATACAGCGCAATATGCGTGTGCTTGCACTTCAGTCAAGTCTACTTTTTCAGAAAGTAAGAGCCATTCGTTATCTCGAGAACATCGTCCTTGACAAGCTTGTCAAGAAAGGCCCCGAGCTCGTTGATGTTCTTCTCGTACTTGTGTTCGCCCGTGGACACAAACATCTTGAGCATATTGTGGATGCGCTCGAGGGGCAGGGCGTCATAGTTGTTAAGCATGCCGCGCACGAAGGATTCGTACACCTTCATTTCCTCCGCGAGTTGCACGTCAGCAGACACGGCGCGGTCGGCGTCGTCGTCCTCGGCAGCGCCCTGGCCGCCCTCGTGGTCCTCGGAAAGACGGTCGACGGCATGATAGACCACCTTGTCCGGCCCGCCGACGCGCTCTGCGCGCACAACGCCAGCGTTGACCCAAAATGACATGCGCTTGCGCACGGCCTCGGCGTCGATGTCGACCTCGCGCGACAGGTCGGCCGCGGTCCAGGTTTTCCGGTCCGCAAAGTGGAGAACGAGGTTGGCCAGCACAGGGGAGACGGTGAAGGTCTTAGTCTGGTCGTCGTCGAACTCGAGCTCGAGCTCGACCATGCCGAGGTTGGACTTCCAATTGAGCTGCCGTGGATTTTTGAGCACCGAGTACTCGTGCGCGATTGCCTCCATGCGCTTTTGGATCACCGGGTGCGGCTTGATCTCATCGCCATGCAGCGTGGGCCAGAACTGTTTCGAGATGATGGTGGCCTCCATGGTCTGCAGATCCACGTTAGCATGGGCGCGCGCGTCCTCGCCGCCGCGCGCGCTCGCCTTGCCGGCCAGCGTGGTCTTGATGTTGGTGTTGATGCGCTTGGACTCTTCGATGTCCTTGACCATGATTTCGCAGCTGGTCATGGAGCTCTCACCGAAGCGCAGCTTGAGAAGCTCGAGGTTGCGCACCTCGCGCTCGGCGTCAAACTCGAGAGATGACAGCAGCTTGTCCGCGAGCATGAGCCTGTATTCGTTGACGAAGAGCTCCTTGGATCCGTAAATATGAACGAGCATGCTGAGAATGTCGTTGGAGCGGCGGCTGCGCGAGGTCTTGCGCGGGTCGGCTTCGATGGGGTCCGGGGTCCAGGCCTCTGGGTCGCCGCCCCGGGCGTGGTCCTCGTCCGGGTCCTCGTCGTCGCTTTCGTCATAATTGTGAGCGATGGGACGGATCTCGGTCTCGCGCCCGAGCTCCTCGAAGAGCTCCGAGTTGCTGTCGTCGGTGAGGCTCGTGACGATGCAGCGGACGGTGTCCTCGCGTCTGCGGAGGTAGCTCTTGATGGGTTCGCTGATAGCCTCGAGCAGCACGCCGCTCGTATCGACGAGGCGGAGTGCCTTGATGGTCGAAATGTACACGTCGAGAATCTGCGCTGTGTTTGCGCCCGGGTGCAGGAGACGCGAAGCGAAGGCCTGCCGCAGGCTGAGCACGAGGTCGCGGTGCTGGTGGGTGCGCGCGAGGCAGTCCTTGAGGTCTTCGAGGGCCGGTGAGCTGTCGGGAAACTCGGTGATAATGTCAAAGACCTCGGTCATGCGCAGGTCGCAGAGCGTTTCGAAGACGTGGAACTCGAGGCGAGCGCGGTATTGGGCGAACTTTTCCTTGCAGACCGCCTCGTCGGCGATACAGCCCTGCAGGAGGTCCTGGAGCCACGCCAGACCCACCGAGTCCAGCCACGCGCGGACGCGTCCCAGCAGGTTGTACTCAAATTTGCCCTTGCACACGCGCGAGATGTTCTTTTCGGTCCCCTTGCACAGAATGTCCGATAGCGGCTCCTCGATAAGCAGGAACCACTCTAGGGTCGTCATGCGCCGCCCAAAGTCTTTGAGGTCCAGCGTCTGGGCCCCGGCCATCTCGGCATCGCCGTCCTGGTCCTGGTCCTCGTCCTCCTCGTCCTCGCTGCTCTCGGCCTCGCTGTCCTCCTCGTCGCGGGCGCGCTGGGCGCGCTGGTGGTCGGCGAGGGCGCGGCCCAGGTATTCGGAGACGCGAGTCCTGAAGACCTTGAGCCTGCGGGCCTCACCGAGCAGGAAGGCGTTGTCGAAGGCGGTCCGCAGCGCCTGGCAGGTGGTCGTGGTCTGTGCGGCGTCGAGGCGCTTCTTCTGCAGCGCGCGGTCGAGCGCCTGCGCCAGGTCCAGCAGCGGCTCCAGCGTCTCGCAGGCGATCAGCAGGCACGCCTCGAGGCCGCCGTCCTGGTCTTCGAGCGCGCGCGCGAAGCGCTCTGCGCCTGGGCGCAACCGCCGGGCCTCCATCTCGCTCAGCAGCCATGCCTGCACGAGCGCGGCGCTCCCGGCGTCCGCGGCCGCCTCCTCCAGCGCGGCGCCGGCCTCCGCTCCGTCCGCGCCGCCCGGGCCGTCCGCGCCGCCTCCCAGCCGCGCGCCGCACGCGCGCACGCACCGCGCCCACGCCGTGGCCATCCTGCTCCAACGCGGTCTGCTCCGCTCCAGACCGCCGCCGGGGCCGCCGCGGGGACGCCCGCCGACCGCAGCGCGCACGCGGCGCGCAGCGAGCGCGCAGCGGCGGCAGCGCAGCCGGCCTCTGCGGAGGCCCTCGCCGCCCGCGCGCGGCGGCGAAGAATTCGCGAGATGGCCAAGAGACGCAACGGCGGCGGCGAGATCTCGAGGTCGAGCACCAGCATCAGATTGGCGACCGCGATGACGGAGCTCTCCATGCCCGCCAACATCTACGCACGCACGCACGCACATGCACGCAGGGCTGCGCATGCGGCTGCAGAAAAACTGCTCGACGGGATGGTGACATTCTTGATCAGAGGACCTTCAGAATCCCAATGTGTTGACGGCGATGCTCGCAGGGACCGGGTACTACTACGTACGTATCGTTATTAGCCGCGTAGATCTAGCTAGCCTAGCTAGCTGAAGACCACCTCGAGATCGATCTTGCGCTGCCGCGATGTCAGCTCAAGGATGTTGGACGTCGGACGACGATGAATCAATGTACATCATCATGCCCAGACCAGCTTACGGCCACAGAGCCTCTCTTCCCGACGAGGTGGTAATAACGCTGCTCTGCCCGCTGTCTGATCAATCACAATTGTTTGCGTGCGTCCGCAGGTGCGCTCGTGCGTATACACGCGATCCACGCCGAAGGCGCCGAAGTCGTCGCCGGAACACCTATTGTTCGTCATCATAAACATCATCACCCCGAAGCTGCCAAGCCTTGACCGCGTGCGTTGACATTCTCGACGGCGGCGACTCCGACGTTCTTCCCCGCGGCCTGCGCTGCCAGGCTGCCCAGAATTTCCTGCTGCGCGCGCGGCCCTTCGCTCGCCCTGGACTCTTGGTTGGACCTCGACTCCCGGCCTCGACAACCTGGACCCGGACTCGGACCCGGACCCGGACCTGGACCTGCTCCAGGCCTCGCAGACCCCGATCGATCGATCGACCGACCGACCCCGATCGACTCGATGCGGCAGCGCGGCGCCGCCCCGGCCGCGCCCGGCGCGAAAATGCCCCGGGCCGCGAGCTTCGTGTACAGCGTGGCGGGCTGGCGCGGCTGCCCGTACTTCGAGAGGGCCTCCGCGCACGCCAAGTTCGTGAGCGCCGAGGCGCGCAAGCTGGACGCGGCGGACTTTGACGTGGAGACCGTCGAGCTCGCGACGCGGGACGAGTACAATGCGTGGCTCGACGAACACCGCGCAGACATCAAGGCGCCCGCGGTCCACGCGACGAGCCCGGCCGTGTGGCGCCAAGACCGCGCCGGCGCCGTCACCTTTGTGGGCGGTTTTGACCAGCTGTCCATGGACATCGAGGTCATGACGGGCGGCCGCACGTGGCCCACGTCCGGGACCACGCTCAAGTCGACCGTGGGGCGCGTGGCCATCGCCAAGGTCATGATCGCCCTGGATCTGGTCCTCGCCCTGGCGCTCTACTTCTCGGACGCGCCGAAGGAGTACCGCTGGTACGTGTCGCTGCCCATCACGATCGCCGTCATCGTGTACGGCCAGCTCGTGGTGAGCGCATGAGTGATCAACACGCTGAAAGCAAGCTTTCTCTCGGGAAAGATCCAGCCCAAGATGCTCCTGCGCGTCGTTGGGCTGATTGTTTTCGGCCGTGCTCTCGGATACGCCGTCGCGGCTGCCTTCGTGCACCTCGTCCCCTAGCTCTCCAGGATCTCGGGAGCTATATCTAGCCAACCGGCGGGCTCCAAGCTGGCGCTGCGCACGCGCCGCCACGCCATGGAGACGCCCCTCTTGTCTGCAGACAGGTCCCGGTCTAATGACGGCGCGCTCGCAAATCTCCACCCGCGAGACCGAGCGCGACCAGACACCGACATGTGCGAGGACCTCGCGACAACCCCCGAATATCATCAGAAAGCGAAGCACGCACGCTACACGACGCGACGCGAGGCATGCGAAGCAATCGCCTGTGCGAGCGAGCCGAGCTCCTGGTGACGAACTTAGCCTTTACAAACAAGCGATTTTACCAAGACGCCCTTGAATTTGGGCCAATCTCGCAGATCCCGAGATTCCACGGCGGGCTGCCGCTTCTTGCAAAATGTACTTCGTAAAAAAATCAAGCAAGATCATATGTTATGATGATTACAGCCGCGCGGTCTGGGTCCCCGGCGCGCGGACGACATCGTAGTCGGTGAGCAGGCCAGGAGCGCGATCGAGCATACGGAAGTAGGTGAGGGTGCTCTCGGGCCAGAGGGAGAACACCTTGCCGTCCTTGTTGAGGTACCAGCTGCCGCAGTCCTTGGTCCAGACGCGCTTCTCGAACTTCTTCCAGACCCAGTCGTAGTACTTCTTCACGACGGCGGGCTTGACCTCGACGCGCTCGATGCCCTCGTCGATGGCCTGCGAGATCATGCGCGTGGTGTAGTCGGCTTGTGACTCGATCATCGCGATGATGGAGTTGTGGCCGAGGCCCGTGTTGGGGCCGAGCAGCATGAAGGCGTTGGGCATCTTGGTGATGGAGGTGCCCAAGTAGGCCTCGACGGCATTCTCGGCAATGTCCGAGCCCGAGACGGAGAAGTTGTCGGCGCCGGTAATGCGCGCGGAGCCGAGCGAGCCGACCTTGAAGCCGGTGGCATAGACGATGACGTCGGCCTCGTGCTTGACGCCGTTGGCGTCGACGACGCCGTCCGGCTCGACGCGGGCGAGGCCGCTAGCGATGAGCTCGACGTTGTCCTTGAGGAGCGTGGGCAAGAACTCGTCGGTGCGGCAGATGCGCTTGCACCCGACGTTGAACTTGGGGACTACCTTCTCGATGAGATCCGGGCGACTGGCCAGGTTCTTGTACATCGAGTCGCGGATGATCTTCTGGGCCACCGCCTGGGCCGGGCCCGACTTGTCAAAGACGCCGAGCATAAAGTACGCCTCCATGAGCATGTAGATGGAGCCGCGGTGCAAGAGCTCGGCGCCCGGGACGTTGGTGAAGAGCCACTTCTGGAAGTCGCTGTACTCTGCGCTGGGCAGCACGGCCATGGCGCGGGGCGAGATCCAGTTGGGCGTGCGCTGCAGGATGGTGAGCTTGGACGCCTGGTTGGAGAGCTCGGGGGCCGCCTGGACGGCGCTGGCCGCCGAGCCGATGAGCGCGACGCGCTTGCCGCGAAAGTCGTAGTCGTCGCGCCACTGCGCCGTGTGGAAGGCGTCGCCCTCGAAGGACTCCACGCCGGGGACGTCCGGGATGCTCGGGTAGTGCAGCGCGCCGATGCAGTTGATCATGAAGCGCGGGTTGAGCGACGAGCCGTCCGAGAGGAACATGTTCCACCTCTTTTCGTCCTCGTTCCAGTCGGCGTGGTCGAGGGCCGTCTCGAAGCGGACGTGCCGCCGCAGGTCGTACTTCTCCACCACGCTCGTAAGGTACGCGTGGATCTCCTTCTGCGGCGCGTACGGCACGGACCAGTCCATCTTGCGCATGAAGCTAAACGAGTACAGGTGGGCCGGGACATCGCACGCGGCGCCGAAGTAGCGGTTCAGGAACCAGGTGCCGCCAATGTCGGACTCCTTCTCGATAATCACGAACGGGATGCCGGCCTCCTTGAGCTTGATGCCCATGCAGATGCCCGAGATGCCGCAGCCGATGATCACCACGTCCTCCGCGCGGAGGTTGAGCGACCTGTTCAGGGCCGTCTCGCGCATCGCCGCCATCTTCCACGCATTCTGCGCCGACGCGAGAGCGCCCACGCTCACCGCCGCCGCCGCGCCGAGCGCGACCTTTTGCGCGTCCATCTCGTCTCTCGGGACCCTCTCCGATCCGGGGTTTACGGCAGGCAAAGCTCTGCTGCTGGCTACTGCTTCTGCTTCTGCTGCTGCTGCTGCTGCTGCTGCTGCTGCTGCTGCTGCTGCTGCTGCTGCGCTGCGTTGTGGTTTTGCTCCAGGTCGTCGCCGGCGGGGTCGATATTCTGTTCCCTTCCGAGGAGGAGGTCCTGGACAGGCCGAGACGATTTCGACCGCAAGACAAGAGAAGAGAATCCAAGCTGCGAGCGACAAGAGCGAAGCGAAGCCGGGGCCTGTGCTCGCGCAGACCCACGCCACGCGCTAGCTCCGCTCTAGAATGCAGTGCAAAGTAAAGTAGAGTACGTACGTACGTACGTACGTACGTACTACGTACGGTAACGTAAAGTGAAGCACGGCGTCGATGATCGTGGTCGACGGCAACTAACACTCGCCAACCCCAAGCAGCAGCAGCATGATGCAGCGCACCGTGCGCACCGCGTTTGCGCGCCGATTCACGTCCGGAAATCATAGCTAGCGTCCCGGCTGGGCTGGTGGATGGACGATGATCAGCAGGTCCTCTCGCAGCGAGCGTGCATGCTGCGCTGCGCAAACATCGCGCGCAACTGCGCCCTAAGCTTGCGCCTCCGGCGGCCCCAATCAAGAGACTGACAGACAGACAGTGCGACTGCACGCGCCTTCTCACCTAGCTCATTTCGTATCAGGGGCACCCGACCGCGCCGCCGCCGGCCGAGACCCTCGCCAGGCGGATCGCGCGCGGCCGAGGGGCTCGCGCGGCCGCGGCCGAGGTCGCCAGCCCGCCCGCCCGCCGGGGCGAGCCGGGCCGGTCCGGTCCGGGCGCCAACTATTCGACCGCGTTCGCGCCCCCAGCGCGCACCCGCAGCGCGACTGTGGGCGTTCCCGCTGCTCGATGCGGGGGGTGCGGGTAACCCGCGGGGGAACCCGCGCCTGCGCGCGTGCAGGCGGCGAGAGAGCCCTAAAGCGTGGCCGGCACCCAGGTACGAGCGAAGGTTGCGACACGACGCGACTCGCATCCATCCACGATGATCTCGAGCATGATGGTTCACGATCATGACGATAATCTCCGAGTCGCGTCGCATCGCATCGCATCGCATAGCATCGCATTGATGTGAGTGAGGCCGGACGGACGCTTCGGTGCGCGGACATTGCGACTTCTTGCGCCCTGTCACGCGAGTCGCGCGACGCGGAGTGGCGCATCGCAGCGCATTGATCCATTCGCAGCGATGCGCAAGACTTGGCTTGGACTGGTGGGTCCAGCTTTTGGTGCCAGCCATGACGCACGTTCGCGCATCGACAAGAATGGACGACCTCCTTTTACGCCTTACGAATAGTATTTTACGGGTACGTACAACATGATGACGCCGGTCACTCTGCGAGGGAGGCTTCGTGCTCGCGCGCTGGGGCGCAACGCGAGACCTCGTGTACGTGGTACGTACGTACGTACGTACGTATACGAACGTACGGTACCGGACCATATGCAGGCGGGAACTTCACTGCGCTTGCAGTGCTTCGAGGGATGCGCTCCACCAAAAGCCGCGCCACGCGCTGCAATCCCACCCCTCGCGAGGTCTGCTTGGGCCACGCGGCCCCGTCCCGGACGCCCACTTGCTCCCGTCAGAATTCTGGACGTGATGATGATGGTCATCGGAGCGCCGGCGACCAGGGCGTCGCGCCCAGCGCGACGGCTGGACTCTCGGCCTGGCGTAAGATGCGCACGTTCTGCACGAGCGAAGGGTGGTTCTTATCCTTGAGGTTGCAGATCTCGAAGGAATGCCGGTTGAGGAGCTTGGAGGTGGCCAGGAAGGCGTCGATGTCGTCAATCTTGGGCGCGCGACGCAGCGCCAAGGCGCTCGCGCGCCGAATTGCGCTCTCGTGGCGCAGCCGCGCCGCGCGCTGCTTCTTGGACAAGGGCGCCGCGCGCCGCACGCTATTGGCCGCCATCTGCTTCCAGCGCTCGATGCGCGCCGCGCGAAAGTCGGCCAGGATGGCCTGCATCTCGTGAAAGCACATGGTGCGGTCTGTGGCGTCCACGGCGACGTTCTCAAAGAGCGCAATGACCTCTTCGCGCGAGATCTGCTTGTCGCGCCGAATCTGGGGGTCCACCTGCTTGATTACGTCCACCGCCTCCTCCGGGCTCAGCACTGCATCCTGGACGTAAATGTACAGCATGTCCGCGACGTTGATCTGCTCAATCATCGTGTTGATCTCGTGCTTCTGCACGACGTACGAGCCTTTAATGCCGGACTCGAGGCGGCTCTCGCTGTTCAGAGGCCCAAATTCTCCAAAGACGAGCAGCCGGCCCGTGGACCAAGGGTGCTGCTGGTCGGCGGGGAAAACAAAGTCGAGAAGGTCGCGCAGCAGCACACGCTTTGACTTGGTGCTCCGGTTTCGGTAGCGCCCCTGCCGCGCATTCGCGCTGTTCGCCGCCGCGCTAAAGTCTACCGTCCCGCTGGCCAGCGGGGGCGGGACGAAGAACACGCGTTGAAAGACCGGCACGCAGCTCGCATATGCTGGAAACACCACCGCTGGCGCACGAGCCGGATGGTCTGCCTCTGTTTCCGCCTCCTTGCCCTCTGCGCGTTGCCGCGATGACCTCGCCGAGGCCTGTGACCGCGCCGACTTTTGCTCGCCATTGCCACGCTCCTCCTCGTCGTCATCCCGATCTACCGCCAGGAGGCTCGCCAATTCCTCGTCCTCTTGAAAAGCGCGCGCGAGAACACTTGCAGCGTCAGACCCGCAGAGGCTGAGCACGACAATCTCAGCGCCCACGTGCTCGCCAAAGAGGGCCCGCGCCAGGGCGTCTACTTCGCTCGCGCGTCGCGCGAGCTCGGCCTCAAGGCGGGCCGCTTCTCTCGCCTCCGCCTCCTCGCGGCGCGCGCGCTCACGGGACTCTTCATCGAAAGCTTCGCTGTCTTTTCCTTCGCCGCTTGCGTTGGACTTCCTGCTGCGGGCGCTCTCGCGCGGCGACGGCTTCGAGCCCGCGCTGCGCGCCGACGCCTTGCCTGCAGCAGATTCTTGATCGTCGAGACGCGCGGCGTCGCCTTCTAGTATTTTGTCCTCGCGCGCGCGGGCCTCGATCATCTCCGCTGCCACCTCGAGCGCCTCCTCCCAGTCCAGGTCCCTGAGCGCGCGCTGCTTGACCATGAGCGCATGCCGGGTCTCCACGCCGCGCAGGATGGTCTCCTCCATTGCCCTCGCCCTCTCGCTGCAGAGACACAGCACCGTCCTCGAGATGCGCTCATCGTCCTCGGCCATCTTTTCCTCGTCGTGCAGCATGTCTTCCGCTGTGCTCATCGCTCTCCGCCTCGCAAGACCGACTTCCGTGGTCTTCTCCGCGCTCGAAGAGTTGATGCTTGGCGCTCTCGACGCAGGGGACGTTTGCGCAGATTCCTCGTGCTCTTCACCCCCGGTCTGCAAGAGCTTCGTGGCGCTCGTTCTCGAGGTCGCTCTTGTCGTCCGCAAAGCTTGTGCTCTCCGCGCTCTGCAGGACCTGCAGCAGCTTCAGGTTGCCGCTCGCGGTCTTCCTCCGCGTCGCGCTCTGCAAGTCTTTGCTTCGCGGCGCGACTTGGTCTCGTGCAGGAATTCCTCCAGCCTCCCGTCGATCTCCGCGCTCTGCAGCTCCTTCAGGTCGGCGCTCTCACGTCCTCCACGTCGCCAGCGATCGCCCCAATCGTCCTCAAACGTGACACCGCGCTCTCGGCCGCCGCCGGGTCACGTTCCCTCCGCGCGCCCCCGTCTCGCGCACACCTGGGGTGCGCGCGCACATGCGCACACTGGCTGTTCCCCGCTAGGTGAGAACACGGGAGAACGCCTGAGCTCTCAAAGCGCCGCCTCTCATCGAAGGAACAAAGAAGAACAGTAGAAAACGGAGACCCGGAACAGGGGGACTTTT
>KQ758893.1:62997-80311 GCA_001462505.1 Aurantiochytrium sp. T66 | reverse complement strand
ATACGACGTAGGAGCGCAGGCAGACATCGCGGGAGCGGGTGGTGGCCCGGAACATCGGACCGCCGGCCTGCGCCTCGCCGCCCGAGGCCGAGGCCCTCGGCGCTGAGGCCGCCGACGGGGAGCGCGGCGGCCGCGGAGGCTGAAGATGCTCGAGGGCATCGTGGCCGGCGTCCTGAACAAGTCGCTGGGATGGCTGATCGACGACCTGAACGGGGATAACCTGAGCGTCGGCATCTCCAAGGGCGACATCAACCTGCAAAATGTGAAGATTCGCGCCTCGGCGCTCAAGGACGCGGGCCTGCCGCTCGACCTCGCGCACGGATCTCTGGGAAAACTCCGCATTCGTATTCCGTGGACAAACCTGTACAATGCCCCAGTCCGCGTCGAGGTGGATGATGTTTTCCTGCGCGTGCGCGTTGCACGCGCAGAGTCGGTGCACGGCCACGCAGAATCGGGCGCCGCGGACGCAGACGGGGAGGAAGACCGGCAGGCTATCCTCGAGGCGCTCGACGCCTCGCGAAAGAAGTCGCTCGCCGCCTTCCAGCAGGGCCTGCGACCAGCCCCGGCCGAGTCGTGGTCCGGCCGGCTCATATCCGGCATCACCTGCGCCGTTATCCAGAACCTGCTCGTCACCGTGACCAACGTGCACTTACAGATTGACCACCACGACAACGTCACGGGCAAGTCTTTCCAGGTCGGGCTCGCGCTCCCCGTGCTCAAGGTCGCGCCGATTGCCTCGTCGCGCGAGCCAGAGGCCGGCTGTGTACGCAAGGCGGCCTCTCTTGAGGGGCTTCGCATCTACCACCGGGAGCCAGAAGTGGCCAACGTCTCGCCGCTTGACATTTTTGACGCGGAAACTTACCTCGAGGACGGCGTCTCGCTGCTCCTCGATCCCCTCGATGTAAGTGCCCATATCCCGGCGCTTTACGTCAAGGGGTCCCCTCCGCCGGGCAAGCCTGCTTTGGAGGCGAGCGTGGAGGTCCAGAACGTGAACCTGTGCCTCGATGCTCGGCAGACAAAACAAGTCACAGCCCTGGCCACCTACGGCGCGCAAGAGGCCGCGGTCATGTCGAGTGGCTGCAAACGGCCGCGGCTGCGGCCCAACCGCGCGCCCGCCGCCTGGTGGGCTTACGTGCTCAATCGCGTCAAGCAGGACATCCGGGCCCGCCAACGACGACTGTCGTGGGTCCGTCTGGCTGGACTTTTCACCAAAAGTCAAATCTACGCCGTGCTCTACGGTCGCAAGTTCTCGGGGGGCGCCGAGACGATTGACAAGCTGCAGCCGAGTTTGCAGCTTTCCGCGCGCGACGCGGGCAAGCTCAGTGAGCTCGAGGGTGCGCTCACTGACAGTGAAATCATGGCTTTTCGTACTCTTACCGAGCTCCGAATCGTGCAAGAGTACAAACTAGAACAGAAGGAGAGCTTCTCGCACAGATGGCTTGGCGTCGGGGGCAACTCCACGAGGACCATCCAGGATCACGCCGCGGGGCTTGCACGCGCGGAGGCCGCGGCCTTTTACAATTATGAGGCTCGACCAGACGACAGCGTGATCCAATTTCGCATCTTCGCCGCCATTCACGAATGCAAGGTCCAGTTGTCCGGCCTGCTGTCCGTTCAGGTCGACTACCTAGCGACCAATGCCGTCAAGCACGGGCCGTCCACCACGGGTGATGTGCAGATTCTGGACCTGCGCATCGCCTCGGATGCGACCATGAGCCGGTCCAGCATCCTCAGCTTCCCGAATAAGACCGTAGGTGACCCATGCTGCGAGCTCAACTTTACGCTGTACGACACGCCGGACCAGACGAGTGAGGTCGTCGCAACTGTCGAACCTCTCGAGCTCTGGATCGACGCCGCTCTGCCGCGGGCTCTCGAGGACTATGCCCACATCTCCCTGCTTGCTCCGTCGCACGTGATCAATGAGGAGGACATTTTCATCGAGGAGGCGCACAGTCTACGCACCTTTAATGAGGGCGCGCGTCGCGATGCGCAAAAGAAGATGGTCTCGATGCAGGTCGCACTGCACGTTCACGAAGTTTCCGTGCATGTCCCAGTGCCCTCATCCCGCGCAAGCGAGCGTTCTGCGGCAAGCGAGCGTTCTGCGGCAAGCGACGGTCCTGATGACGCTCTCCTCCTCAAGATCGTGGAGCTGAAGCTGCACAAGATCGACGATCCGTCTACCTGCGTGTCGAACATTACGCTGGACTGCGGCAAAGCTGGTCTCGATCTAGTCAAGGTCCTGCCTGCCAGCGCATGTGTTCTTGAAGGAGTCGACACGGCGTGCATCATGGAGCCACTCGAAAACCTCCGCCTTGAAGTGGCCATGAGCCAGTGCGCCGAGGACCAGGCGACTCCGCTTCTCGACATCAGGCTCGGCCTTGCTTCCAGTCTTGCGCTCGAGGTGTCCACGCGATCGCTGCGCCGATTACTCTCCCTTCAGACGGCCATAGATGCTGCGCTGGACTTTCCGGACTCAGAGCCAAGCCCAGGGCTGCAGAGTATCAATCCTGACGCGCTCCAGGTTTCGGAAGCCGAGGCTCAACACCTTGCCCAGCGGATACGAATGCGCGTCAGCGTCTCGCTCGACGCCTTCGCCATCAACCTTACTGCGAGCGAGGCCCAAACAGGCATCTCGCTTCTCAGCAAACGAATTGTGCTCGAGCAGGTCGCGCGGACCTGCGGCTCGCAGCTGCGGCTTGAGCTGGGCACGCTTCGCGTCTCCGGCGTCAATGGTATTGTCGACGCGGTCGTGCTGAGGGACACCTACATCTGGCGCAATACGCAATCGACATTGCGCCCCACCTGGCACTCTGTTCCGAGCTTCCTGGGCCAGGACGCCGGCCAGATTCTTTTCAACGTCGATGAGTCTCTGGTCGTGCGCGCGAAGGTTCTCGAGGTTTGTGCCGAAGACCAGCTCATGACCTCAATCATGGCCCTCCAGCAAGAGGCGCTCGCCTGCATTGAGAGCGCCTCGCCCTCCGCCAATCAAGGCGACGGTACGGGCGGGAAGGCTGCCGCGCCCGCGGCGCGATCTCTCTCCGCCTTTGTCATGCTCGACCGTACAACCGTGTGTCTGCGGAGGGCCGACGACACTGGCGATGTTGCTGTCCTGCGCGCCGCCAGCGTGGAGGCCACGGTACTGGACATGCAGGGCAAGAACTTTGGCGACGGGTCGGCGGCGGACCACGACTTGTACGCAACAGTCCAAGTCGGCCGCGTCAGAGCGTACACTGGTGATTCCTCTGCTGCTGAGGGATTATTGTGGACGGGCGAGGCGTGGCCCTCGCCGTCGCTTTGCGATACGGGCTGGATGGAAACGATCATGACCGCCTCGGAGTCCTTCTGCAGTCTACAGGTCGAGCGCGAGAATCACGATGGGCACTTTGTTGTCTCTGGCAATGTGACGCAGCTTCGTGCGCACTTGTCTGTCCCCATCGCCGCCAACATGGCGCGGTTTGCCGGCGAGCTGCAGGCCATCGCGGCAGCTTACAGCCCGAAGAGCGAATGTTCGCAAGACGAGCAAGACGTCGGAAACGGCGCGTCGGCCCGCGAGCGGGCACGCTCCTCTGCCACTGAAAGAGATCAAGGCGCTGATGTGAACTTGCAAATTTCGGATGTGGTCATTCTGGTGCCAAGAGACCCCAGCACGAAGCTGGATCCCAACTGGGACACGCGAGACATGGTCGCCTCTCGCTTCGACTACTTCACTTTGCAGGGGTCTTACGGTCCAGGCCGCCTGGGCACGACTACGGATGGCAGCTCTCGGCGCGACTCGCTTTTCTCGGAATCCTCTGCCGGGATGCTTGAGGACGCGGACGGCTTCTACGACGCGAGGTCGGCAGCTTCTGACGGAGCCTCTTCGCGCAACTTGTTTCTGGAGACCTCCGTGTCCGGGCAGCTCACTATGACTAACGTCGCGGTGGAGACCTGGAGTTTTCGGAAGGATATATTCCAGACGCTCGTGCGCCTGTCGATTGCCATTGCCGCACAGTCCGAGCCCGGGCAACAGGACCTGCGCCTCAACGTCACGCCCGCGACTGTATCCTGCTCTCAAGAGCAATTCGCTCTTCTACTTGACACGCTCGCAGCCAACGACCTTGCGAGTATCAAGTCAGCTTTGGGCGGCACCGTGGCGTCTCCGCCCGTCGTCGAGGACGCCTCGCGGTCGCGGTCGCGTTCTCGTTCCCGTCACGAGTCCATTTCGACGATGCAGTCTGCGCCGCGAGGGAACGCCGAGGATGACGGTCTGCAACTCGCTTTCAACTGCGCGGTAGAGTCGCTGACGGTGACTCTCTTTCTCGACGCGGGCGGAGACCACCTCCCTCGGCCCCGTGAACGACCACGCGGGCCCTCGCGCGCTAGACGCGCACACGGCCGGGAACTTTTGCGCCTGCATACCAAGGGCTTGCTCGCGGCTCTGGATAGCCCGCTCTTCCCGGATGAGGGGAAAGGCCAGCTCACTCTGCATCACATCGAGCTCAGCACACTGGCCGCTCCGGGTCGGATGCGGCACGCACTTCGGTCGGACCGCGAGCCCTTCTTCTCCATGAATTTCTCATTGGCGCCTGATGTCGTCGAGGTCGAGGGATGCCTTGCCAATCTCGCGGTGGAGACTTTTGAGCTTGTCTCTGCGGTTGCGCGCTTCGCGCAGGTCCAGGACCACCTTCGGGTGAGGGCGGCTTCCGGCCAGCAGAGCGACACAGTGGAATCTCTCTCGCATAAAGCCGGCGATCCCAGCGCAGGAAGGAGTCGCGCCTTTTCTGGTGCCAATGAGGACTTTCTGCAAACCTACTACGCCCAGCAGGCGACACCACCTTTCCGCATTCTTCTTCCCAAGAACGTCGACTTCAAAATGTCCTGCAAGGAGGTCGTCGTGTCGCTCTCGCCCGCCAAGGCTGCTCAGAAGCTCATTTTCGCGCTCGCAATCGAGGCGAGCGCCAAGGTCACCAAGGACCAAAGCGCCGAGGTCAAGCTTGCCGTGGACGACATCAATCTCGCGCGAACCTCGTCGCCCGAGGGAAGCGCTCTCGACGCGGTTGCGTTGCCCGGCGCAGTAACCGCCAGACCGGCCCAGGCTGTCAATTGGTACCTCATCCGACCATTTGCCCTGCACCTCGACGTCAAAGCCCGCATCCCTGGTGACCACGACCCAAACCTGAACCAGGATGTGGTGTCCGCAGAACTGAATGTGGGAAGCATTCGCGTCGAGATCGGTCGCGAGGATTTCTTGTTGCTCAATGAGGCCGCCAGCTTCAATGCGGGGGCGTCCTCAGACTCGACGAATCAGGCTGCCTCGTCTGCGGCCAGTAGTACCCCTTCTGCAAGCGTTTACGCGCCGCCCCCGCCACCGAAGCGACGCGAAGTTCGCTTTTGCATGAAGGTCGAAGACTCGAGCATTGCACTATTCGAGGATTGGGCGGAGTTCCGACCGCCCATTGTGCAAGCACGGCTGGACCAGTTTCAGCTTACAGCATCTCAGTACGACTTTCGGGATCTTCACGCCCAGTCGCGGCTGGATCTTGACGTCTCGATTGCTGCGTCGTTCTGGAACAAGCGGCACGGGTCCTGGGAGTCGATGGTGGACCCATGGTACTTCCATTTTGGCGCGGACAGTCCTCAATTTGTGCGGGAATCGCCAAAGGAGCGCCTTGTACAGACCTTGGGCTACGACAAGGAGGCCTCTGTGGAGCCTTTGCGGCTCGCCTCGGCATTTGCGAACCTCGAGTCTTCCCAGATGCTCAATGTCAACGTGACCTCGACAGCTGTTCAGCAGCTCAACAAGGCGCAGGACCTCGTCGCGCCCGTGCAAGCTGGGCAAGGCTCTCGGCTCGGAGATCGTGCCCGTGACCGTTTGCGCGGCGACGCCGCGGTGGCGGACGGCGACACCACTCTGGTGGTCCGGAACGACACGGGGTCGCAGATGGCGGCGCAACTGCGCCGCATCAACGTTACCTCCACGGGCGGCTTTTTCGGGCCTCTTGTCGGAGATGGCGACAGCCAGACCCACCAGCGAGCACGCATTGTGGGATGCTGGGCCTTCAAGTCGGACCCGACCGGGGCGCTCTGGAAAAGGCGCTATATCACCGTCGAGGGCGACTCGCTCAAGTACTATAAGTCTGTCAAGGCCTTTCGAAAGGCGCAGCCGCAAGGCATCATCAAGCTGCGCGCCGCGTCCAAGTCCGTCTACGTCCGCATGCAAGGCATGGTTCCGCCGCGGATCTATCGGAGCCAGCAGATGCTCCGCGAGTGCGCATTCCAGGTCGTCACGCCTTCGCGCGTGTACGGCTTCATCGCGTTTGGCCTTGAGGACAAGGAGCGCATGGTGCGAGCTTTGCTGCGAGCTCTTAGCTACGAGCCGGACGTTGTCGACATCGAGGGTTCCCAGGGCATGAATTCGTTTCCTGCCAAGACGTATGCCATTCGCATTTGCGAAAGTGGCATTAACGGTGCCCATCAGAAGCGCAGCAGCAGCAGCAGCAGCGGCGGCAGCAGTGGCAGCGGCGGCAGCAGTGGCAGCGGTAGCGGCGGCGGGAAAGAGCTCGATACGGCCGCCCAGAAGAACGGTCAAGGTGAGAAGAGCCGGGAGGCATCGGCAGATGGGGCGTCCCTGGCTCCTCAAACCGACGGCAAGCTTCTCTTGGATGGTCACAGTCTGTACATCTTCGAGGCCGGAGTCGACATAGACGCCCAGACCGGTGATGAGATGCAAGCGTCACCACTGATCGCTGTGGACTTGCAGGCGTTCTGCTGCGTGCGGCAGCCTCAGCCAGGCTCGCACCGTCTCTATATCCTCGGACCGGAGTTCCTCATTGTCGTGGAAAACATGGACGTCGCCGCTGACCTGTGCCGCGATGTATTTATGCGCACGAAAACGGCGCTTAGCATCGAAGCAAGCGCCACTCCCGCCGAGGGCGATGTGGTCACCCGCTCCAATGAAGACGATGTCGACACAAGCGATGAAGAACTCGTTCGGATCGACTGCCAGGTCAAGCTGGCCGACGCCATGGCTGGCGCGGCCCTGCGCGCCGAGGACCTCAAGTCGTTGCGCCTGACTCTTCTCCCATGGGGCCAGGATGCTCAGATTCTGGACCTCGACACGCTTGCCGGTAGCGTGACACTGGCCATGTTTCCGCGTTGGCTCGAGAGGGACCAGATCTTACGTCTCGATCTGCTTGGCGGCGCGTCAGGCGACCGCGTTCTTGCGAGCTCGCACATGGTTCTCGGCGCAGTGTGCGGCGCAGATGACCTGATGCGCCGTGGCGAGATGACGCTGTACCGCGTCTCGCACGACGACCATTTTTCAAGCCCCGACCTGCGTGCGCCATGCGGTACGGTGCTACTCAGCGTGGCGCTGCCAGAGACCCTCTGCCCGGCAGCAGTCGATACCGCTCACTCCGCTAAGACTACTCAGGACGCCTCGAGCGACATTGGCGAGGGCCAAGACGCTACCCTCAAGCTCGCTCTCGAGGAGACCGGAAAGGCTGTGCATGAGAGGCAGGCGTCGGCGCTACGGGTCAAGGTCGATGGCTTCCTCGAGAGCGCCCCCATTCCGGTCGATCGCGCGAGTCGCTTCGCCATCCCATTGCATGCGCGGGACGACGGCCGGGAATCGCGCTCCCTCGGTATGGAGGGCGATTCTATGAGCCTCTTTCGATTCCAGCATGTGCCACGTATGGCGTTGATCGACATTCACTTTGAGGAAGGGGAGAAGCTCGCCAAAGTCTCGTCGTGCGCTCAGGTCAAGAACCGGCTCCAGGATGAGATCGAGTTGACCTTTCAACGCCTGGTACTCGGGAAAGCTGCTCATGCGGGCGACGGTGCCGTAGCCGACGCCGAAGCGACCGCCGCCTTTGATCAGCGCGTTGACTCCGAATGGGTAGCCGTCGTGGGCTCGTCGTCGTCCTCTCCGCGTGGCGCGCAGCAGAATGCGAACTGCGCCGAGTACGTTTGTCCTCACGGCCATCCGCTACAGGCAGTCATGTACTCGGTAGCTGCGAGTCACAACGGAAACGAGGCTCCAAGCGCCTGGATCCTCCAGGGCATGCCCCTGGACGAGAGCCATTGGGTTGACCTGGATGTGCGGAGCGAGGTCGTTTTTACTGAGCCGCTTCAGGTCCGCGACTTTGCCGTGGAGCACGTTCACAAGTGCGCCAAATACCGTCTCAAGATCCTCAGCGGGAAGCGCATTCGGAGCGAAGGTCCAGGACGAACCCGGCGGAAGCGCTCGCCGAAGGAAACGCCCTCGCAGGTCGCCAAAGTCCATGTGGGGAATGTTGTTTTCTACGGCGTGGAAGACGGCGGATTCTGCCGTCGAATCAAGCTCTCGCCGGGGCAGACCACGCACATTCCGATCGAGTGTCTCGACACGGGCGGCGTTGTGCGCGCCGACAACGGAGATTTCATTCGTGTTCACGAGCTGCTGGACATCCAGCCGTGGCGGCTCGCGAGCCAGCCCACGCGCAAAAAGCCGCGCTACGTGCCGCTGAGCCTCGGGGCCCAAGACGGAACAACCGAGGCTGACAGGTTTTCCGTCATGCACGTGAGCTTTCATCAAATTAGGGATGTTGCCAAGACGCTGAGCGAGCGCGACGGATTGGCGCCCCGCTGGATTCTCACACTCGATCCGCCCGTTCGCGTGGAAAATGTTCTGCCGTTCGCGATCGAGACGCAACTGCTTCGCCGGCGCGTCGGCGAGGACTCGCCATCGATGGAGGACAACAGCGCGTCCATCGGCCATACCAAGGTCAAGGTCTTGCGCGGCGAGCAGGAGCACTTTCTTCACGTCGATCCCGCTATCGGAACCGAAGGGTCCCCATGGCGGCAGGTCGAGCACTACGGAGCCTGCATCGACGCTGTGTTGCTTCGTTTTGCAATACTTCGCGAAACGGGGGTCCTCCAGAGCGATCCGGACGAAGCGCCCGTCATTGTTGGCGAGTCGCGGAAGTCGAAGTACCAGGTTGCCATGCAGGGCGCTTCAGGTCTCTTTGTGGATGTCCAAGTCATTCCCGCGTCGGCAAAGGAGGAGCGGGATCCGGACCACCAGCACACGCGCGCTGACGATCCCGTCGACGAGTACATGGACGACGAGGATGACACGACCGGAATCGGTGCGGACGGTGATCTCGGCGCGGACGCGGACCTCGACGGCTCCATGGCGTTATCGCATCGCGCGACCTCTTTCATCGCTGAGGCGACCTCCAGCACGACCGAGGAAGACGCTTGGGATGGTCCCATCCCGTGCATGTGGCGCACTCGAAGCGTGCCGCCGCTCCGGGTCATTCTGTACTGCCGCTTTCTGGTCCTTAATTGGTCCGGTCTGCCCCTCGTGTTTGAAGAAAAGGCTCCATCGGGTCAGCTGCGGTCCAAGATTGTGCCACGGAGACTCCAGAGCGGGACTGGCGACGAGGTCGAGCGCAAGGAGGATGACGACTTTGACAAGACCGAGCTACTCGACCAAGTCTCACTGGGAGAAGGAGGTTCCAAGAGCACCAAGAAGCTGCTCCGCATCAGCATGTTCTCGCCCAAGGAGGAAAAGATGTCCATGTCGCTCGAGTCCGACCGCAGCGGTTGGTCGCGAGAATTCGGTCTGGTCGTGGGCATGTCGGGCGAAGTCACCATCCCGCCCGTCTCGGGCGCCTCGGTCGTGCACCAGGTGGGCGTGCAAGTATCCAGCGGAGCGGGCATGTTTTTGCGAACCAAGGTCGTCTCGCTTACTCCTCGCTTTGTGGTGGCCAACCTGACGCAAGAAACGGTGTCTCTGCAGCAGATCGGAGCGAAAGAGGGCGACTGGCAGCTCAGTCTCGATGCAGGCGTCTTCACGCCCTTCCACCCAATCGACGTCAACGGGGACGGCGCTCTCGACGACAAAGACTTTTCCGCACGTATTGGTGTGCAGCGTCTGGGCCACGATGCAATGATGGTCTCCCCGCACTTTCGCCTCGACATCGTCAAGGAACACCTTTTGTTGCTGACGTCCGAAGATCGTAAACCGGCGGCGCTGCAAGCGTGCACGCGGTTCAACACGCTGGCAGCGCCAGTCCTGGCGCGCAGGGAACACGAAGACGACGGCCCCGGCGCTCGTCACACGGAGCTCGTGAACGCCAACGTGGAGCTCGTGGACAACGTTGTTCGCGTCTTGCTGACTAAGCCGCACCGCTCTCGCGCGCTAGAGTACCGCATCGACAACCTGAGCTCCTTTGTTCGTGTCGGTGTCGTCCAGCATAAGCAGCCACATTCGAGCATGGTCCTCCTCGATGCCGACGAGCGCGACGTGGAATTCGTGTGGCCGGCACCGGGGACGAAGCGTTCCATTGAGGTTTACTTTGAGCTCGTCGGACTTAACGCGATCCGCTTCGTCCCTCGGTCCAAGCACCGCGTGGCCGTTTCCGTAGACTTTGACGCAGTTCGTGACCCCGTGCGCGTGTACGTGGGTGACGTGCAACTCGAAGTGCGCGTCTCGGTCGAGGGCATTACGCGGGTCCTCACCGTAAGCGACCTCGCGGAGGCGCGCGCTCGGAATCAGGTGCGCAAGGCGCTTCAGGAGCACGTGGAGCGCATCGAGTCCCGGGTGCTCTCCGACCGTCAGCTCCTCTTGAGCAATATGACGCCCGTCGAGATGCGCGCGGGGGTCGTGGATGGCGACGGGAATGGCTCTGCCGCCGCCCTTGACGGGGACGCCCATACGTCGTGGCGGAGCGCCCCGCCGCCTGCCGCGCGGACGAAGCTTGAGTTTCACATTGACGGGCACTCTGAATCCATCGACGGCTACTCGTTTACCGTAGCAAGTCTTTCGCTCCACCCGCGGCGCTGGACGCTTTTTGGACGGCGGGGTTCGATGCAGGGACGAGAGACTGGCGCAGATGCAGAGAGCGACGCGGAGGACGAGGGCTGGGAGGTGCTGGATGATCGCACAGACGCGACGGTGCGCAAGGATCTTCGGTATTACGAGGTATCGCAAACGCGTCACACGCACACGACCGCATTCAGAGTGGCACCGGGATCCGCGGCCTATGCAAGCTTCAAGTTTGTCGTTGAGGGTCCATTTGAAGTGCGCCATTTAAGCTTTTACCGCTCCCGTGCCTCGTTGCCGCTCCTGCAGGGTGCGCGCGACGACGAGTCGCGAGGGGATAGCTCTTCGCAGCTCTGGGTCGCCTTGCTCGAATGCCGAGATCTCCCGGTGATGGACATCTACTCGAGCGATCCCTACGTTAAGCTCCGCGTTGGAGCAACCACGAAGCGCAGCAAGGTCGCCTCGCGCTCTCTTCACCCCTGCTATGATGAGGAATTCTACTTTGACCTCGACGCGGTGCCATCCGAAGAGAGACACTTGGAGCTGGAAGTCTTTGACAAGGACCTCTTCACGTCTGACGACCTTATCGGCCGCGCCACCGTCGCACTCAGCGACCACGAGCTCGCGAGGGGGGCCCCGGCGGAGATTTGGGCCACTCTATGGAACGGCGAAGAGCCGCGCGGCCAAGTGCGTCTGGCTCTTCAGATCTTTTCGTGTGAGGACCTCGTCAGCGGCGCGAGCAGCGGTACGACACATTCTGCCGCGAGCAGTGGCAAGGATGACGATGCGGCAACCGATGCCGTAGCTGCCGCCCGGCCCGAACTTTCGAGCGTTCGCTTCCCGCTCCTGTTCGAGCAAGAGCTGTGCCTCTTGCGCGCGCTCCGGGACAAGCTCGTAAGGGAGGGCGGTGTGCTGCGCGCGCTCTCGACATTTGGCTCAATTGGCGCCTTTGAAGGTCCCTGGAGCCGGCACTGGATGCGGAGGAGCTCAACGGGGCGCTCGATGTCGATGAATTCGCCGCCGCCGTCGACGCAATCCAAGGGCCCGACAATCAGAATGCAAGACCTGGATACGAACATCAAGGTCCGGCTGAACATGACGGTTCTGGAAGCCGATAAAATCCTGGACCCGCTCACGGTCGGCTGGAAAAAGCAGCGGTCAAAGCTGACGCACGACGACGTCGAGGTATACTGTGTGGTGTCCTACGGCGACCGCATTCTTCGCACCGACCCAATGCCGGTCACGCGCCGTCCGCTTTCTGAGAACGGCTCGACGCAGGCCCGGGCAGTGAGCTGGTTTAGAGAACAAGGGGCGAGCCAGCCGGACCGTACGTCTACAGAGGCGTACGAGTTTGAGGAGCGCTTCTCAGATGCGGGTCCTCTGGGCCTGCAACTTGAGCGTTCAGAGGACGGAATTTTTCGCGTCCGCGCCGTGGCGACCGAGAGCGCAGCCGCTGAGAAGCCGAGACTACGACCCGGTCTCAAGCTGACTGGGATCCAAAACACCCCCTTGACGGCGGACTGGAGCCTTTCGGCGCTACGGGACATGTTGGGAACCTCGCCGCGGCCCCTGCGTCTTCGCTTTCAGGAAGACATTGTCTCTGTGCACCCGGAGACCGTGCCGACTGCCGAGGATTCTGATGTTGATCTGGCGCACGTGTCGTGGATGCAGCAGCTCACCTTCGATGAAAGTGATACCCTTCGAGCCCGCGCGCGCCAAGAGGCAACCACTCTTGCCGCCGGCCTCGAAGGTCTCGAGGGCCGCCGCGCGCAAGTCTCGCTGTACGCGCGGAACCGCCGCGATGCTCCGTCCCTCGACTTGTCCACGGCGGGCGAGACGGACAGGGAGATCCTCGTGAGCCTGTTATTTATGTTTGGCGAGGACGTGGAGATTGACAGTGAGCTGAACACCGCGCGCGAGATGTGCGGAGACAAGGACGTGCTTCTCGGGCGTGGCCACGTCATGTTACCGGACGTGGGCGTCTCGCCGACGCCCGCGCGCCGGCAGATTGCTTGCCCTTTGCTTTTACCTGGAAACGTGTCGGCCGGCCAGCTCTCACTGGAAGTAAGCTGGACCGCCGCGCCGCCCCCGCCCGCGGACGTGATCGATTTTGCGGTCGACGTCCGCCTGGCCGGCATGGGCGTCTCGCTCGTGGACACGAACACGCGCCAGTGCGAGCTCGCCTACCTCTCGCTGCGCGAGCTGCGGTGTTATGCATCGCAGTACGGAAATGGTCGACAAGTCCTCGACTTCCGACTCGGAGGCCTTCAAGTCGACAACCAGCTCCCCTCGCCGGTGCACCCCATTGTGCTCGGCGCGGCACCCGTTCCGTATGCATGGCTCGCACAAGAGGAGGCGTGCGAATCGACCGACTTTGTGCGCAAGGACGCGCTCGAGCGCGCCACGGATATGGCTGTGTCTCAGCCCGCCTTGCTCTTGACCGTCGTGAAGCGTAACCTCGGGGACTCGGCGTCCATGTACGTAGAGTACTGCGAAGCCTTTTTGCAGGAAGTCAACGTGCGCCTTGAGGAGCGCTGGCTCACGGCCGTGCAAGAATTCGCTTCCTCGTTCTCGTCACAGCAAGCGGGAGAAGGCGCCCCCTTAGCCAACGTGGCCAAACTACGCCGCAGCAGCGCCGAGAAGGAAGGCGACCAGGATGACGACGGTAAAGACGCGGGCATCGAGAGCGAGGACGGCAGCGACGCCGAGGACGGCGCGGACCTCCTGCGCGCTAGCAACGGCAGCAACAGCGCTCGGAGCGCCAAGAATCGATCCGGGAGCGCCGAGGACGACAAGGGGGCTATCTGCGCGTCATTTTCGTCGAGCGAGCCATTTCAGTGGGTTGACTCGCTCTCGAAGCGGGCCGGCGCAGAGGCACACGCCCGGATCTTAATCGAGCGCGCTGACCTCAAGCCGGTCAAGATTAACCTCTCCTTTTCTATGACCTCGGATGTGGAGTCCCGAGACGACAACCGGCTGAAGATCCTACATCTGATGCAGGGCATCCCGGTGCTAGCCGCGCTGTTCAGCGCACTGGTGAACACTGTGGCCAACATCACGGACGCTCCGCTGCGCTTCAACTCGCTCCAGATCTTCAACGAGAGCTTGTCGCAAACGATGCTGCGCAACACCTTTGTGCAGCACATCATGGGCCAGCTGTTGGGGAACCTTTCGCAGATGGGCAATCTTCTGGCGTCTGCTGACCTCTTGGGCAGCCCGGTCCAGCTCATTGGCAGCTTTGGGCAAGGGGCGTACTCGTTCTTCTACGAGCCCGCGCTGGCCATGTCCATGGGCGGCTACCTGTCTATCGGCACCGGGCTTCGCAAGGGCGGCGTGGAGCTCGTCCGCAGCACGACGCACGGGGCGTCCGCATCTCTGGAAAAGTTTGCCGAGTCTGCAAGTCGCGCTCTGAGCCAGGCCTCGCTCGATTCGCGGTACGTGCGCTTGCAAGCGCGCCGGCGCATGGACGTGGTGCACGAGCCCATCAACCTGATCGAGGGCGCCCTCGCGAGCTCCGAAGCGCTGAGCCTCGGCATGCTTGACGCCTTGACGGGTATCGTGAGCCTGCCGGTACGCGACGTCTCGTACCGCGGGCCGACGGGCGTGGTGACTGGTGTGGGTAAGGCGTGTATCGGGGTCTTTGTGAAGCCAGTGTGCGCCATGTGCGACGCGACCTCGCTCTTCTTCAAGGGCGTGCGCAACACGACCGAGACGTTGCACAAGCAGCAGCTGCCTGTCCGTCTGCCACGCATGGTGCGCAGCGGCCACCAGCTAGGCCCGTACTCAGTGCGTGAGGCCATTGGAGTCTATCTCCTCGGACGATGTGGCATTGCGGGCACGCAGGCTTATGTATACCACGAGTACGTCTTTGGCGCGCCAAGCCCTCGCGTGCCAGCGGGGCTCTTGGACTCGCACACCATGGACGATGCGGTCTTTGAGAGCTGGGTGGAGCGCAACCCGCTCGTCCTCCTCGTCACGGAGGGTCTGGTCCTCCTGCTCCACATCCGCACGACGGAAACGCTGTGGTGCGCGCCGCTGAGCACTGTGCGAACCGCGGGCTTCGGCCGCATGCTCGAGGTCGTCCTCGCAACAGGAAACAGCGCCGTCCCGATTGTGCGACGAGGAACCGCCCGTACTGAGCCCGCGCATGAACGGCGCGTCACGCCCGGACTGGCCGCCGAGGCGGGCTTGGCGGAACCTCTGCGTCTGGGCGTTCGCGTATATTGCAAGACCCGCGAGGCCGCGCAGCGCTTGCGCCAGGCGATTGCACTTGCTCAGGAAGGCGGGAGAGCCCGGGATCAGGCCGCCGCCTGGGAACAAGAGCGCAGCATGAAGACCGCCATGCTTGCGGTTCAGGACCCGACTGGGGCCCGCAAGCTCGGCGCTGCGGTCGATGAGCACGTTCGCTTCATCCTAAGCGGTGGCGGCAATCACTCGTCTACCTTGGCTGCTCTCGACGACGACGCGGCAGAAGCGGGAGTGTCTGACTGGGTTCATGTTCAGCCCGCGCAGGGCATGCATGATGAAGAGGAGCACTCCGTCCATCAAGTGGCTGGGACGAGCATCCTGAAGGCTGTAATCACGGGCCGCAAGTCTACCGTGATGCGGTCCGGGAGGCCGTTCGTCGCCTACAGGATTGTGGTCGCCTCTGCTGAGAACGACCGCGTCTGGGTGGTTTGGCGGCGGTACTCGGAGTTCCGCAGCTTGCGGGACGCGTTGATGCGTCAGCTGCAAAAGTCTCGTACCGCGCTTGCGATTCCAGCGCGGAGCCCGTGGCGACTCTCTAAGACGGCGCTCAATCAGCGACAGTTCGGTCTGAATCTGATGCTCCAAGAGCTCGTACGCAATTCGATCATGTGTGAAAGCCCGCTCGTGGTGCAGTTTCTCACTACGGATGCCGACGTTCTCGAGACGCCGTCGTGGCTCTCGGCGCTTCGCCTCAAACCCGAGGCTATGGACCGCAGCGAAGAGAGCTAAACACTCTTGGGCACAGCGCGGATCTGATGATGAGATTCATATTAGTAAAATTTAGATGGCTTTTCGACTTGCGCTCTCGCATCGATTGACTTTTGTACTGGCTCGAGGTCAGCAGTGATCGAAGGTACTAAATCGAGACACAAGCGGGCAAACGAGCGGACTAGGACTACACCAGCTGTATGTAATGTATATCGTACGTTAGAGAAATGGACTCGCTTTTTGGTGGCGCGCCCCGCCCCGCCCCGGCACAAGCAGGTCATTCATTTCATGGATGACCACAGGCCCCGATGCAGCCTTTTGCTTGCGGTGTGGAGCTCACTTGTGCGCGTCGACGGCGGTATGCGAGGCCATGATGTCGAAGAAGAACTGCGACTCCAGAATGCCGTCTTCTGGGAGATCCGTGCAATGAACAGCATTCTGTACCTTGTCAATGCCGTATTTTGCGCGGAGGGTGTTGGGACGCAGGGCCTTGGCGACCTCCACGTCGTGCGGGCCGCAAAGCTCGCGGAGTTCGGGGACGCAGTTCTCCGCGCGAACTTCGATAGCGACGCAGGGCCCGGACGAAAGCTCGAGAGTCATATTGGAGTACTCGCTGGAATTGATGACGCCCTTGTAGACTTCGGAAAAGTTTTCCACTTCGGCGCGTGAGAGCGTGAAGAGCTGCATTGCGGAAATCTCGAAGTTGGCTTCGATCAGAGCGGTAACCAGGTCCCCCGTGAGACCTGCCCGGACAGCATGCGGCTTGATGAGCAAAAGTGAGCAGTTGTCAAAGGTCGCGGTCGTGCCGGGGCCGGAAAAGAGCGTGTCGGTAGTCTCACGATCGGCGAGACGGACCTCTGTGACACGGCAGCACTCCTCGGAGGCGCCACGAAAGAGCGCATCGCGGAGCTCGCTTTCAGTCTTGCAGGCACCGGTCGGCCCGACAAATTCGGCCGCCACGGCGATCTTGCCCTGGGCGCCCGGCTCGATGATAGTTTTGAGTCGCGTGAGCGAGAAGCCAGACTCCTGCGCGATGGCGAGCACACGTCCAAAATCGCGGTAGCAAAAGGCCGGCACCACAGCGGTGACGAGCCCGCGGTCGGTTGTGAAGGCTGCCCGCGTCTTCTCGTCCGCGTAGCCCGTCACCTTGAACTGGCGCGCGTACACGGTGACGCGGGCGCCCTCGAAGAGGTCGCTCAGGCTTACATCCTGGTACGGTCCGCGCTTGAGAAAGACGCGCTTCTTGGTCAGGTCGAAGATCGCGACCTCGTTCGGCGCAGACCCGGGGTTCTCGAAGTACGTCAGCACGTAGGGCCGTGGCCGCCCCGCGAGCTCGTCGTACCACTCGACCTTGAACTTGTACTCGACGGCGTCCACCATCTTCTCGCGCTCGGCCCGTTCCGGCAGGCAGGCAAGCAGGCTGCGGCGGGCTGGCTCGGTCCGCGTTCCGAAGCGCGCGTCTCCGCCTCCCGGCGGGTTTCTCTCGCGCGCGCGGTGCCGCGAGGCCCGGCCGCGAGCGCGCTCGCAACCGCCCTCCGGCCGCGCTGCTGCGCTGCGATCCGACTCGCG
>KQ758893.1:28967-56306 GCA_001462505.1 Aurantiochytrium sp. T66 | reverse complement strand
CGTGCGGGCGCGCGCGGCTGCGCGGCGCCCTGGCGCGGGCAAGGATGCTGCCGATGCCGGACAATCGTCGATCGAGTTCCGGGCGCTGGAGCCCGCGCTCGGCGCGCGCGCGGCCGGCGCCATCGTGGCGCAGCAGGGCGAGACCGTGGTCCACGCGACGTGCGTGGTGGACGAGGCGCCCCAGGAGAGGGTGGACTTCGCGCCCATCACGGTTGTCTACCGTGAGAAGGCCTTCGCCGCCGGCAGGATCGCGCGGACCTTCACGCGCCGCGAATTCGTCGGCAAGGAAAACGAGATCCTCGCCGGCCGCGCCATCGACCGCTCCCTGCGCCCGCTCTTCCCCGAGGGCCTCCAGAACGCGGTACAGATCATCTGCACCGTTTGGGCGGCCGACGGCAAACACGACCCCGAGGTCCTCGCGATCAACGCCGCCTCCGCCGCGACGGCCCTTGCGGGGGTCCCGTGGAAGGGACCGCTCGGCGCGGCCCGCGTATCGGCGGAGAGTGACCCGAGCGAGACGTTGCTGGCGCTGCAGCGCGGGGACGAGGGCCCCGCCGCTACTGAGAGCGATGCCTGCGAACTCTACATCAACAGCGCGAAACCCGAGCATCACGACGCCGGGTCCTCCTGGCTCAACCTCGTTGTGGCGGGCCTCGGCGGGGGCGACAAGATCACCATGCTCGAAGGATCCGCGCGAGAGCTACAGGCGGACGTCGTGGAGGCCGCCATCGATTACGTGCAGCCCGAGATCGAGGCGAGCGTCGCGGCCCAAAATGCCTTGGTAAGCATGGTAAGAGGCGAGGGAAGCCAACCCCCGGCCAGAGCAATCTCTGTCTTGCAGCCTTCTCAGGAGCTTCACGAACTCGCGGCGCGTACGGTGGGGGACCTCGTCGACCTTTTGTTCACCGCCCCGCACGAGACCAAGCAAGAGCGCGGCAAGGCACAGTCCGCGTTTTGGAAAGTCGCGAGTGACCTCATGGAGAAGGCGTGCGCGGAAACTAGTATCTCGGACGCCGTCTCGCCAGACATGCGAAACGTCGCAATCCACGATGCCCTGCGCGACGGGATTGCGCGCGCGGCGCTGGGCAAACACGAAAAGAGTCCAAAGCGTATCGATGGACGCGGCATCAAGACGCTGCGGCGCATTGAAGCGGAAGTGGACGTTTTGCCTTCCGCGCACGGTTCTGCCGTCTTTGCGCGCGGCGGGACGCAAGTTGTCTGCACGGCGACGGTGGGGCCGTCCAAGCTTCAGAAGCAATTGATCCCGACGGTCGGGAACGCGCGCAATGCGCGCGCCATGCTGCAATATGACTTCCCGCCTTATTGCGTGAATCGCACGGGCCGCACGTCCGGGCTCAATCGCCGCATGGTGGGGCACGGTAATCTCGCTGAGCGGGGTGTCTTGCCGATCCTCGCGCCGGTGCTGGATAGTGCAAGCACGTACCCGTTCGCGATCCACGTCGGCAGCGAGGTTACCGGGTCGGACGGATCTTCGTCGATGGCCACGGCGACAGGTGCGAGCCTCGCGCTCATGGACGCGGGCGTGCCCATCTCGCGCCCCGCAGCCGGAATCTCGGTAGGCCTCTTTGTGGACCCGAAGGATGATTCTTCATTCTGCATTCCCGTAGACATACTGGGATTGGAGGATCACTTTGGCGGCATGGACTTCAAGGTCTGCGGGACGAAGCAGGGGTTCACCGCCTTTCAAGTCGACATCAAGCGTCCGTTCATTTCCAAGGATATTGTGCGTGCGGCGCTTAATGAGGCGCATGGCGCTCACCATCAGCTCATCGATTCCATGTGCGCAAGCGCAAAAATTGCCGAGCCTCGCGCGGCGCTCAAGTCGAAACACTGGTCGATCGAGCGCGTGCGGTACCCGCAAGAGGTCTTGTCGAATCAGGGACTGGAAATTCTGCGCGATATTGAGGATAAAGCGGACGTTTTCATCGAGGTCGATGAAACCAGACGAATTCTGACTATTTTCGCGCCCACCAGCAAGCGCTCTGCCATCGCGCGAGACTTGATACGGCAGCGCGGCTTTGCAGATCGATAGTAAAACAATCTAGACCAAGGGGTGCGGAAGGGGGTCTCACCTATTTAGCGTGCCCTATGAATAAGCAGAGATGGCTCCCATCCGCCTCGACACATGGATTGTGTCCCTATCTCTCTGCATTTTCTATGGGGCCGGTAAATCTAGTATCCGCCGAACATTTTTGAATACCGGCAAGCAACCCGATCGCCGCTCGCGCCCAATATTGAATTTTTGCGTCTGAAATTTGCAGTGGTCCGTGCGCACAACTTTTGCTTTGGCCCAACACCCTTAGTTTTGCAATCAAGCACTTGGTGAAGGCTTGAGAGCTCAAAACATCAGTTTTTACAGGTTGAGCCGCTTCGCATTCTTCGAAAATGTTCGATCAAACCCCAAATGTCATGGCAGTGTTGACGCACGGTGCTTCCCGTTCATCTGCAACCACGTTTAGGGAAAGTGCAGATATTGCAGAGCCGAGAGAGTACATTGAGTCGGACAACTTCATCCTAATTTTATGGAATTTACAGGTTTTCAAAAATGATGATTCTTTGATCATCATCATGGCCCGAGTTTGTACATTACGTGCATGTATTCAATGTTGGTCTGCTTGCAGATCTCGCTGCGAAAATTAATCATAAAGTTGGCTCTAGATTTTGGAGCACTTTCTTGATTCGACCCAGGGCTGACTCTTTTGGAACACTACCGGATGAACTTTTAGCTAGAGGTGAGACCCCCTTCGGGGTGCGTGTGGTATGGTATGTTCGAATGTGCCCGGGTCCTAGGCCTAGCTAGGCCTACTAGTCGTACGCTAGAGACAGGCGACTCTGACTCGGACTTCGCGTAACGGCCAGGTCCGCGTCCGCGAAACGAATAAGTAAACGCGGATTCTGGAGCAAACAAGCTGCGCTGCGGGGCAGCGCCGAGCCATGTCGCTGAGAGACTGTTTCGAACTTCAGGTTCTTCAGCTTGAGATTATTTTTCGAGCTTGCGCGATTTCATTTGGGAGAGCGTAGGTACCGTGACACTGGTACCGGGTGCTAGGCCTAGAGCCTACGTGACGAGTGACTGCCAGTGGGCCGCCTAAGATCCGTTCAACGGCTAACTGGTGGAGGTCACTCGATGCAGTTCACCAGGACGACTGTACGAAGACTGTGCGGAAAGTAGCTCAGTGTCCTTCGTAGAAACGTACGTACCCTGGTACGTACTACGTAGACGAGACGGCGTAACTGTTATGGCCTCAGTGAAGAAGCTAGGCTCTAGAGTCCGTGACAGTGGCAGCTGGTCGCCACAGTGATCGAAGGGTGTTCAATGTAAGCAGCAAATTAGTAAGGCCTGCCCGGCATAGGCAGAACAGAGTCAGCTGTCCTTCAAGTCTGCTCTGAGCCTTGCGAGCTTCGACGACGGCCGCAAGGAGGTTTCTCGCGCGTACGCTCGTGCGCGTCCTGAGCGCAAGATGGCAAGCGCAGGGGCGAGCGCCAAAATTGCTCCAGCAAAAGCGAACGAAGCTCGACAAGCGGGCGGGACTTTTAAGGGAAATGGCACCGCGAGGGAAGCCAGCAACAACCCGCTCGTGCTCATGGTGAAGCTGTACAGCAAACTGGCCGCCTTCCGTATCGACAACTACTACAAATGGTCAGCCTCGGTGCTGCTCATCATGCTCGGCATTGCCATCTACAGGTTTTTCTATGCCGTACAAGGTGAGCAAGAGATCTCTATGGAAGCACTTGAAAACACGGTGTCTGCCATGTCAAAGGTCTTTGCTATGCGTCTCGAGAAGGATCTCGGCATCCAGGACCAGGTCGCCAATCTTTGGAGCGTGGACCCGGACATCACGCGCTCGACCTTTCGCAATTTCATCAAGAGTCCTGCGTTTGCCCCACTGCTGACGACGATGAGCGGCATGTCCCTGATCTCGTACGTACTTGACGCGGATCGAGCAGCCTTCGAGGCACGTACAGAGACGCAAGACCTCATCACAGATTGCTGCGAATCATCTGCTTACGATAATGGAAACAAGACGTGTCGCTCTAGTGCCGCAGCACTTTGCGAACTAGGAAGGTTCTCAATTATGGAGAGCGTCAACGGCACGCTTGTTCCGTCACCGACGCAGGACGACTACGTCGTAGTCGACTACATTGAGCCTTTTGAGACCAATGCTGGGGTGCTGGGCTTCAATCTTGCGTCGAGCCCGACGCGGAAGGAGGCGTGGAACAAGGCCGTCAGCACTGGCGAGGCCGTCTTTACTCGGCGTATCCAGCTCGTACAGAGCGACACTCAGGAATTCGCCTTTTTGGTCTGGAAGGCTCTCTATGAGGGCGCGGACGCCAACCACTACGCGTTCAGGGAGCAATCGCCGACTGGAAATCCGCGCGGAAGTGTCAACGGAGTTTACAAGGCTCAGCAGCTGCTATCTACCGCCCTCGAGATTTTCGGAACAGGTGAGCTCGCTAACCTCGACATCTTCCTCTTTGACGCGCTTGCCAGCAAAGGAGAGCAATTTCTCGCAGTCTACTCGGAGTCCCTGGGTGACCCTTTCGTTCTTTCCAAGGAGTACGAGGAGCACAGTCCGGACGACATCACCGGCGCTTACGGGACGATCCAGCGCAACATTACTATCTTAAGCGCCGATGCGCTAATGACTCTTGTTGTGCGGCCCAATGAAGAGTTCTTTCAAGAGAAGGCTAGTGACGCACCGCAGATTCTCTTCATCTGGTCCATCGGGCTCATCATCGCGTCGCAGGCAGAGCGCCACCTCGGCTACCTTGCAGCGATCGCAAACCGCGCGCGGAAGCTCACTGTGGCCGTCATCGAGAAGTAGAAGGAGGTCAAGGCCTGTCATGAAACACCACCGTAACGAGACCGATCATAAATAACACTTAGGCTTAGGCTACTGCAGCTCGCGTCTATACATCAGACGCGCGGTCCCCGCTTGATTCTGCTGCAGCTCGCGCACCGCCTCGCCGCTTGCATCGCCCCAAAGGTGTGAGGGCGCAGCAACGAAGTGGCAGCCGAGATTCACGCTGTTGAAGGCGCCCTTTCGCGCGCAAGGCACGGCTCGCTTCTCCTTTAACAAGCCGCAACACACTACGCACATCAGTTGACTAGCGCCAGAGGCGTCTTGCCACGAAGGCGACCAGAAAGAGACAGCAGAGCAAGAAATACCCGTCCTCGATGAGCGGGCGTTGGTTCGACGGTGGAGCCGCGAGCAAATCGTCCATCGCGCTATACGTGGGCGGATCCCAGGTCACCGGGCTCTCACTGGTATGATCCTGGACGAACTTGAGCACGGCAAAGAGGTCGTCATGCTCGCCGGAGTAGAGGCTGACCTTGCCGTCCTCCGCTAAGTGCATGAGCACGGGAAAGGCTTTCGGCAGCGAGGTTCCCGGTGCGATCCCCGACTGCCGGCCTTGGATTCCCACAAAGACCACGTGCGGGAAGGCGCGCGCCGCGCCGGTCACGAGGGGCGCTAATCTGCTGGAGAAGTGGTCCTCCGGCAGAAATGCAAAGATGACGCACTCGCCGAACTGCCTCGCCACGCTCCTGTCGCTAACTTTCACGACGAGGTCCGAGGACCTGTTCGTGACAACGAAGGTCTTGATCTCCGCCCCTAGTAGGCCTGGTCCCTCTCCCTCCACGTTGTCATCTTCGTCGCGGCCGCGCTCCGCGTGGTGCTGTTCGAGGTCACCTTCGCGCCAGGCTGCAGGGCAGACGGCCTCGTCCACGCCTGCCGGGCACTCGAACCTGGCGTCGAAGACGGCGCCGGCGGAGTCGTCTGGGCTGGCGCTCGCGTCGCCCTCCACGACCACGCGCCGCCGCATCCCGCCGCGCGCGAGGCGAGGCGAGTCGAGTCTGCAGCAGCGCCGCCCTCCTTGTGTTCGTAGACGCGCGCCGCGAACAAAACTCGGACCGCGTTCGGTACGGTCTGCACGCCTCGGCAAGCCGTAGAAGGGTACACAAGACCGTATTGGGGGCATTCTGAGATAAATATATGCGTTGCGCACATTATTCTCTATGGATTACTATGGGAGGGCCGCAGGGACGTGCACAGCGTGCCCGTCCAGGGAGAAGATGCGAGGTTTGAAAGTTCGAGGCGAAGAGGATCCCGACGCGGCGACGACCAAGACCGCGCCAGGAGCAAGCCAATTCGAAGTCATGATTGCTTGATCGATTCTGGAATGCTATGAAGCGGCGCTGTGATTCCTAGGCACAAGCCGTGCGTGCAAGACAGTGACCCTCTGTTTAGCCCAGGAACGAACCTTGAATGGAGATGATTTCGGCGGCGTCCTGTCCTGCACGCGCCGGTCAACCAAGATGCGCGATTTACGCACACGCTCCTGGGCATCGCGTGTTTGTAGCCCACCAAGAGGTTCATCCAAGATTAGACCTCACTGGGTACGTAGCACGTCCGCAGCACCCCCGAAATACTCTACAAACAACAAACAAACAAACCTGCAACGACGACGAGAAACTGCCAGCGTGCTCGAGCTTGTCTTCCAGTCGGAAATGTCTGGGAGGGACGCGCGCTTCGCGCCTCGCGTCGTCGACGTGAACTTTGTCGAAGGTCCCTTGCCCGGGGACGAGGCCCCATCCAAGGAAGCTGCTGCCGGGCCAAGCGAACGCGGCAGCTATGTGACGGAACATGACGCGCACGTTTCGTGGTACGTGCGTGTTCAATACGCGCTGCCTTCGCTCGGGCTCGCAGCGGTGCAGGTGATGATGTCAACCTTCGTGCCAAAGTTCTACTCTGACAATCTGGGCCTCTCGCTCGCGACTCTCGGGTACCTTTCGCTAGCGTCGCTCATCTTTGACGCGCTGACGGATCCGCTCGTGGGCTTTTTGAGCGACTATACGCGCACGCGCTGGGGCCGGCGGCGGCCTTGGATCTTTGTTGGAGGCCTGTATCTAGGCGGATGCATTTGCGCAATGCTGGCTCCGCCTTTTGGGCTTAGCGACCAGGGGGTTGTCATTTGGGCGAGCGTCTTCATCATGAACGTGATGCTGGCGTCAACGATGGCCCGCGTACCCTGGTACGCCCTGGGGATGGAGCTCACGCACCTGCACGACGAAAAGACGAACGTGTTTGCCACGCGCGAGGCGATGTACATTGTGGGGTCCATTATGGGCGCTGGCCTGCCGCTCGCCATTTCGTTTTTCATGGGAGATTCCGGCTCGAAGCGGGAGCAGCGCCACCAGTACATTGTTCTCGGGGCTTTGATTGGCCTCATTACGGCGGCCTCGAATGTGTCGTGCGCGATAGAGGTCAAAGAGCGCCGCTATGAGGCGCTGCCGGCCCATACGCACCATGCGTCGGCGGCGTCGGCGATGAATGGCTTCTTGTCCATTTTTCGCAATTACTACAAGCTCATGGGATCTATCGTCAGGCACAAGGCGGCGCTTTCGCTGCTCGTGTCGGCCTCGGTGTACGGCGCGGCCTCGTACACGGGGGCATTCTTCTTTTCATACTATGTGGACTACGTGTTGAACGGCACCGACTACCTCGAGATCATCTTGATCATTTACATTATGACGGCCATCGTTTGCATTCCCGTGTGGGTGTGGCTGGCCAAGCGGTTCGAAAAGGTGACCATGGCCAAGGCGGCAATGTTGATCCAGAGCATTGTGCTGTCCGGGTGCTTTTTCTTTGTGCACCACGGGGACGTGATCCGTTTCCAGATTGCGGTCGTCTTCGCGGGGCTCGGTTTTGGCGGATACGCTGCGCTGCGCGCTAGCCTCATTAGCGATGTGGCAGATGCCGACGAGTGGTCTCAGGACCGGCGGCACCACGTTCGCCGCGAGGGCGGGATCCAAGGCCTCTTTGACCTCAACTCCAAGATCCTCTCGGCGCTGTTCACCGGACCGGCGCTGCTCATCCTCGGACGCCTCGGCTACGTCCCAAATCAGGAGCAGAATCCGCAGAGCGAGATGTTCATTCGCGCCATGTACACGTTGTTCCCAGGTGTTCTGGGCTTTGCAGCGATTTTCATGCTAGCCCCCTACGACCTGACACGCGAGGAGCACGCTCGGCGCAAGCGAGTATGGGGACATGAATGGGGGCAGCAAGAAAACTTGGGCAGCGAAACGCCTGCACTGTGAAGAAAGCAAGCTGTGACCTCCGTATACTGGTAGAAGCAAGCCATTTTTGTTTGTGTTGATAGGCTTTCGGTGGCCACGACTCTACGAGCCTTTTACGAGGAGCAAGGCTCGGCGATGAAGGCAGACGGAACCCTGGAAACCGCCGTCTGCGCAGGATTCCTCTGCTTGGCCGAGGCTGCGCGATTGCGGGCGTGACGAAAGCCTGGACCTTGAGCGAGACCTACTGCGGCTTGCAGCCTTGACGCCGCCGAGAGCTCTTTGAGAGCGGCGCGCTCGAAAAGCTGCACGAGCACGTTGTTGTACCGACGCGAGCTAAAGAGTCGCATATAGGCCTCGTGGGCCTCGGGGTCGTTGAGAGGCGGGAAGATGCGCTGAAAGTTGCCGCGTCGGAGTCGCTCGCCCGCGACGCGCTGGACAAGCTTCTTGTCAGCCCCGGGGAGGGCCGGCCAGGGTTTGCTTGCGAGCCCGAGGACATTTCGCGAGGCCTTAAGGCGACGACCCTCGCGCGGCTGCTTGCCAGCGGCAGCGGCGACGTGAGATTTTGCTGAGGAATCTGTCGGCGCTGTCGCTGCCGGGGCCGGGATGCCGACCAGATGGAGCGCGTCGCAGACGAGCATTGTCTTGACCTTTTTATCGAGTGGGCTGGCTGTCATGAGCGACGGGGAGATGTTGACTTCCACGAGCCAGGTGCGAAGATCGCGGTCGAGCATGAGGTCAAAGCCGAAGAGCTCGAAGCAGGTTTCATGCGCCGGTACGAGGCTGGCCATTTTCTGGTTAATATCGTCGTCCGCGGCAATGAGAGTTTTGACAATGACGGCCTGCATATCGACGCGGATCTTTTCTGTAGCCTCCTTGCCGTGGGCCGTCTCCATGTACCGATACCAGGCGGAGAGAGACCACTTTGAGCCGACGGCGTCGTCCTCGGCATCCTGGTTGTGCTCGAAACGATCGCTCTTTTTGTTGATGCTGTAGTTCGTGAGATGGCGGAACTGGTTCTTTTTGCTGGCGACGGAGTTGGAGTACGGCTGCGTGCAGAAGCGCACAAGGCCCTCGGGGAAGAGGTATATGCGAAGCGGGTCGTAGCCGGTGACGAGGACGTAGAGCCGGATGTCGAATTTGTAGCGATCAATGAGCAGCGGGCGGTCGATGTAGCGCTGAATGACGCAGCCGCGGGAGCTCGAGGCCTTCTTGCTGGCAGCGCCTTTGCGCTTGCCGACGTTCTTCACCACGTCCACGGCGGCCTGGTGGGAAAGAACGCGAATGCCGCGCCCTTGCGAGGATGCGAGCGGTTTGCGAATCCAGGTCTGACGGCGCGCCTGGGGCGCCGAAAGAACCTGGCGCAGGCGCGCGCTGTGCAGCGGCAGAATGTAGGTCTCGGGAAGGAATCCAAAGGCGTCGGAGCCCATTTCGCGCTTTTTGCGGTTGATGGTAAAGGCGAGCCTGTCCTTGCGGCCGATAGTCCAAGAGCCGGCGAAATGGTTGTGGCGCTGCGACGCGCGCAACGCTTTCCACTTTTTGGCGTGCTTGGTCCACACGACGGCGGTCCGTCGCTTTTCACCGCGGCCCCCGTGCATTCCGGCGGCCTGGAATACATCCTTGAGGCATTTGCGCTCCCAGTAGCTGCGCCACCGGCACGCGGATGGGTCTTGGGCCTGAGCCTGCGCGGAGACAGGCTGGATGGTAATATGTTCGGCAGTCTTCGAGCGCTGGATACCGAGCCAGGCGGGGTACTCGAACCAAATGGTCGGCTCAAGGCCAAAGGGCGAGACGAGGGCATGCATTTGCTGCTTGTGATTGCTGAAGACAGTTTGCGAGCCGTCTTCCACCTCGGCTTCATTATTCGCAGCGGGCCGCGGACCTAGTCGCGGCTGCTGCATGGCCTCGGGGGCGTGCGGAACTTGCTCTTCTTCGTCGCAGTCGTCGCTGATCTCGTCGTCCTCATCGTCGACGTCCTCGTCGTCTCCCTCGTCTTCGTCCTCCATTGACTCCTCCTCCTCCTCGTCGTCGTCATCATCGTCGGCGTCTTCCTCCTCGTTATCGCTGTCAACAACCTCGAGAACGTGCCCCGGCGGTTTTTCCCTGCTCCTGCTGCGTTGAAGAAGGCGATCTACGTTAATCTGTATCCGCGCGAGCTTGTCCGCGAGTTCGCGCGCCTCGTCTGCGTCGGCGTCGTTCGCCGTCCAGCCTTCGATCGCGTCCTCCTCGTCCTCCTCCTCGTCCTCCTCCTCGCGCGTCCCGCGCTCCTGGTCGTCCCGCAGGTCTTCGTCGTCCGGGACCTCGTCGCTGCTCTCGTTCACGGCCATTCCCGCGGCGCCCGCGACCTCTTTTCCGCTCCTCTCTCCGCGCGCGGCGCCGGCGCGGGCGGGCGGGCCTTCTTGTCCTTCTGCGCGCGCGGGGGCGGGGAGCTCGGCGGCCGCCGCGGGCGCGCGCGCGCGGGTCGAGGCGGTTTGTTATCCGTTGGCCATCACGTTGCCCGGCAATGCACAAGGCAAGGCAAGGCAAGGCACGCACGGCAAGCCAACTTGAGCCAGAGGCGGAGCCCGCCGAGCGAGCCCGCGCCCTCGCGGCAGGCGCCGAAGGCCTCGCGGCGCCCCCCAAGTGCAGCTGCGCGGGCTCGGCGTCCGTGGTCGCGGGCATGACCGACCATGTCAGACCCGGATGAGAACGTTGGCAGGCACGAAAGCCTTGGGCTCGCGCGCGCGGGGGACGGAGACCCGCCGGCCGGGAGGGGAACTCCGAGCGCGCGCGGACGGGACGGCGAGCCCCGCGCGGAGCCGGAGCCGCCCGGAGGCTTTGCTCTCTACGGCGGCGCAAGCCGCTTTGGAGATCGCGGGAGATGAAGATATCCATGAGCGTGGCGGAAGGCGCGAGCCTGCTCGCGCAGCCAGCCGAGCGCGAAGCTGCGGTGGAGGGCTTCCTGAAGGTGGTGCTGGACGCGGTCCGAGCCCAGGACTCGCCGGAGGAAGCTGCCGCGCAGGAGCAAAAGACGCGGAAGAAGGTCGCCAAAGCGGCGCGCGCCCTGGAGGAGCCTACCCATAATGTGGAGAGGTGCCTGAGCGCGTTTGCGAGGCTGCTGCTCGAATGTGCGCGCGAGAGGCCGGAACGGGACCGCTTTCTCGCCGCGGCGAGCGACGTCTTACCGTTTACGCCGGCAATCTGCGCGACGATTTTCGATTTTTACAAAGCGCATGAGGATGACCTCGCCGACGCGCTCGAGGCGCAGGAGGGCTTTGAGAACGACACGCCTGGACGCATTCCGTGGTACAAGGACGCGCGCTGGCGGCTCGACGTCCAGGTCGCCTCGCGCCGGTCCGCGCGCGCGGTGCTGCCGAGCTTCGTGCTGCAACTCGACACGAGCGACGGCGCCTCGCATGCGCTACAGTCGTCGGCAGCGAATCTAGCGCATCTGCATGACGAGCTCAGTGACGCTCTTGCTCAGCTTGACTCGGTTCACGTGCAGCGTGTCGAGCGCTACCTGTAATAATATTGTGCGCGCCGTTTTACCTGGACGTTGGCTTTTTACGCGTATCTACTTGCTGCGGCGTATCTGCTTGCTGCAGTGAAACACGTGGAGAAGATGTTTCTGTCTGTGAGACAGCGGCGTGCTCCACGTGCATGACCACCAGCAACTTGTGGCAAACTAGATCTGCGGGTTCACGAACTATTTGTATCCTTGCCGTACCGGGTACCGTGCCGGACCGAGCGCCGCCGCATCTCCACTCCCGCTCGCTCCTCTCGAACGTCCCAGACCAACATCCTGCCGCTAGATTGTCCACACTGGCAGAGCGTCGCCTTCTTGCGTTGTGCGTGCGTGCGTTGTGCGTGCGTGCGTTGTGCGTGCGTGCGTGCGTGCGAGCTCGTCGCGCCTGAATGATGGATGAAGATCGCGAGGCTCGGAATTGTCGGCGTCGCGCTTTTGGCGCCCTCGGAGGAGCAGAATCCAAAGTGGCAGCATCATGGTCGTGTACTCGGTGTACCTCGCGGCGGGCGGGCTGGCGGCGGCCGGCGCCCTCGCGCTGACGCCGTGGACCGCGGGCGGGGCCGGCCCCGCCCCTCTCGCGCCGGACCCCGCGGTGGAGGCGGCGAACATGGGGGGCGGGCGGCACCTGCAGGCGGCCGACGGGGCGGCGACCTCGGGCGCGCCCTGGCTGCGGTTCGTGCCGGGCGTGCTACTCTGGTACGCGGCGGCGAACCTGACGAGCATTGCGTTCCTCTTCTACCTGCGCGTGTGCCACAACCTCATGGGCAAGGACACGCAGACGGGCCAGATTCCGTGGTGGTCGTACGTGGTGTTTTGGCCCTTTCACGCGGTCAACATGATGCTCGTGTACGCGAAGCGCTTCATCTTTCGCCGCCACGTGCCGCTGGCCTCGGAAGTGCTCCCGGACCTCTGGGTGGGCACCTACTTTAGCGACGTTGCGCGCGCGGCGGAGTGGCAGGGCATCGTGGACCTGACGACGGAATTCTCCGAAAGGTCGCGGAGCAAGAACTACCTGTGCCTCCCGAGCTGGGACGGGCTTCCCGCCACAGACGCAGACTTGACACGCGGCGCGAACTTTATCCTCGAGCACTGGAAGAAGGGCCCGGTGCTATGCCACTGCGCCGCGGGCATTGGCCGCTCGGCGACTATGGCCTGCGCGGCGCTCATTCTCGCCGAGCGCGCGAGCTCGGTGGACGAGGCGGAGGCCATGATCCGCGCGAAGCGGCCGATCGTGCGTCTCAATGTCAAGATGAAGACCGCGCTGGAAGGCTGGTCTGTAAGAATCCGCGAGGCTCGGGCGGGAATGGAAGAATCATCTCGATCATGATTAAGGCGAGAGCGCGTCGAAGGCGATAGCTGGACCCTAGGTCAGCCCCGACCGGCCTCTCCGCATTCACGACGCTCTCGTGGCGTTGCGGGGTGTACGTACGTTCATTGTGCCACATAAGTTAGAGTACAATATTGGCGGTTGTCGTGCTAATGCTATGAACCACGTAGATTGATCAATGTAAGAGACCCAAGGTAGATCGATGACGACATTGACGAGGGTCTTGTCTCCTGAGAGGCCGCCTCAGAACAGCGCCACTTATTGGCCGAGCAGGCGCTTGGCGAGGTCCATGCCGGCGGAGGAGAGTTTGCGGCCAGCGCCCTTTTCGGATTTGGCGGTCCTTGCAGCCTTTGGCGCACTCGGGACGACGGGGGCCATCTGCCGAGCGAGGTCGCGAGCGAGCTCGTCCCTTTTTGGCGGCGCCGGAACGGCGAAAGGATTGTGGGACGAGGTCGACGAGGACGACGTTGCCTGGAACCCATCCCCGAGGGCCGCTATATGGTCTCTGCCTCGAGAGTCGACGTACGATGGGTTGTCGTCGAGATAGGCGTAGCCATAGTAATTAGGCCGGCGGCGCGCGTGCGACGGCGGCGCGGTCTGCTCGGTGCGGCCGGAGAACTCCGAGATGGAGTCGTCGAAGTCATGGTCCTGGTCCTGGGCGCCGAGTCGCGTATTGGCGGCTACGATTCGCCGATGTCGCGAGGCCTCGGCAAGGCGGGGGTCATGGGTGGCGGCCGCTGCGGCTCGACGGCGGTCCCCGAGGAGCGGGAAGCGGGGCGACTCGCTCGGGTTGACGCCCTGCGTCCGGGCGCGCTTGCGTTTATCTCGGGCGTCTCGGTCCTGCAGGCGCGCGAATGCGGCGTTGCGGCGCGACGTGTGCGTGCTGAGGAAGTCGCCGAGGCGCGGGAGATCCTTGCCAGCGATCTGCTCGCGCTCGTCGTCGCTGTCGATGGGCGGCGCGTCCGGAAAGAAATCCCGCCGGATAATCCTGGTCAGTTCGCGCGAGAACTCCGTGTCGCGGAGGACTTTGGCGCCGCCTTTCGGCCTCGCGGCGGCGAACGCAGCGGCGCGGGAGCGTTTCCGCTCGGCCTTGCGGGCCTCATCGCCGCCGTGTCCCAGGACGGGTCGACGACCGCGGCGGTCCATCTCCTGCTCCTCATCCTCGCGGCGAGCCGGCGTTCGCCCCGAGTCCTCGGTATCCTGGTCGGCCTCGCGCCGCCGCCCCGCCCTCGAGGCCATGCCCGTCCGCTCGCGCGCGCGCGTTCAATCCGCGCGCCGGTCGGCGGGCCTGCAGGCCGGCGGCCCTTCGCCGCGAAATTGCCCGCGCAATGCGCGGCCTCGAGCCCGGCGATCAGAGGCGCGGGCCGCGCGCCGTCGCGACGGCCCGGGCCTCGAGCGCGGCGCGCATCGACCGCGAGCCTGGAGTCGCCTGCGAGGAGCGCATCAATCAAGCAAGAAGCAGACGGCCGATGCCGGCACGAAGCTCCAGCGTTGGTTGCCAAGCGCAGCACGCGGAGCGGAGCGGCACGACGGCGTGATATCGACGGCGTGGTGGCGGGCCACGGGTCACGACAGCGTCATCATCTACGAGGCCGCGTCTCGTCTCGTCTCGTCTCGTCTCGTCTCGTCTCGTCTCGTGAAGCAAGACCTCGAAGTCGGCAGCCGCCAGCTCCTCGAAGATCCTGGCAGCCAAGCTCCTGTCGCGACTCCGAGTCCGCCACCGTCCGATTGATCGTCGCAACGTTGAGCTCGAAGAACTTGTCGAGCGAGACTCATCAGACGACCATCAGACTCTGCGAACTCTGCGACAACACAATTTCACAGCAACGGCCGGCGATCGCAAGATCGATCGCGACGAACGAACGAACAGCTAGCAGGGCCTGACTCGGACTCCTACTAGCTAGTAGCAGCGGCCAGAGCGGTCCCGCGCGGTCGGTCGCACGGCGCCCCTTGCGACTGTGGGCGCCCATTGAAATTTAAAATTCAGAAACCTTCTGTCTGGCTGGCTGGCTGGCCGGCTGGCTGGCCACAATCTACCGGGACGCGAACGTTGATTGAGCAGCTTGAGCTGGTGCAACCTGCTGCGACTCTCGATCGAGACACTGTGAAGATCAAGATCAGCCTCTGTCGGATACTATCCGTATCCGCGTATCGACACGACGGCCTGGGCACGCCTCAGCTTCATTCACTTTTCGTTTCGTTGTCATTTGACGCAGAAGGCCTGCCAGCGACTGGGCCTGGCTGGCTCGGGCTGTTCGCGTCGCGCGCTGCTCGGGGCTTCCTGCTTGGCAAACTTGCGAAGGGAAGGCAAGCGCGTGCTCTGCTGGTCGTGTCGTCTCGCTGCTCGGACCGAGTCGACGGGGCGGCTGGCTCCCAACTTCTTTGCACTGGCCATCCCAGGGCCGGCCGAAACTGCCCGCGCAAGCAAAGCAACGAGCTGTCAACGAGCTGGCTGGTGGCCAAAACTAGCCGTGCGTCGACCGCTGCCGACGACTCTCATCATTCATCATTGGCGCCGAGGCCGGCAATCATTGGGCAATGGGCATGGAGCCATGATGGAGCCACGAGAACGGGGCCTGAAAGCTCAAGCTCCTCAAGCTCAAGCTCAGCTTTGATCGCTGCTTCGGTCTGACTCTTGGAGTCTCGGGCTCTCTCTCTGTGCTGTGGCTTGGCTGTTGGTCGTCATCACGTTCGGTCGTCATGATCAGCGCGATTAGCGGGACCTCGGGAGGCTCCGGCGGATCCGAGGGTCTGCGGCGTTCTGGCCAGACTGCTCGACTGCTCTCTCTTCTGCGAGCAGCGCGATCGACGGAGCGAGCCGTGCCGCGGATGCGATGCTCGTCGACGTACGTACGTACTTTACGTGTAGGGTACGCCCTAGCCGAGTGCCGGTCGAGGAGCGTGGCCGGGCCGCCCGAGCCCACGGGGCCCAAGACACGCGAGACAAACGGACGAACGAACGAACGAACGAACGAACGAACGCAATTCTTTCCTTGGAGCGCAGAGTCGAGGCCGTCTTGCACTGGCAGTGGCTGCTCGCGGCCTCCCGGGGAAGCAAGCCGCGAAGGCAGGCAGGCAAGCAACTTGAAGCAAGCAAGCAAGCAAGCAAGCAGACGACAAGCAAGCAAGCAAGCAAGCAAGCAAGCAAGCAAGCAAGTTTTGAATTTCAAACATTTCAAACATTTCAAACATTTCAAACATTTCAAACATTTCATTTTGAGCACGGTTCCTGTCCCTTCTCTTTCGAAAGATATTCTTTTATTTTTATTTCTTTCTTATTTCGGCGGCTCGCGCAATGCCGCACAGCCCTTCGCGGCCGCCACTGATCTCTCGCCCAACCGACGAGCGCACGAGCGCTTGCTTACTTGCTTGCATAGCCAGCCAGCCAGCCAGCCGACCGGCCGACCATCCAGTCACTTCACTGGAAGATAGCCTCGGATGCAGCCGCAGCGGCGGCATCGATCGATCTCCCAGACAGAGAATTCTCAACCAGCACCGGATTCCTCCCTTTACGTCAGGCCAGACGATGCAATGAGCCAGAGCCAGTCGGCGGCCGCGGCCTGCGTCCTGCGTCGGGTCTCGAAACTGGCACTGGGCCTGGCACGAGCCCGACTGATCATCGGGACTAACCTGATGGCCACAACTTGGCAAGCGTCACCACCGATGATGACGATGATGCATCATCTTCGGGGGGACTTCGCGGCCTGCTCGGCGCCGTCAGAGGGACGTAGGGCAGGTGTCTCCTCCGCGGGGGGCCGGGGATCTTTCCTACGTCGAAAAGTTTTTTAAAAATAAAAGAAAGGTTTTTCTTTTGAAGAATTTGAAAAGAATTGCAATGGAAGGAGGATTTCCTCCGCAGACCCGGAACGCAGACGCCCGCCAGTGACCGAGGACGCAGACAGGGCCCCGAGGACCGCCAGAGCTGACCGGGGAACGATGGCGGAGCCCAACGTGACGGCGCTCGAGGAGCGCATCGCACTGCTCGAGTCGCTCCTGCTCAACGAGGATGACTCGCTCGCGGTCGTGACGCAGGCGAACGCAAACCAGATCTGGATACTCATCGGAGGCTTTCTCGTGTTCTGGATGCATGCCGGCTTCACCATGCTCGAGGCCGGCTCGGTCCAGCACAAGAACGCCGTCAACATCCTGTTCAAGAACATGGGCACCGTCGCCATCGGCGCCTTCTTTTACTACCTCCTCGGCTACGCCTTTGCCTACGGCACCGACAACCTCAGCGTCGACGCGAACGGTACCCCGAACCCCAACGAGGGCTCGTACCGCTTCATTGGCTCGGGAAACTACGCCCTCAACCAGGAGACCAACGAGACGCGCGACCTCTGGTTCTTCCAGGCCGTCTTTGCTGCCACCGGCGCCACCATCGTCAGTGGCGCCGTCGCCGGCCGCGTCAACCTCCTCGCCTACTTTGCCACCGCCGCCTTCATGACCTCCTTCGTCTACCCGGTCATCTCGCACTGGATCTGGGCCACCGGCGGCTGGATCTCCATGTTCCAGTACGACCGCTCGGACTCCATCTTTGCCGACGAGAACGGCTGCGGCATGATCGACTTCGCCGGCTCCGGCGTCGTCCACATGACCGGCGGCGTTGCCGCCCTCTGGGCCGCCTACATCCTCGGTCCTCGCCTCGGCCGCTTTGACGCCGACGGCACCGCCGTCGACATCCCGCCCCACAACATCACCATCCAGGCTCTCGGCGTCTTTATCCTCTGGTTCGGATGGTATGGCTTCAACTGCGGCTCGACGCTGGTCTTTGATGGCCCCAACGCCTCCAAGGTCGCCGTCACCACCACGCTCAGCCCGGCCACCGCCGTGCTCACCTCCATCTTCCTCAGCCGCGTTATCACCGGCCACTTTGACATCGGAATTGTTCTCAACTCGGCACTCGGTGGCCTCGTCGCCATCACGGCCGGCTGCAGCGTCGTCGACGACTGGGCCGCGGTCATCATTGGCTTCATTGCCGCCTTCGTCTACGTCGGAGCCTCCAAGTTCGTGCTCCTCTGCAAGATCGACGACCCGGTCGACGCCATCGCCGTCCACGGCTTTTGCGGAATCTGGGGCGTCCTTGCCGTCGGCATCTTCGCCACCCCGGAGTTCATCCAGTCCGCCTACTCGAGCGCCGAAATGTGCGAGGGCTGGGGGTCCCCGCTGCAGTTCCGCATCCAGTTCATCGGCGTCCTCGCCATCTTTGCCTGGGTCTCGGGCATCATGATTCCCTTCTTTCTGGCCCTCAAGCTCCTGGGCTGGCTCCGCGTCCCGCCCGAGTTCGAGCAGAACGGCCTCGACTTCTCCGAGCATGGCGGAAGCGCCGCCTTCAACTCGCACCACGGCTCGAGCATGTACGAGCCCGAGAAGGCCAACGGCGGCAAAGAGGGCCCTGTGGCCCAGGAAGATGTCCCGCCCGACAGCGAAAAGGGCATGGCCGAGGCCTAAACTTGGCCGGTCGCCAAACCAAACACCAGAGTCCTGCCAAGACTCGCGCGTAAGACTTGTCGCAAAACAACACCATGATGCTGCAGACTAAGCCAAGCATGTATTTTGACTGCCACCATCTCGTTCGCCGACTGCCAAGCTTTCGTCTTGAAGTGGCGCGGCAGAAGATTTTGCCAAAACAAGATCATTGACTCTGACGGACGGTGAAGATCCGCATCTGTCAGAGCATCACTCATCAGGCGAGAGCATCCCTCATCAGGCGAGAGCATCCCTCAGGCGTGCTCATTCGAGAACGCCGTCGCCCGCCGCGCTCGCAAAATAAGTTTTAGTAGTATTCTGATTAAATGCTCCTTTTCCTTCGGACGCCGCCTCGGGAGCTATAACCTCCTCTGATTCCGAAGTCTTCGAGTCTGAAGCCCCCTTCGGGTCAATTGATCTCGACCCCTTGCCTTCTATATCTGAAGATCTCGAAACTTTTACATCTGGAAGCCCTTTGGCGCCCAAACGCGCTGGTTCCGATGTGCCAGTGCCTGGGTCCGAGCTGGTTCTTATTCATTTGCAGCACCTCCTTGAGCAGTGCCAGGGCCGCATCGTACTGGCCCTTGTCCTGGTACACGCTCGCGAGGTTCTCCATCGCGGTGGCCACGTCAGGATGCTGGGGCCGCGGCTGCATATCCCTTGCAAGCGCATCGTCACCGCGTTGACATTTATTCCTGCAACGTTGCATTCTCGGGACATGACGCTGGGTTTTCCTCAAGGTCACGCTGTGTTTTGGTAACCCACCCGTTGATCAATCAGTGCCATCAGTGCTGCCACTCAGCCGTGCACCGGCGGGCGACTCGGAGTCGAGTCCGTTTGGCGTTTCTCGTCAGTCTCCCTGCGAAGACTTCGTCCGACCGCTCCGCGTTCACGCCCGCGTTGCGGGTGGCGCGGCGTCACCACGTCGGTCCGTCGGCACGACTCGTCGTCGGCTGTGGCAAGATTTATTTTGCCGAGCTCTTCGCATCTGTGCCCACTTGTTGATGATGGTCTTGACCTGGAGGAACTTGCTTGGCTTCGGCCCTCCGAGCGCGGTCAACGCGGCCTCAGTGGCGCCTCATTCGCTCCGGAAGTAGTCAAGGGTCTCGTCCTTTGTAAGATTCTGGTCGATAGCTTCTCGAAGGGTGGCAACGTAGCGCTTGTCCATACCTCGGCCCGCTGGAGTGTCGAGAGGACGACCCTCCTTCTGAAGTCTGAAAAGACGTTGGATCTCCGTGTTGATGTCGGCTACTTTGTCTCGGATGCCTCGCTCGAAGATCTCGCGGATAGTTGCTCGCCACGGCTCCATGTCGATCTTCTCGCCGTAGAGCTTCCCGTGTGAGGGACGGTGCGCCCAGCCTGGCTGGTTGCGGTCTGCAATGGGTATGACAAAACCCCTCGCGTCGTCGTACTCAGGTTGGCCGTTGCGCATGTCGCGCATCCGCCCAGAGCCGACATGGAAGCTGCCCTCCGCCTTACGGAGTGCGTACTCGGCCAACGACATCGACTCGACATCGACTCGCTGCCACGGGTAATCTCGGCGTATTCATGCTCCTCGCCCTCGTCGTCGCCGGTCACGCTCGCGGCGTCTCTCACCGAGTTAGTGTCCTCGACGGCGGCCAGGATTAGATTTTAGGGAGTCTCCCGAGAAAGGAATCTGGTCCTCCGTCCAACGCGTCCAACAGCAAGCACGCTGCTTACTAGCACAGCAAGGAAGGCCTTCGACGCGCCGCCGACGCCCCCTCTGCCAGCGGCCAGGCGTCCCCACTGTCGACCAGCCGCCGCCGCCGTGGCTGCCGTGGCTCCGTGGCTTTCACTGCGCACTATTTCTCCACGCGATCGATGATTGATTGAGTTTGTCGGACGCGAGGCGGCGAGATCCCCCCCCCGGCGAGCGCAACGATGAGCGCGCCGCAGCGGGCCCTGCGGAAAAGCTAGCCGAGAGCCTGTCTGGAGGGAACTGGTACCGTAGGGGTTCGCTCGACTGCATTGACGAGAGAGAAGGAGGACCCAGAGCTCAGACTTGCGGCGTCTTGCAAGAATAGCGGTGCTGCTGTTGGCGGCATTCGTGGCGTTGGAGCTGCAGCTTCGTACCGTACCAGGGTACCCATAGTATCGTACGTTCTAGTACGTACCCTGGTACTACGTACGTACGTACTTCGTGCTTGTCTTGGCAGTTTTGATGGTGATGATGAGCACGAGATCGCGAACTTTGTTGAAGTCCCTCTCCGCACGACCTTTTCCGTCCCCCTTGAATCACCCCACGAGATCCTTAGCTCGCGCCGAATAAGGCTCGCTTTTCCAATCGAGTGAGCCTGTTATAAGCAAATGCTGCAAGGTTGGAAACCCGAACGACGTTGACTTCTACAACCGACCCTCCCAGGCGCACAGCGAGGGCGTTGCTCCCTCCGCCTTGGCGTGCTTTCGAACGCGACGAGCCGTCACGCGGCATCGTCGCGTTGCGTAGAAGAAAACTGATCAGTGATAGTGAGCTGCGGAGCATCTAGTTCAAGGTTCACACGGTTGTCATGCCCTTTTGGGCGACGCGAAATAGACCGCCTGCTCAAGATAAGCCTGCACGGCTTGTCCTTGATCTTCGAAAGGGCCTGTCCGAAAGGGGAACGAGGGGGCCGAATCGCGGCACGCTGCGCTGCGCTGCGCTGCGCTGCGCTGCGCTGCACTGCGCTGGCGCTGCCAGAGCAGGGCCTGCAGTGGTGCGTCATCGTCAAATAAAGTAACCGCCCAATTCCAGTTTCTGCTCGTAGACAGCGAAACGGTGGGCCCCGGGGACGATTTCTGGCAGGGACGAACAAGCCGTGTGGGCAGGTACGTAGAGACGTTATTTCCACGTTCGGCCCGGCTCCGTTTCATGGTGCGGCTTGGCCCTTGGCCGGTCCCGTCGACAGAGACCAGACAGCAAACTATAAATTGCGCCTGGGCAAGCATAGGCAGGACACGGCCGCCTCGCGCGCGAGCACCAGGGCAGGCCGCACGGACGCCAGACAGCTTCCGCTTGATTCCATAAAATGAGCGGCGTCAACGTGACTGCGCTCCAGGAGCGCATCGCCACGCTCGAGTCGTACATGTTCGACGAAGATGGCGGGGTCGTCTTCGTGGACAAGAGCAATGCGAACCAGATCTGGATTCTCCTTGCGGGGTTCCTCGTCTTCTGGATGCATGCCGGCTTCACCATGCTCGAGGCCGGCTCGGTCCAGCACAAGAACGCCATCAACATCCTCTTCAAGAACATGGGCACCGTCGCCATCGGCGCCTTCTTTTACTACCTCCTCGGCTACGCCTGGGCCTACGGCACCGACAACCTTGTCGTTGAAAACGACACCGAGATGCCCAACGAGGGGTCGTACCGCTTCATCGGCTCCGGCAACTACGCCCTCAGCCAGGAGACCAACGACACGCGTGACCTCTGGTTCTTCCAGGCCGTCTTCGCTGCCACCGCCGCCACCATCGTCAGTGGCGCCGTCGCTGGTCGTATCAACCTCCTCGCCTACTTTGCCACTGCCGCCCTCCTCACGTCCTTCGTCTACCCGGTCATCTCGCACTGGATCTGGGCCACCGGCGGCTGGATCTCCATGTTCCAGTTCGACCGCTCGGACTCCATCTTTGCCGACGAGAACGGCTGCGGCATGATCGACTTTGCCGGCTCCGGCGTGGTCCACATGACCGGGGGCGTTGCCGCCTTTTGGGGCGCCTTGATCCTCGGCCCTCGCCTCGGCCGCTTCGACGCCGACGGCACCGCCGTCGACATCCCGCCCCACAACATCACCATCCAGGCCCTCGGCGTCTTCATCCTCTGGTTCGGATGGTATGGCTTCAACTGCGGCTCGACCCTTGCGTTTGATGGCCCCAACGCCTCCAAGGTCGCCGTCACCACCACGCTCAGCCCTTCGACGGCGATCCTGACCACCATCGTGCTCAGCCGCGTTCTCACCGGCCACTTCGACATTGGCATGGTCCTCAACTCGGCGCTCGGTGGCCTCGTCGCCATCACGGCAGGCTGCAGCGTCGTCGACGACTGGGCGGCCATCATCATCGGCTTCATTGCCGCCTTCGTCTACGTCGGCGCCTCCAAGCTCGTGCTCTTTTGCAAGATCGACGACCCGGTCGACGCCATCGCTGTCCACGGCTTTTGCGGAATCTGGGGCGTCCTCGCCGCCGGCATTTTTGGCACCCCGGCGCTCATCCAGTCCGCCTACTCGAGCGCTGAGCAGTGCGAGGGCTGGGAGTCCCCGCTGCAGTTCCGCATCCAGTTCATCGGCGTCCTCGCCATCCTCGCCTGGGTCTCCGCCATGATGGCGCCCTTCTTCCTCGCGCTCAAGACCATTGGCTTCCTGCGGGTCCCTGCCGAGTTCGAGGAGTCGGGCCTCGATCACTCCGAGCACGGCGGAAAGAGCGCTTACATCGCCCACGAGCCCACGAGCCCGTTCTCGCCGCCCAAGAAGACCTCTAGCCACGGCGTCGAGGACCCCGAGCCCGTGAAGTCTGATATTCCCGCCGCCACCGAGGTCACCGACTCCGACGACTCCGACTCCGCGCGCGGCCCTCTCGCGGAGGCCTAAGGCAGGTAGCCTAGTTCTAAATGATGCACAGATATGTCCAACATGTATGAACGATTGTACTTCGACGCTCGATGCATCGTCACGACGCGGCTCTGCAGCTCGTATTGGCAGCTTCAAGTTCTTCGCTGCGAAGAAACTAGCATTGGTTGACCCCTGGTCAATCTATACCCGTCGTGCAAGAAGCGCAAGGCTGCTCATGAGAGCTAGGTTACGAGCCGAAGGTGAAGCCGTGCGATTGACGACGACTTCGGCACTGCATCAGCTTTGATGGTAGGATTTGGGGGGAAATCTGTTGGTATGCAAAGTTGCTTCTACTCGTCGTCCTCGACAATAATGGCGAGCTCCATGAGCCCCTTGAGCGTTCGAAAGGCCTGGTCCACGACCGGCTTGTACCTGTACTGGGCGGTCTCGGTCTGCGGCGCGAGGGCCAGGAGCGCATGCATCGAGGGCCTATCGAGGTCCGGCAGCACTGACTTGAGCGTTACCTTGATCTCCTCGCGCGTCAAGCAGCCGGCACCGTCAAAGTCGAGGTTGCCAAATGCCCCCAAAAGCTCTTCCTCGAGCTGGTCCCTGTCGCGCCCAAAGACCATGCCCCAGCCATCCGAGGCGTGCAGAGTCTGCATGCGCTCCTGTTTCTCCACGAGCTTTTGGCTGTAGTGCATGCACGAGTGAACCATGAAGGCGATGCGCGACACCACAGCGCCGTAGTCGATCATGCCGAGGTTGTCCTCCTCGGTCTCGGAGAGGATGGAGCAGATTTGCAAGAGCGTGAGGCCGAGATCCATCTTGGTCAGGACCGCCTGCAGCTCCTCGTGCGTGAGAGTTCCGGCGCCTTCTTGGTCGGCGCTCTTGCACGCGTCCAAAATGGCCACTTGAAGGTCCTGGACGTCCTGCGAGGGAGCCATCCACTCTTGCGCCGTCAGTTCGGCCAGCAGCTCCATGCACAGCGGCTTAAAGGCCTCGTACGCGATCTTGCCGTCCTTGTCCGCGTACGTTTCGAACATGAGCACGTTGATCTCCTTGCGCGTCATGCCGATACGAATGTCGGCGAGGCACCGCTCGAACTCGTCGAGGTCCAGTGTACCATTCCCGTCGGTGTCGGCCTCGCGAAAGATACTCGTCAGGATCTCCTCAAGCTCCTCGTGCGGCATCCCGTGGTAAATGTGGCTCTCCGCCTCCTGCTTGACCTTGGCCTGCCTCTCCTCTTCTTGTCGCAGCTCGTACTTGGCCACCAGCGTCTGGATCACGCCCATGGCCACCGGGATAAACTCGGCGTAGCTCACCAGCCCGTTCTCGTCGCGGTCCGCCTCGGCAAGGATGCGCCGCACATCATTCTTGCGCAGACCGAGCTTGGCGCCAAGCTTGTTGAAGACCATTTTGAACTCGTGCCTGTCGAGCGTGTGGTTGGCATCGACATCCTGCTCACGGAACAGGCTGTGGATGAGCTCTTCGATCTCCTGCGGACTCATCTCTGTCAGATGGTACCCCGGGTTTGGGTCCTCGAGAATGCTGTTGCGCTTGGGGTTCTTGCCCTTGCCGCCTGGGACCTGGTGCGACACGACGTCCTGCTGCACCTTTTGCTCAAAGTACTGCAGGCAAAACGCTTCGATATCCTCGGGCTGCTCCCGCAGGATCTCGCGCGCGAGCTTGCTCACCACGTCCGGAAAGCCATCCGGCATGGCAAACTCCTTCGTGTAGCTCGACGGCACCGTGCCCTCCGTCATGTTGACCAATCAGCTGCGCCGCGCAGGCTTCCTCTGTGCTCCCGTCGAGTCCGCCTCGAGCCTGCACGTTCTCGCGTTTTGCCCGCGGGTTGGTCGATGTCTGCCGCGACGCGCTTGAGCCCCAAGCACGACCTTGCACGCGTGCGTGCTTGGTGCCAGGCAGCTTGGAGGCAAGCAACAATACGAGCAAGGAGAGCTCACAGAACCTGTGCTTGCAGCGCTTTGTCCGTGTCTGTATGATACATTGCAGCGCGAGAGCAGCCGGGGGGTCTCCGCGCCCGCGCTCTCGTAGAACCACATAGCCGTTGAAAGAACCGCGGGGGCAGCCTGGACCTCTTTGCACAAGATTCTTCGGACACCCTCATTGACCCTCATCATACAAAATCACTTAAATTCTATCCTACCCCCCAAAAGCCAAAGCCCGCTGCCCGTCATTCCCAGGGCGAGCGAGACCATCACGACGCGCCGGCCCAGGACGCGAGGCTTGCCGACTTCCCAGCGCGGAACCTTTTTTACTGTCGACTACTCTGCGTCCGCAAGATCTGACGTAGCCCAGAGCTGCGAAAGGCGCGCAGCCACATTCTGGGCGAGAGCGTCAGCCTGCAAGTGATCCGCCTCGCGAGATGTCGCAGTGGGCTCGACGGCGCCGGGGAATTCTTGATCGGCGTGAGCAGGAGAGCGAGGATGGCGGTCGAGCTGCTCGTTGAGCTGCTGCACCGATTTCTCCAGCAGAGTAAGGGCTTCGGGGTTCGTGCGCACGAGCGAGACCTCGTCTCCGTCCATGCCAGCCGTGTATTCCGCCAGCGCCTTATTGACCTCTTCAGCAAAGGCTTCGGCCACACGATCCGCCTGGCTAGTTCTCTTGGTCTTGGTCTTCCTTTTCTTCTTGGGCTTTGGCCTTCTCTGCGATCTTGATGCTGGTTGTGCGTCCGTCCCACTGACCGGCGCATGCCGCCCCGCACCGGCGTATTTCTTCGGGCGAACGCCGCTCGCTGCTGCGTCGAGTTGCGTCGACAGTCTTTCTTCTCTTCCCGGGCGGTAAGACTGAAAGCGAGAGGCGGCTTCGCCATCGCGTAGCCGCGCTGCCTGTGCGCCGCGGTTAGGCCCGCGGTTCTCGCGGGCCGAGTCGCGGTCGTGAGCGCGGCCCGCGGCGGCCTCGGGCGGGGCAGAATTTACGACGGCGAGGGCACCTTCCTCCACCATCATGCCAAGCGAGGTCACGAGCGAAGTCAGGTCCGGGGCAATTTGGTGCCCGCTTTGCCATTCCAGTATGGCCGCCGCGATGACGCACACCGGAAAAGTCTCCACGACGTCCGGATCTTCCTGGCTCTCGCCAGTCTGCGAGCCCTCGGGAAGCGCGCGTGACAGAATGCCGGCGTTTGGAAAGGCGCTTCGAGATCGCAACAGGGCGTCGATGCGGGCCGCAACGCTCTTGACGTGGTTTCCTCGCAAATCCAAAACTGCAAGACCGTCATTTGACTGCTCGAGAGCGTCGAGCAGAGCTGTGGCGCCAGCCTTGCCGATGGCATTGTCGCGCAGGTTAATGGCACCGACCCAGTCGTCGGCAACGGTTTCGTGGGCAATGGCGCGGGCGATGCCGTCGCCGAAGCCGTTGGCGGCTAGGTCAAGAACCAAGATGCCCGACATGGCGATCTCGTTGAACTCTTCGGGCTGCAAAAGCATGGCCTCGTGAAGGCCCGTCCGGCGAAGGCTCCTTCCCCAGCGCGCGTCGCTCCGCCGCTGAGCATGGCAGCGCAGAATATGCGCAACGGCGCCGGCGCTCCGGTCCGTGAGCGCGCAGTCGGCGAGGCCGAGCGTCTGAATGGATTCGTTCTTGGCGATGCCCAGGTGCATGGCCGTGAAGGCCTCGTCTCCGAGGCGCGACGAACGCAGCGATAGTTTGCGCAGCGCCCGAGCTCGGGCTAGTCCCATGCCAACCTCGTGCGCGCCCTGAGGGCGCAGCTTGACGCCATGCAGGTCAAGGCGCACGATGTGCGCGCCGCTTGCTCTGAGCCCGGCCTTTAGGGCCGTGCAGAGCAGCAGGTTTGGCTCGACGCGCAAAATGGCGGCCTTGCCGGCATCTGCCCGTCGCACGCGCCGCTTTGAGGCCATCGCAGTCCTCGCGGACGAGGACGAGGACGCCACGGACATGGAGGCCGCCGTCGACGGCGGGCCGCTCAGCGCGAGGCGCACCTCGCGGAGCTCCGCCTCCGCGGCGCGTCGCAAAAGGCCGTTCACCACGCGGAGCTCGTCCTCCGCGCAGGCGTCGAGATCTGCGCGGACCACGCCTCGCCGCAGGGCGTCCGCGTCGAGCGCTTGGCCGCCGCCGCTACCGGGCCCGAGGCCTTGTCTGCCCACCTCGCGCTTGGCCGCCGCGAGCGCGGTCTGCGCCGGGTGCGGGCTGCCAGGGGACGCCATTTCGCCTGTCCTGGTCCTGGCCCTGGTCCTCCTCCTCCTCGTCGTGGTCGTAGTCCTCGTGGTCGTAGTCGTCCTCGTCGTCCTCGTCGGCGACCTCGATCCCGATGATGCTCGGCTCGCGGCTCGCGGCGGCGCGCGGGAAGACGGTCGGCGGGCGCGCGTGGCGGGTGCTGGCGGCGCGCTCACGCTCTCGCGCGAGCGAAGGTCACGCGGCGGCGCCGTCG
>KQ758893.1:14896-28957 GCA_001462505.1 Aurantiochytrium sp. T66 | reverse complement strand
CGCGGATCATGGAGACCGCGGCGCGCCATGGCGGCGGCGACGACGCGGAGAGCGGCGGCGACGACGCGGAGAGCAGCGGCGACGAGGGCCCGCGCAGGCCACCCGCGCGCGCGGAGGAGGGGGCGGAGAAGCCGGCGAAGAGCCCGGAGCAGCCGCCCGAGCAGCCGGCGGAAAAGGCGGCCCGAGGCAAGAAGCGCAAGCGCGGCGCCGCGCTCGAGAAGGTCTACCTCGACAGGCTCCCGAGCGCGGAGCTCTACGAGAAGAGCTACATGCACAAGACGCAGATCACGCACACGGCCGTGTCGACGGCGTGCAGCTTTATCGTCACTGGGAGCGATGACGGCCAGGTGCGGTTCTGGAAAATCATGCCGGCGAGGGTGGAGTTCGTCAAGACGTACCAGGCGCACGCGGCGGCGCTCACCGCGCTGGCCGTCAGCCTCGACGGCAAGCGGCTCTGCAGCGCAGGTCTCGACAAGAAGCTCAAGATCTTTGATGTCGCCGGCTTCGACATGACAAACATCCTCGCTCTCGACTTTGCGCCCGGCCCCGTCATATGGGTCCGCAGCCACCCGAAGAGCGTGGCCACCATCAGACACCTCCTCGCCGTCGCGCACCGCGAGAGCGGCGCGATTTCCATCTTCGACCACGAGTCTCCCGACGCAAGTGCGCCGCTCGCACGGATCGACCTCCACCGCGCGCCGGTCACATGCCTCTGCTATGTTCCGGAGCGCCACTGCGTCGTCAGCGCCGACACCCAGGGCTTCGTGGAGTATTGGACCAATGGCACCTCGGGCGACCCCACCGCCTTTGCCTTTCCGGAGCGCGGGTCCAAGAACGCCGTCGGCACCGTCCGCTTCGCGCGCAAGATCGAGACGGACCTCTTCGAGCTCAGCAAACGCAAGACCTTCGCGCTCGGCCTTAGCGCCAGTCCCGACGGCAAGCTCATTGCGCTCAGCTGCGCCAGCGGTGAGATTATCGTGCTGCGCTTTGCCACCGGGAAGCTCAAGCTCGTCGTCACAGAGTCCCTTGCGCGCAAGGACCTCGAAGACGGCTCCGGCGCCGCGACCGGCATCGACCCCGTCGACTTTGGCCGCCGCGTCGCCATCGAGCGCAAGTACGCCGCCAAGGCCGTCGCTGGGGCAGCGCCGGCCTCCGTGGCTCTCTTCGACGACGCTGGCGCCTTTCTCGTGTTGCCCACGATGGAGGGCATCAAGATGATAAGCGTCGAGTCCGGCGCCACCGTCCGCGTGCTTGGGCGTCTCGAGAGCTCGGAGCGTTTCGCCGGCATCGCGCTCTACCAAGGTGTGCCGGATCGCAACTATCAGATGCAGCGTGCACTCCACGGCGCCGACACATCCGCAAGACAAAACAAGGCGACCACCGGCGCTGCCATCGACCCAATCATCGTCAGCGCCGCTTTTGACAAGCAGCGCTTCTACCTCTTTACGCAGCGCGAACCAGCATCTGACGATGACGCCGTCGGCCTCTCCAGCGCAGGCCGCGACGTTTTTAACGAAAAGCCGACAAGCCTCATCGGAGCCGACCGCGACGCCGAGCTCAAGGTGACTCAGGTCCTGGCGCGCTCCGCCACCCTGCACACGTCGATGGGCGACCTCGTCGCTGAGCTCTTTCCCGACGAGGCGCCGCTCACCGTGGAGAACTTCTCCACCCACGCAAAGCGGGGATATTACGACAACCTCACCTTTCATCGCGTCATCAAGGACTTTATGATCCAGGGCGGCGACCCCAAGGGCAACGGCACGGGCGGCGAGTCTATTTGGGGCGGCACGTTCGCCGATGAGATCGACACCAAGCGGCTTCGCCACGACCGCCCTTTCACGCTTTCCATGGCAAACGCGGGGCCGAGCACCAACGGCAGCCAGTTCTTTATCACCACAAAGGAGACGCCTTGGCTCGACGGCAAGCACACCATCTTTGGTCGCGTCGTCAAGGGCATGGACGTTGTTGAGCAGATCGAAAACGTCAAGGTCGACCGCAACGACAAGCCCCTCATTCCAGTCAAGATACTATCCATCTCCATTGCGCTCGCCCCGCCGAGTGCTTCGCAGAACAAAACGTAGCAACTCGAGAGGCCGCAACAGCACAACACGACGCCGCAAAATCGGGTTTTGTTTCTGACACTAGGTTGGAAGAATAGCATACTGCGGCACGCACTGATGGTTTGTGTATGTTCAAGCTTTGACGTCCTCGTCCTGCGCCTTCTTCTCCTGCGGTGAGTCCTGCGGCACATCGTTCTGGTCTTCGACCTCCTGTCCCTTCGGCTTTTCCTGCTTCTTGTGCTGCTGCTGCCGCTGCTGCTGCTTTTTTTCCTTGTGCTCCGCCGCTCGTACGCGGCGCTGCTCCATGTTGGCGAGGTCGGCGCGCTCGTTCGTAATGGCCGACATGCGGCTGAGTAGGTCCGCGTCCATGAGCGGGACCAAGGCGCGCCGAAGGCTATGGAACATGCGCGGGCACGTCGCCTCCTCCTTGGCGAGCATGCGCTTGATGCGCTGGCGCTCCTGCGGGGCCTCAAAACACGCCGGGCAATTCTCGTTAATCACCGGCAGCTTGGCCGCGTAGGAGAACGCCTTGGTCTCGTGCTCGCGGACGTAGGCCAGCGGCCGGATAACGCGCACGTCGCCCTTCTTCTCCTCATAGTTGGCCATCATTGCGCGCGCAATTCCATTGTGAAAGAGACCCATCATGAGCGTCTCGGCCGAGTCGTCGAGATGCTGCGCCAACACTAGCTTGTTGTAGCCGTGCTCGCGCGCGCAGGCGTAGAGCGCGCCGCGCTTCATGCGCGCGCAAAAACTGCAGATCGAGGTGCCCTGCAGTGACCCGGACTTGGCCCGGTCAAAGATGGGCTCCTTCATGTAATGATACGTGACCCCGAGCGACGCCATGTACGGGATGAGCGGGCTTGGGTCAAAAGCCTCAGTCATGGGGTCCACCGTGCAAGCCGCCAACTCGAACTTCACCGGCGACTTGGCCTGCACGTGCAGGAGTACGTGCAGCAGAGCCAGCGAGTCCTTGCCGCCCGAAAGGCCCAGCAGCAGACGATCGCCCTCCTTGATCATCTCCCACTGCGCCAGCGCTTTGCCAACGTTCTTCAAGATCCCCTTGGGAATCCGTGGCCGCAGCGCCTTTTGCGGCGGGCTAGGTCTGACAACCACCGCGCCGTCTCCGGCCTTGGTGGCGCCCGGAACCGTCAGCCCTTCCGCGGCGTCCTGGTCGCTCCGAATCACTTCCGCAGTGCGCAGAGGGTACTTGTCGCGCTTGCGCACGCGAAAACACGAATTGTCCTCGCAGATCACCGTGGACTTTTCCGTCTTGGCCTTGGCGCGCTTCTCCGGCTCGCCCTTGGCCTCGGGCCCGCGCTTCCGGGCCCGCTCCTCGCCGCTACCCTCGTTAGCGTCTCCAGCGCTATCGGGCGCGGCTGGCATGCCTTCGCGGACCATGGCCCAGTACCTAAAGGGGTCGATTGGCCCTGCCACAGACGCCATCTCCTGCGGCGTCGAGGAGGCCGTCGCCTTGGCAGCGTCCAGCTCGGCCTTGGCCGCCGGCGCAAAGGTATCGGTGTCGCCCTTGCCACTAGCCAGTCCGGCGTGCACCTCGGAAGGCATGACAAACCAGCGCAGCGGCGCGATTTCGGGCGCAAAGAGCTGCGTCTGGTCCGCGACGACCTCCTTGGCCGATTCAGCCGCGGCAGCGCAGAGCTGATCGACGCCAGCCTTGAGAAGGTCAGAGAATACCGGCGCTTCGGCGCGAGCGCGGTCCTCATTCTCGGGCTCCGAGGGAGTTGCCCCCAAGAGGTCGGCATCCTCGAGCCAGAGCCGACCGGGGAACTTGGTGAACCGAGACTTGTGCTTCCACTCCCCCGTCCGCGTGTTGAAGCGGTACTGCGGAAGCAGCTTCCAACCGTCGCGCGCTACGGCGCAGACCGCGTCGAGAACGTAGTCGACCTCGGCATCGTCCGCAAAGTACGCGAGACTGAGCCGGGAAAATCCAGGACGGAGGTACTCCGAGTGCTTGGGGTTGCGCAAGAGCTCGTCCTCGATGGCCTCCACCGCGGCGCGAGACATGCCGAGAAGGCGCTGCGCGTAGAGCCCGGCGCACATGCAGCCGCCGCGGGTCTGGACCCCAAAAATGTCGTTGAGCACGGCAGACACAAAGTTATAGTGCAGAAAGCGCGGTCCATGCCGCACGAGAAAGGATACAATCGGAAGGCGCGCACCGGTAGACTCGTCCCACTTGGGGCCCAGGAGGACCAACTTGGGGTGATTGCCGAGCTTTGCGGCGACGCGGGCTCCGAGCTCGCGGTCGCGCGCTTCAATATTCGCCCACCCAACGCTCTGCTTGAGCTGAAAAGCGAGGCCCGCACGAATAGCGCCAACTACGTCCGGCGTGCCGCCCTCCTCGCGTTCGACGCGGTTTGACAGGTACCGGTGCCCGTCTTCCCGCACAAAGTAGACCGTGCCGCCGCCGACGCTGCCAGTGCCGGGAACGGCGTTACCAAAGAGCTTCTTCTTGGCCACAAGGACGCCCGGCGTATTAATTCCGCCGACGAACTTGTGCGGTGAGAGGAAAACGGCATCCTTGTATGCAAATGGGCGGTCCGCGTCCTCCCCGGCGAGCACCGGGTTCATATCGATCTGCGCGTACGGCCCGGCTGCCGCGTAGTCCCAGCACGCGAGCGCGCCGTGGCGATGGAGAAGTGCGGAGATGCGGTCGACGTCTTCGAGCACGCCCGTCACGTTCGAGCCTGCGGAAAAGGCGCCCACGAGGAGCGGACGGCTCGCGTACTTTTGCAAGAGCTCCTTGAGTGCGCTCTGGTCGATACCGCAGCCGTCGTGGCGCTCGGGAACGCAGACAACCTCGGCGGTCGACTCGCGCCACGGGAGCAGATTGCTGTGGTGCTCAAAGGGCCCGACAAAGACGACCGGCCGCGGCCGGCCGGCCTCCTCGGCCCGGAGGGGGACGTCGAGCCCGAGCACGCTCACGAGCTTGTTCACGGCGCCTGTCGCGCCGGTGCCGGCGAAAAGAACAACGTCGGTCCTAGTGTTGGCGTTTACGGCCTGCTGGATGATCTGGCGCGCCTCCGCGCGGAAGCACGTCGACTGCAGACCCGTCGCCGACGATGACGAGTGCGTGTTTGCGTACAGGGGGTACACCTTTTCGCGCACGTAGTTCTCAATGGGCGCAAAGGCGCGTCCGCTGGCGGTCCAGTCCGCGTAGACCAGGGGCTTGGGTCCGAATGGCGTGTCGACCGGGTCCAGCGCCCCTACCACGCCTGCGCGCACCCTCGCAAACGCCTTCGCCGCGGGGACCGTTTCGCGCGCTCGCGTTTGCTCGTGGTCCTGGCCCACGTCCACGAACTCCCTGAAGGCGTCCGCGTCCGCGTCCCCGTCCTGCTCGTGCTCCTTCTCCGCGCGCGCGTCGCCGCTCGTCGTCGCGGCCTCGTTCATCGTCACCATCTTCTCCATCTCCGCCGTTCCCGCGCCAGACCGACCAGCTGGACCTTCGGCGCGACCGGGTCGCCGCGTGGGGAGGTGGGCGTCTCGCGCGCGTGGCCGCAATCTTGCGCGGCAGCGCAGCGCGGCGGAGGGTCCGGGGTCGGGCGGGGTCTCCGGCACTGCCACTGGCCCCGGCGGCGGCGTAACCGCCTTATTCGTAACGTTCCAATGTATTGGGCTACAAAGGCACGTCAAGACGTTACAAATATGGTGGTTACGGTCCGGGCGAAGAGGCACGAAGCGGGGCAAATTTGCCCACTCGCCACGGGAGAATGGGACCGAATTGGGCAAAATGCGCCGAAGCCGAGCCGCTGCTCGATGATCATTGCCAGACCATCATCAGCAGCAGCGTCCGCTTGCGCGCGCGAACGGAGGCGACCGCGACGGCTGACGCGCGCCCGCTAGGCGCGCTGGGGAGCACTCGCGCTGGACCTGGAACTGTCGGCCGGAGACAGGCGAATCCTGGAGGGGCGAGGCGAACGAACTCTCGAGATCCTACTGTAGAAGGCGCGTTGCGAAGCTCGCTGGAGATCGACGACCTTGAGCATAAGCTCGAGGGAGTTTCAACAACGTAAGAGAGGATAATGTTCAAGAAGATGGCGACCAGCGCTGTGGTGAGGCCGCTTATGCGGCACAACGGCGTACTTCAGAAGAGGTTCTTGCACGAGACCAAAGCCGGCTTGCGCCATAGGAGCGCGTGGACGACCGTCCTCGCGCGCGGCGAAGGCTTCCCCGTGGCCGGGCTCGCCAACGACGACAGGCGAGAGCGACACGAGAAGCGAGGCCCTCATTTTGCACGAGAGGCGCTGCTGCCGGGATGGTCGTCGGCGCTTCAGCTTCGAGCCCTGAGCTCGGGCCCACCGCCTCCCGGCGGGCCGCCCCGTCGACCAGAAGACGAGGAGGAGGAAGAGCTCCGGCGCCGGCAGCAACAGCAGCATGACGACGCTGCGCAGAGCCAGCGTAGCCTGCTCTCTCGAGGCCTTGGCGCCACCGCCACAGCCTTTGTCATCATGGGTGGCAAGCTGAAGTGGGTCCTGGGTGCTCTCAAATTTACCAAGATCATGCCGGCCATGTCGATGCTCGCCACCACGGGGGCGTATGCCCTTTTTTACGGCTGGCCCTTTGCCGTCGGCATGGTAGGCCTCATCGCAGTCCACGAGTCCGGTCATCTCTTAGTTATGAAGCACCTCGGCATTCCCGCGGGGCCGGCTATTTTCATCCCATTCATGGGCGCCTTTGTAGAGATGAAGGACAGACCCAAGGATGTGCGCGAGGAGGCCCTCGTGGCTTTTGGCGGTCCCGTTTTGGGAGGCGCCGCGGCCGTCGCCACGAGCCTTGCCGGCGTCGCCATGGAGTCACAGATGCTCATCGCTCTTGCCGATTTTGGCATCATGATCAACCTCTTCAATTTGCTCCCCATCGGCCAGCTCGATGGCGGCCGTATCGGCGGCGCGATCTCGCCATGGTTCCTTGTGGCCGGTCTCGCTGGCGGCGGCGCCATGATCTACCAGGGCATGATGGGGAACCCGATCTTTTTCCTGGTCATGTTTTCGGGCGCCTTCACTACATACGACCGATTCTTTGGCACCGGGACGCACCCCACGTACCATTTTATCCCACCCGGCCAGAAGTTCGTGCTTTCTGCGGCCTACGTGGCTCTCATCGTCGCGCTTCTGGCGGCCATGGCGTGGAATCAAAAGCACCGCAAATCTCTCCGTCAGCTCCGCGCCGAGGACCCCACACGCGCAGGGCGCACCTCGGACATGGAACGCCGGCTGGAAGGCTTTGCACAGGAATGGGCGGATGAAGAACCGCCCCAAACCTCGCACCAGGCCGAGCAGGAGTTTATCAACAAGTTCTTTCGCGATAACTAGTCAACCTGCCAGGTACGTACCTGGAGTTAGGCGGCTAAACAAAAGATCAGCGAAGATTTATTCCTTTACTGCTCGCAGGCCACAGAGAGACAAAGGTCGCGATGGCCGCTACTTTCTACAAGTCGGGGCCGACAGAAAGCCTAACGGAGCCCACTTCGAGCCGATCTCGAGCGCGCAGACCTGCCGCCTCTATCCGGGTGCCGTTGACCCAGCTCCCGTGCGACGACCCGAGATCGTAGACCTTGATGATGTCGTCCTTGCCAATGTGCAGAATACAATGAAAGCGGGACGCGCGCGGGCACGCAAGCACGACATCGCACGCCTCGTCACGACCGACGAGCACGCGCCCATGCTGCCGCAGCGGCGCCCGCTTGCGCTCTCCGCCCTCATTCGTGATGTGCAGGACCTTGTCTCCGAAAATTAACTCGGCGCGCCTTTCCAGTGCGCTCTCGGCCGCATCCCGCAGACTCGTAAAATGAAAACTCTCGAGAAATCGAGGCACGAGATCAGACTCGAGATCATGGCGAAGAATGCCAAGAGCAAGCTCAACAACACGGCCCGGCTCGCCATCATCAACCAGAGCTTGCCAGGCCTCGCAGTGTGGCTCGAAGATTCGCAAAAACCCATCGAGATCCGCCTGTGAACACTGATCCGCCAGGCCGTCCCAGTCGGCCTCTTCAGCGTCGCGCATCTGCACCAGCAAATCGAGGGCGTCCATCTTCCCGTCCTCTTGCCCGAACCGATGAAAGGCGGCGCGGATGTCCTCGCGGGCGAAGATGTCGTCGAGCGTGCGGGTTTCTGCCACGGCAGCTGCGCGCGCACGCTCGAGCTGGGCCCGCGCCTCGGCCGTTTCAGCGCCGCCTGCGGCCAGCGCCTCGAGCCACTGCATGGCAGCGGTGCCATGTGGAACCGCCAGGGTCCAACTGCGAGCCGGCGTCTCCAGGCGCCACGAGTACACCCCAGTCTGCTCGACATCGTCCGCAAGGTCCGCGATGACAGCGTCGAGCGGAAGGCCCCACTCTGGAGCTCCGCTTGCGTCGCGGCCGAACACATAGAGGTGCGACGCAGCCACGGCAAAGTGCTTGCGTACAGGCAGACCATCAGCCCCGGCTTGGGTCCAAATCAGGCTGCCCTGCAGCTCAACAACGGGCTGCGCCAGCGGGCACACGTTGACAATATTGCCTTCCGAGGCCCGAGCGCAATCGAGGTCCGAGATTGAAGCCCTCCAGGCGCCGACTTCGCGTAAAAGCGCATCCGCCGCGCCTTGGTCTGGCACCGGAGCGCCGATTCCCGCGAGTAGGGCGGCCATAGCCTCCACTCTTTTGCATTGCAGAATAAGCGCCTTCGGGCCCGCGCCCTCTAGTATGAGAAAGACCCTGCAAACGCTCTCATCCTCGCCGTCCATGAATGCGGACGCCACACGAAGCGTGTTCTGTCTCTCGACGACCGCGGCGAGGTCCTGAGGAAGTCGGGACCTGCGTTCCGGCTCAACAACCACCTGGCAGCAGCCCGGCGACTCGGGCAGGCTCCGTGCCGTCGCCCGGATCCACGCGCGCTGCTCGCAAACGTCCAGGCGCCATGACAGCACGCGGCAAGACACGGAGGCCATGGTCCTCAAGACTCTTCGTGCGAGTCTGACACTTGGCTCGCCTGTCCAGCTCTCGCTGCCAAAGCAGCCTTGCGCAGGCCTCGCCGGCTTACGCGCGCGGTCGCTGGCCAGGTCTCTACTGCAAGCAGCGGCGCGGCTGCCCTCGTCCAGGCCGGAGTCCGTCGCCAGAAAATTGCAATCATTCATGTCCTTTCTTTCCAACGGACACTGCGCAACGCGTTTTCGTTTTGGGCAGCGGGCCCACGTCGGCGAGAGGCAGAAGCTTGACCTCTTCTTCTCGAGCCCTGCCTGGTGAACGTCGACACCGCAATCACTCGCGATGCGCAGAAAGGCCTGCATCACCCTGACGATGGTGACCTCGGCGACGATGTTGTGGTCCTGCGGCACTGCATCAAATGGGCGCGAGGTTGACACTGGGCACGAGACCCTCTTTGCCGGATGCCGGGTCCCTGCACCACCACCACTCGCCCACGATACGCAATCCCTCGATCTCGAGGCCCTCGGCGACGGAAAGCTCGTCGTCGTACTCGCCCGTGAACTCGTACATTACCGTGAGCATTTGAGGCTCGGACAAGACGATGACTTCGGGCACAGCCTCGGCGGAGACGATCGCGGCGTCGGGCAAAGCCGGCGGCTCGGCAGTGCTCGAGAAATGCGGGTTCGAGCTCACGGCTTCCGAGAAACGAGGTGTGATAACCGTCGCGCCGGCGGCTGCCTTGAGCTTGGCCTCGAGCGCTTCTGCGGGGTTGGTGCGGGCTGCGCGGCGCTTGCGTCGAATGTAGACCACGCCCGATGAGGCGAGTCCAAAGGCCACGAGCCCGCCAGCAATGCCAAGCGTGAGAGTCACGATGCTCGAGGCCTCAATGGGAGCCACAGACTCTGTCTCGGTGGTGGCGGGAATGACAAAGCCCCCGGTGCAGGTAGTGAAGCGCGGCTCGCACTTGGAGGCGCTGCATTGCTGGCACGTGGCTGAAAGGGTTCGTCCGGAGGGGCAGTTGCAGTCGTCAAGCATGCAGGCGGCCCAAGTTCCAAAGCAGTAGGCGCAGTTCCTAGAAAAGAGCGAGTCTGGCATCACCTTGGGGCGCTGCGAGCCGGTCAGCAACCAGCAACTCCTGACGCACTCGACTGCCGTCAGACGCTCCGTGAAGATGTCCAGGCCACAGTACAGGGCGCATGCCGCCATCGACGAGTCGAACTGACTGCGAGAAAGCAGCATTTCATCCCAAATGTTTTCGTCTTGCGCTGAGCAGCTCGTGCCCAGCTCGGTTGGGGCAAACGAGGGCGCCGGCGTGCGCGGAAGCAGGGTTGGATACATGGTAGGGAACTTTGTTGGCGACTTTGTTGGCGAGCGCGTGGGGCTCTCGGATGGGAACCTCGTTGGCTTTGGCGTCGGGGCTTGTGTTGGTGCGGGCGTCGGGAATGGGGTCGGTTTCTGGGTCGGTTTCTTGGTCGGAGCCTTCGTCGGCGCGGGCGTATACTTGCAGCACTCGTAGTGCTCTTGATAAAACCAGAAGCAAAAGTCCCAGTCGCCTACCCACGCGCTGTACGCGTATGTGCCGGTCCCGTACCACTCGTTGCCGAAGTCGTTCTCGCACACGCCGTTTCCATTTGTGTGGCACCCGGTATACTTGCACTCGAGGCCGGTCGCGGACCACGCCGCGCACGAGAGGGCCAGGATCGCCACGGCGGTCGTCGTCTTCGGGCCCATGGTCCTTCCTGTGCTCGACCGAGGTCCGCAGGCGGGCCACGGGCCGATGGCAATTCGCGCTTTGGCAATTCACGCTTTGCCGTCTGCGCTCGGGCTGCTGCACGTGGATGTGTGTCGAGTCGTGACGGGCCCAGACGGACCAATTGCGAGTGCTTATTGCGAGTGCTTATTGCGAGTGTGGCCGCCGCCTGCGACGAGCTTTTCCGCGCCACGCCACGCGTTTTTTACGGTCTCGTCGGCTGCGTGGTAGGCTGCGTAGACTCGTAGAATCGTAGAAGTGCTCGTAGAAGTACTTCCCCGTCGGCACGTGCAGCGAGCAGGTTCACGGCCCGCCCAAGACGAAGCAAGCGGGACACAGGAGCAAATTGCAGCGGGCCGACGTGACGGCTGCACTTCCCGCTCTGGCGAGCAGTGCTCGCGAGCACCGCAAAGACACCGCGGAGCTTGCTAGAACGAGACTTTGCAGCCAGGGACATGACTCTGAGCATCGGGACGGACTCTGGCGCCGCGAAGGTGGCGGCGAACATGGTACGTACGAGCGCGCGTCGGCAAGAGTCAGGCTTGATCGCCGAGATTGCGCACGCATCTCGATGGCGTCCATGTTCGCGCCATGCTGCGCAGCGCTGCGAGTCAAGGACTTCGGGGCTCGCACAGCTCGGGAGGCGCTCGCGCCGGCTGCTCGCGGCGTGAAGACAAGTCGACTTGCAGCGCAACGGGAATGGAAATACTGAGTGAATAGTAAAAGACACAACACAGGAAGGGCCGCGGGATAAGGTCGGTCCTCGCTCGGGAGGGTGACTTTTGCAGTGTCGTGCAGCGGCGACGCAGCAGCAGTCGGGCACGCGTAATCATCATCATCAAGGTCGTCGTCGTCGTCATCATCATCATTGGCGTCACCATCGCCACTCGTCGTCCTGGCAGCAAGTGATGCTCTCTGCGATCTCAGTCAGAGCGACGGGAATCAGGCGTCCTCGAGATGGCCGGCCAGCAAGATGCCTTCCTGACCGGTGCCGTTGACGCGCACTGCGACGCAGTCTTGGTTGATGACCTCGGTGATGGTGACGAGCGTGTTGGTGCGCACGGTGAGCTCGTCCTCCTCCTTGCCGACAAAAGGCATATGCACGCGGTAGGTGTGACCCACCGGGTTCGCATGCTTCGTCCGCAGACCCTCGCTGTAGTCCCGAGTCGGAACTTGCGGGGGCACCTTGGGACGGGCAAAACTGGCGCTCATGCGCGCGGCGAGCTTGGCGGGCGCGCTGGCGACGCTGCTCGCCGAAGGGACCGCAGGCATGAATACCCGGGGGCCATGGCCGACCGCGTGCTCCGGCGGCGGCACCGACCTTCCGCCGAAGGCCTTGGCGTCTTTTCGCAATTCGCGCGCCTGGGCGATCTCGGCCTTGTCGCTCGCTGAGATACGCTTCATGGACCTCCTGTAGACGAAAACTAGCGAGGAAGCAATGACGATGAAGGCGATGCCGCCGCCGACGCTGGCCATCACAATGACCTGCCCCACGTCGAGTTCCTCCTCGGGGCCCTCGTAGTACTCTGGAATGACGAAGCCGCCCGTGCAGTTGGTAAAGTCCGCCTCGCACAGCGCGAGGGAGCACACGCGGCAGCGGCCCGAGGTGTCGCGCGCCGCCGTACAATCGCAGTCTCGGACCATGCAATCAGCATAGGCGCCGAAGCACTCGCCGCAGTCGCTCGTGTACGGCTCGCTCTGCAGGCTGGGCTGCCTAGCGTTGACCCTGGACAGGCAGTTGCGTACGCAGGTCTGGATCTCATCTTGCTCCTGCACGACGCCGTACGAGCAGTCGAGGCCGCACACGCCGAGGTCGAAGTCGAAGTACTCAAGGTTGGCCTCGAAGTTCTCCGCATCCTCTGCCGTGCACAAGTTCTGCAGCGTGATCGGGGCCATCGTCGGCGTGCCCGTGGTCACCGCCATTGTCGGGTACGGTGTCGGCGCCACGGTCTGCGCGTGCGCGGCCCTCCGCACGTCACACAGGGCCACGACCGCGGCCACCAGGGCCGCCCTCAGCGTCGTCCCCATCGCGCACTCGGGTCGAAGTCCGGCCGGCGCGTGGCGAAGAAGCTTTGCCCGCCTCGCCTCGCCAAGCCCCTCGACACCTGGCGGCCGTACGTACAACAAACCAGCAACCTTTGCCTTGCGCAAGGTTGCGCGTCCCGGTTCACGATGTGGAGCTCGTACTTCACCACCGCCCTCGCGTCCTTTTAGGCATCGCGTCACTCGCACCGGACCCCGGGCCATCCTTAGGGTTCTCGTGGTTATTGCATCAAGACACTTGGACTGCTCGTCCGGGTCCGTTGTGAGCGTTGTGAGGTGTCCTAAGTTCAACCTGGACTGAAGCTGCTATCGTCGGAGTTGGCGGGCGAAACTCCACTTGAGCCGCAGGACAGCTCCGGGTGTGGTGGATGTTTGCGCTTGGCGACCGGGCCGAAAATCGGAATCCTAAAAACCCTGCGACCCTGCACGTGCCCGAAGCCGGACGAAGCGACGACGAAGCCGTGTGGCGAGGTGCCAAAAGTACGCCTGCAAGTTGCTTGCTGTGGCGTGGTCGGCGATTGGTTGGCGTAGTACGTACAGTAGGCCTACGGTACGTCTGTAGGCCTAGCTAGTACGTACCCGCACGGTACCAAGGGTACGTACGTACGTATACGTACCACGGGATACGTACCCAGGTCTGCAGGCTGCTCTAAGCCGAGACATTGAGACAAGGTTAGGCTGCTCTGGCGGACCCGAGTACTACGTACATCCCGTGCCGGTACGAAAGGGGTCGCGCAGAGGCGCGTGTACTACCAGCCTGCGCTGACGTCCCTGCGCTGCGCGCGTGGAATCTAGCGTTGATCAATCTCTCTTAGACTCTGAGACGTACCCGGTACTATACGTAGCATACGTACGTAGACCTACTCATCGATTCCCACCAGACCGAGATCAGCCAAAAGCTTCGCTGGGATGCAGTCTTCAGTCAGCTCGGGCGTCCTGAGGCCAGGTTTTCTCTCTTGCTTGGGAATCGAGCTTCATGCTGATCCTCATCCAAGCCATGGTCTGCCCTCTACCCAACCCGGTGCTCCATCTATCATCAATCATCTCGATCTTCACGATAACTTGAAGAAGCTTCGGCTGCCATCATCGTAGGCTGCGTGGTCTTCAGGATGTCGGCGGCGGGTCGATGTCGGCCTCGTCCTCCGCGAGGTCCAGGGCTTCGTCGGAGACGATGGTCTGGGATCGTCCTATTGGGCTCATATTATTATTATGGCGTTCAGGCGGCCTCATAATAATAATAAGGCTCGACCTCGACCTCGCCGCCTCGCATCCCAGACCCACTTCGCCGAGCCCAG
>KQ758893.1:0-14886 GCA_001462505.1 Aurantiochytrium sp. T66 | reverse complement strand
GGACCAGCCCTGGTCTGTGCAGGCGCTGCTCCGGTACGTCTCGCGCGCGGCCCCGCGCGGTCGCCGCGCGGCACGCACTGCATGCGCTGCGCGCTAAACTGACGTTCCGCCCGGACTGGCTGGGGCTTTGCGCAGGTACGATTACCACAAGGGGTTTCTGCTCATCTTCGTGATGGCCGCCACTTGGATGGGCTACATGGCGCTCGTGGTGCCCACGTGCGTGCAGGTGCTCCGCGCCAACCCTGTGCCCAACCTCGCGGACGCGAGGTTCGAGAACTGTACATTCGACGCGCTCTTCACGCTGCACTGGGTGCTGCTCCTGCTCACCACCGTGACGCAGGTCCTGCATGTGCTCTTCACGCTCGGCTTCGCGGCCTGGGGGGTCATGACCCTCGTCCTGGCCAGAAGAGGCCATGTCATCGAGTACTTCGCGCGGGAGTACGGAACTGTACAAACCAACCCGCTCTGGATTTTCAACTGGAACCTGAACCGCCTGCAGTACCTTGGGCCCTGTCTTGGCTTTCTCTTCTACACGTTCTTGGGAGAAAAGTTCTCAGAGTCCGCTTGCGGCGCGCTCAAGAGCGACCAGGCTTCCCCCGCCTCTCTGTGGTCGGTCATCCTCCTTCCCGTCGTCACCAAGTTTGTAGTCACGAACTCCCTGTTCTTCGTCGTGAACACCGTGCGGGCCCCGGAGGGTGCCACGCCCAACATGCTGCGCAGCCTCAGAACAATGCGCTTTCGTGACAGCGCCCTGGCGAATGGCACCCAGCAGACGTGCTCCATCTGCCTCATGGTCTATGAAGACAACCAAGAGGTCGTGGTCCTCGACTGCGATCGCTTTCACGTCTTCCATCGAGCATGCGCGCACAGCTGGCTCAGACTGAGGAACTCTTGCCCCCTGTGTCGCGAAGAGACGGGCCGTCCCCACTTCCCGTAGCTGATCACCAAACATACTCTAATTTTCGTGCCCATTGACCTCAATGCATGAATATTACCATTTAGCACTCTCCCAAAACCAACCCTATTCATCGCCTCGCCTTGACGACTCGAACACTGCCTGCAGTCTTGCAAAGCAGTCGTCAATCAGATCAATTCATCAGAAAAAGTTGATGTCGTCCCACAGCTTGGTCAGCAGCGTCTGCACCACGGCCGTCAGGAACAGCTGGCCGTCCTGCAGCTGTGGCTGCGTCGCGATCGGCTTTGGGAAATGCAGCATATACATGGGCGCCCCCGTCGCGGGCACGCTCACGTGCACCACAAAGAGGAACTGGAGTTGCTGCGGGGGCAGCAGGACGACGTCGGTCCGCGCGTGCTCCTTCTCGCCTCGCAGCGCCAGCGAACCGTGCGCCTTCATAAGAAACTCCACAAGGCCGGCAGAAGGGACCTGGGCCAGAATCTCCGCAATCTCTTCGTCCAGGTTCTGCAGCGGGCAACTGAACGAGAGACCGCGAAGCTCGGCAATGTCGATGGCCCGCCCATCATTCATCGCACGACCCGCGCTGGACGGAGGCCCAAGCGCGCCGCTCTCCGTGCCGAGCGCCAGTCGCGGAGGGACCATGCCTGGCCCGGTCCCATGCTGGACGGCGCCCAGTTCCGGGCTCGTCCCAGCTTTGGCGCCAAAGGCCCCGCCCACCCTCGAGATCTTCCGCAACCGTTTCCAGAAGAGCCGGCGCTGGAAGCTCATTGTCGCGTGCGAAAAGACCTTGGTCAGGAAGATGTCCAGATTCTCCACCAGCTGCGTCGGGTCCAGCGACACCCTCTCCATGTGAGCGAGCCCGCCACCATGCAGGCCCGCGTCTTCCTCCTCATCACCGAGGCCGCTCCGAGCGTCGTCGTCGTCGTCGCCAATGCTGCCGCGAGTGCGCTGCCCTTGCGCCAGGCGCTGGGTGGCGGAAGCATCCGCGGGAACCTCCGGAAATGAGAACGCGCTGTAGGGATCAAAGTCCTGCTCGCTGTCGTTCTCGCCAAAGTCTACATTCGAGCCCACGCCCACGGCCCCGCTCGCTCGAAGCGCGTCAAAATCGGCATCATCCTCGTCTTCGTCCTCGCGGTCGCCGACCGCCCCGGGGTCGCCTGTTCCTCCCTTCAGGTCCGCAGGATGCCTTCCCCGAAGGAGATCGACGCCTTTGCCGTCGCCAGCAAGCGCCAGGATCTCTTCCATGACAGAGCCATCGTTGCCAATGAGGCACGCCTCGAAGGAGATGGAAACGTCGGGATAGACGCCACCCCTCCTCGACGCGTTGCTGCCCCAGTACCCCGCGGCACGATCGGGGTCGGCGCGTGTCTCTCGCGGATAGACGTCACCCATGCTGGCGCCATCGTTGTCATCATCCCCGCCGTCGTTGCCGCCACCGCCACCGCCACCGCCACCGCCACCGCCGCCGCCGTCGTCATCGTCGTCGTCCTCCTTCACGCGAATGACCATCACGTACGAGATGCCGGGGGCGCGAGGACCGCGGCGAGCACCTGGACGCGTAAAGGTTCCGTCGTCCGAGGACAGCAGCAAATAGCTCCGGCCCTCGCCCGACTGGCTGGCTGGAACGCCCGCAATCCCATATCGATCCGCTTTCTGAACCACGTAGTCGAAAATTTGGTCCACGTCTGCCTTGGGCATTGGCGAAGAGCGAACGAGAAACTGAAACCTCTCAAAGGTAATGGAGGACCTCGTGGTACTAGCGGAGGTCGAGGTGATGGAGGACCTGTTGGTATTCGCTGAGGTCGCCGTGCGTCTCCCGAACGCAAAGATCTGCGGCACGACATCCACAGGCTGATTGGGGTACATCTCGAGCGTTCGCTTGAAGAGGAAGAGCTGGTAATCGAACGCCACCGTGGAGGCCTTGAGCCCCCCGCGAATCTTGCCCAGGTCTTGCGTATAGTACAGGCCTCGAGATTGCGACGAGGACGAGTTCAGCCCATACAGTGCGTCATCCGCTGCTGCCACGTCGTTATGTAAGCCCGGCTCGATGAGACGCAGCACGACTTTGAGCATGCTATCTTGCACCAGAGCCTCCACGAGGACGACGGCGCCGTTCAGTTGCAGTTGCGCAAACGCACCGCGCGAGGGGAGCGGCGCGGGCGGAGTCGAAGACGTCGGCGTCGTCAGCGAAGTCCCTGACACGCTCGCGCCAGGATGAAATCCTCGATGCGACCCGGCATCATTATCCGATATGACCACTTGGCGCATGCTGAGATGCTGGTGTGTCCTGAAATGATGGATCAGTTCATGCACATAAATGTGCTTCAGGTCCTCCATGGCCTTGCGCGTGTACTCGCTTTGGTCGTCCATGCTCCGCTGCGGATCTTCGTTCACAAAGACCGGGGCCCGCGCCGTGTGCAGAATGCGCGAGACCTCGAGCAGCAGGTCGAGCTCTAAGGGCGTCGCCGTCGAGTACTCCACCGAGTCTTCGTCTTGGAAAGGAATGAACCTGTACTGGTCACTGGTCAGCTCCTGGCGCCAGCGCCCTAGAACGCCCTTAATCAGCGCCTTGCGTCGATTCCTCGTCGTGCGATCCCGCGCGTTCACGAGAAGGTCCTCGCCAAGCCGAGCCGTGCTATCCCCGGCGGACGCAGCACCAGCTCGCTCCGATCTGCGCTCAAAAGGCGCCGGCTTTGCGTAGTGCCCGCGCAGCTGCAGCTCGAAAGCGGTACAAACTCGCGGATCAGACCCGATGCGACCAAAGCGACAATCTGCCGGAGGCTCCCACGCCCCGAGCTTGGTCAGCGGAGCATCCATGCCCACCATGGGGGACAGCGAACGCACGGATGTCGAATCCGTCGAGAAGTTGGTCGAGTTGCCGCTCACGACCGTCCCAGCTACGCTCGACCCCGAGCTTCCCGGCACGTGCCCAGTCTTGTGGCCCAGATACTGCGAAATACCGGACGCACGCCGCCGACTCGCCATTGCCGCGCGCGCCATGCTCAGTCCTCCTCTCCCGCGCGACTGCCGCTGGGCGCCCAGCGGAACCGGTGGCGCCTCTCCGGTGTTCTTCCCCTTTGACGTTGTCTCCGGAGCCTGCAAAAGCGGCACGAGACAGCTCGATGGCGGAACGTCGTGGCGGAACAAGATGCTTAGCTCCGACGCTGAGAGCTCTACTTTTTTCAGGTGCGCTGCTGGATTGGCCTCGCCAATTCGGTCGCGCTCCTTGGCAAGGAGCGCTCTGTCCACATCGACGAGAAAGTCCACCGTTTGCACAGGGAGCATCGCCTGCAGGAAAAGACCCATGCGCTGATGGTACATGCTCCGCAGCAGGTTGGCTCGCGCCGAGAGCCACGATGAGAGAAAAAGAAGGCTCCGTTCCAGCCTCTTTCTCCGCGACGGCGCCCAGTTGTACAGCTCCACTCGGACACTCTTGTCGCTGACGCTTACAGCGATACAGCAGCTGCGCTTCTTCAGGCACTTGCGCGCATAGCTCCCGAGCGAGGCGTCCCCTGCGATGTCGTTCGACGAGCTGTTGGCGGGGACCGAGACGCTGGGCGCGTTTGCCGACGCAGCAGCAGGGTCTTCGACCGTTTGCGCGGCGTCCGAGTAAGCGGCATCTCGCACTTCTGTTAAGGAGCCCCGGGACTTTACGTCGGTCGTCGACGGGCCCACAGAAGCGACGGGAACAGCGGTGGAAGCGGTGAAGGACACGCGGGGCCACAAGAGTGCCGCATTGCCTATACAGCCGCCTCCATTCCCTTGCAGTTGCGCTTCCATCTCGCAGCGCGGATCTCCGGCAAGCACGTGCCCGCGCCGCAAGCACGGAGCCAGCGCGTGGGCGACCTCGGCTTGTACGCGGTCCTCGTCCACGTCGTCGCCTTCGAGTTTGACATTGAAGTGGTCCACAGCAACCAAGACGAACTTGGCCTTGGACGCAGCCACGAGGCTTGCCTCCGCCTCTCGTGCCGCTGCATTCTCGGCGGTTGCGGCGGCTGGCAGCTTAATATCTTGTTCGTCTGCGCTGCCCGCGCCATCCTCCACGCTGCACATGGACTGCGTCTCGTCATTTGCCGCGTCGCCGGGCTTAGCTTTGTCGTTCGCCCACCCCGAGGGTTCGCCGGAAGCGACGGACTGCCCGGGCAAAGTGGGTACGAGCGCAGTCGCCGGTGGATTTGCTTCGTCCTTGAAGGTAAGCGCCGCTGGACGGAACCGGGCGGAGGGCTCCATGGAATCCCCGACAAAGGCGAGCTGACAGAGGTCTGGCTGAACGGCGGCTACCGCTCGCGCGATTTCATTCACCAGAACCTGCTTCTCCCAGGCGAGTAGGCTCGGAGACAAGTTGACCTGCATGCGGTCGAAAGCCTGCGACCGAACCCAGTCGCTGCTGGTCCCTGCCAATCCGGACCCATCCTCTTGCACGAAAGGGTTTACGTCCTGCAGGGCAAGCGTGGCCCTGCCTGCGTCGTCCAGGGCCAGCTTCAGAGGACGTTCAAGACGGAAGACTTCGAATTCGTACTCCGCCAGGCTCTGTTGGTATGCTGCCTCAAAGCATTGCATCAGTTTCTCGAGGCTGATGGATCCTACCTCCCACATGTCAATGACGAACGTGTAGCCGGATTCATCCATCAAGCGCTTGGCATTGAGGTCTCGTCGGCTGCACGTGGGCGGGTCGAGCGAGGTAGACGAGGACCCCGCCCTTTGTTTTGAGCCGAGCGGGTTCGACGGCGCAGAGGCCGTCGATGACCCCCGACGATGCCGCCTTTCCTCCTTCGCGCCCTCCTGCCCAAGGTCCTGCGAGGAAGACGACTCACCGACGAAGGCCAGGTCCGACTCTGATCCTGCCTGCACATTACTTTGAGACTTGGTCAGGGTCTTCGATAGCAAAGGCGCCGGCGCGGCGGCCGCCGGCTGGGCAGCGTCGCTGTCACGGCGCGCGGCCTGCGGCGGTTGCTGGACGTCTGTCATTGTCTGCAGCGAGAAGACCTGTTCGGAGCCCCGTAGCACGTGAATGAAGGCGATTGCAATTCCTGAACCGACCTCGTCTTGCGAAACGTGCGCTGGCAGCGATTCTGGCCCGAAGATAGGCGTCCCTTTCTTCAAGGGGGGCAGCCCAGACGGCGAGCCGGCATGGGATCCAGAGGTTGGGGCCACGGGGGCCCTGCTTCCCCGCTCCGCCGTGCACGAGTTGTACAGGAAGTAAAAGTCCCCGGAGCGAAGCCCAAGAGTCCGCATGTCGGGATCCTGCAAAATCTGCGGAGCGCTCGTCCGCGTCGCGTTTCTCGACGCTCGAGAGAGATCCTGCGTCACGTCAAGGCTCATAAAGACCGGGCTCGTGCGCCGCGCGTCGCCCAGGGGATCCTCATATGGCTCTTCGTCTTCCTCTTTGCGCCGCGAAATCAGCGACGGGTGCATCACCTCGGCAGAGGCCTGCGCTTCTGTTACACTTGCGCTCGCCGCAGCCTCTTTGCTGCTTCCTCCATCTCGCTCATTGCCATCGCGGTCTTTGTCGCTGCCTGGGTGATCGTCAGACTTTTCGCTCTCGCCGTCAGAGGCGTCGCACTCGAGCATGGCCGGATTCGGAGGATCGTTGGAGAAGTGGATCTCGTGGGTGAAGCGCGAGAGGTTCTGCTTGAGGAAGCAGAGCAAGAGCGCCACGTCACCGACTTTGTCCGGGATGGAAATCGAGGCGCGCAATTGCGGGGCTCGACCCTCGCCGCCCTGGAAGAAAGCCAAGTCGTAAGGCTCGAGCTTGAACTGAATGTTGCGCTGCATCTGCGACCCGAACCAAGTCAGCGCGATGTTCTTGATCTTGTTGTTGAGCATGCCCCGCCAATCCTCAATCATTTCCTCCGAGGGGAAGTCCACGCCGTAGACCTCGAGAATGACAGCGCCGCCGCCTACAATTTCCCGTGCCGATGGCGCTTCGGACCGAACCTTCATGTAGTAAATCCGACCGAAGTTGTCCTTGTACACGAATGTGTTGCGGCGGTCAGCCACCTGGAACGAGTGGAGCGCGTCCACACCGAGGTGCTGAACAAGGTACTCAGCCACTTGGCGCGGCGGGACCTTGAAGCGCTCGCGATGCAAGCACGGACACGCAAAGAAGCCGTCGGGCTGCGCGTGCGCATTCCATACCTCCTTCTCAACCTCGTCCTTCGCGCGTCCCAAATCCTGCGGCCCATACCTCGGGCCGACCAAGCCGCGACCCTGGGGCCCCTTGCGAGGCCCGCGGCTGATGTCGACTTCCGGGCCCTTGCCCTGGACGGCGTCGGGCTTGATGAGCAAACGAGGCGCCATTTGCGTGTCGTGAAGCTGGTGCAGGAGAATGAGCTGATTGACGCGCTTCTCGGTCTGGACAATCTCCTTGTAGAGACCATCCGAGATCCTCTTGGCCTCGCGAGCGTCGCGGAGCGTCGGGTGGTGAAAGACGAGCATCACGGACGGGCCCGACGCCACGGACAGGATCGCCCAGTACGGAACGGAGTACTCGCGCACGCGCAGCTCGAAGCGGAGTGAAGTGGTCGGCGGCGCAATGTTGAGCGAGCGCGTGCCGCTCATATTGCCCAGAAGATCGCCGAATCTGGAGCTGGCGCTACGCCGCGATGCAGAATCAGGCTCCGGTGCCGGCGCAGGCTCCGGTGCCGGCGCAGGCTCAGGCCCCGGCGCGGGCTCAGTCGCAGATGCAAGCTCCGTTTCCTCCTGGTCTGTCTCTTCGGGAACCGCGAGTGGCTCGACCACGAAAAAGGTGTCATGCTCGCCAACTTTGCGCAGGGTTTCTGTCTGTCCGAGAATTTCAACGAACCTTCTGACTCCGGCCTCGTTGTCCACAAAGTGCAGCGGGATGGTTTTGCGCGTGATGACGTTCGACCGCAAAGCGCCCTTCTCCAAGAGCTCCTGGATCTGAGCAATCGTCTTCTCGGTAACCGGATACACGCGTTGCAACGAGGCCAACACCGCCGAGGAAACCATGGCCTTGACGCGCTTCCGGATCTTGTTGCGCACCGTCCGGTACGGGAGCTTGACGCCATTCAGACCCTGCGCAAAGTGACTTTCCGATGAATCCCACTGCGCGTGACCTTGGTTGTGCACCTGCTTGACATTTTCTTGATGCTGCTCCTGATGCTGCCGGGAGCGCTCAAAGGTTGCTTCGTCTCCTAGACCATGAAGCTGGGCACCAGCACCAGAGTCTGCGTCGTCTGCATCCGGCTGCGGCGGCAAGCCCCCCGTGCGCGACGACGCAGGGTGCGTAGGTAGGGCGCAAAAGATGAGGTTGATGTAGACCCTGCTTGCCGCGCCCCCGCGCGCGGTTGCCATAATGGTCGCGCAGATGCGGCCTCGGGCAATCTCGTACGTCGTCTCGTCCATTTGCGACTCCAAAGTTTGATCCATGAGCCGCGACGGCCGAGCGTCGAGATGCTCTGGCGCTGGCCGCGGCCGCGGCCTCTGGGACGTGCAAGAGATCCGAAAGAAGAAGGGGGACGCGTAGCCGCGATCTCCGAGCACGGAATTTCCAGAGGCCGATTCGGATACGTCCATGCTGCTGTCAACTTCGGCGCCGGCTGCCTCGGGCTGGGCATATCCACGCTGGAACTCTGCGGCTGCGGCCGCCGACAAGTTGCCCGCTGGATCCGAAGGGTCCGCTGCGTCGTCGCCATGGTGCTCATCCCCATCCTCGTCGTCGTCCTCGTCGGCGTGGTCATCATCGTCGCTCTCGAGGAGACCTGACTCCTTCTTGGGCTCGTAAAAGTAGAACGAGGTCTTGTTGATGGGCTGGAAGAAGGCATTGAGAATCGAGTCGAAGCGGTCGTCCACTTCCGACACGGTGTGATCGGGGGAGGGCGAGCAGTTCTCCGAGGTCAGGCTTTCCGCGGACTTCTTAGCGCCCTCATTTAGCGTGGTGGATAGAATCGTGTGCAGCAAGGTTGCGTCGACCAGCGCCGTGTTAATTGGGCAATTTCGCAGGATCGTCTCAATGTCGTCCGTGTGCAAAAGCTTCGCGCGCTCTTCGTTGCTGATTGTGCGCGAGCCAAAGATCCGATGGATGGTCTTTACCATGTTGTGAAAGTGGGCCTCGCGGATCTGGCCCAGGAAGCGCTGCGCCTCCGCCGAGGTCAGCGCCGGCGCGGCGGCCTCATTGCTCTTACTTCTTGGCGTGCCTCCTTGCTCCCCTCCTGAGGCCTGGCCGTGGGCCTCGCCCGAATCTGGCGGCGTAAGGGCTGACGTTTCTGCGCCTGCCGGCGGGGCCGGATCTTGGTAGCAAAAGAGATCTCGAAGCTCCGAGCGCACCAGACTGCGAGGAAAGCACAGCTTGCGATAGTCTACCTCGAAGAAAGAGATAGAGAAGGATTGTCGAGACCACCCATCGTCATCCTCGGCGCCATCGCTACCCGTGGCCCCGCCCGAAATGCCGGTGTGGTCATCGGCGTTGCCTGCAGCTTCGCTGTCATTGTCTTCCGACAGGCTCCGCGCGGACTCCGCAGGCGTCGGACCAGAGTCGTACGCTTGCGAAAGCAAGGCAGGGAGGGCAATTACGAGCACGCGCGTAGCGCTCAATACCTTGGCGTAAAAAAGGCTCAGAGGAGCTGAGGTCCCGCCAAACCGGTCCGAGATCTGAGGTCCATCGATGAGCCTTGCATCGGAAATACTCGCAACGGAGGCGAGCATGAGGCGATAGAACTCGTTGTTCGCGAGCGCGTTCTGCCTGACACGAAAGACATCGAAGGACTCCACCGTGGACGGCGCGAACTGCAAGAGCGACTGGACGCCTTCCTGCACCTCGATCTTCACCAAATGGCCGACTTCGCGTGCGAGACTGCCCCCGAGCTCGTGCGAGTTGTCTGCAAAAGCAGAATTGGGGTTCATGAAGGAGAGGAGTGAGTCGGATGCCGTCGAAGCCTGAATGCCTAGAAAGGCGACCGAGGTGGAGACGAAGTAAGAGTCTACCTGCTCGTAGTGATCCTGCAGAGCGACCTTGAAGTCGTCGCCGCTGATGGAGGTGCTGCTCTGTGGAGGCAGCACGCGGAAGCTCATTTCCTGCAACACGACTTCGGTTCGCAGGCACATCTCGCTGTTGAAGAAAATGCGGTACTGCAGCAAACAGCTCGCCTTGGACGGGTTTCTGTCGCCTGGATCGATGGGGATGAACTTGCAAAAGCTTGCGTGGCCAACCTTCTCGAAGCTCGTCACGTCGTCGACAATGTCGAGAAGGCCATCCGAGGCCTGCTCGAGTGGGAAGGAGCTCGAGGTGACGGCGAAGCCCTCGCGGATGCGGGCCCGAAATAACGAGCGCGCGACATAGTGCGCCGTGGCTACGCTGGGAACCAACCACGTTCGAGCCTGCACATGCAAATAGTGCGGCAATAGCGAGCGCGTCGAGGGGAGAATGAGGCTTCGCTGGCCTATTTGCGAGGCCTGGGCTGGTAGCGCGGCGCGGCACAACTCTGCAAAGCAGCACTCGCCATGGTGGAAGATCTTGACCAGGTCGGGCAGAGCCCGTGAGAAGAGAGTAAGGAGGTCCCTAGTGATGCTGTCGCGTATCTTGACGGAAGATGCCATGGGCATCGCAACGTGCACCGTGGCGAGCTGGGCCGACAGGGGTACGAAGCGGCACATCACCACAAGGGGCGGGGCAGATGGGGCGCAGCCCTGCGTGTTCGCTCCGACAGCTTCCCCGGCCCATGGCAACGCTGCAAGGACCTTGGAGATATGCACAACCCCATTTCTCTCACTGGCCTCTGAGGTCGCCGACGCCGAGGATGATGGCGCGGCCGAGGTAGAAGAAGCGACATGGGAGATGAAGGTGCCCCACTTGCGCCACACCAACTCGACGACGGTGGCCATTCTGCTCGGCGGTCTCAACAGAATGTCGAAAGATTTGACGTGGAACCATCGGTGCCAGCGCGAGAGGGTCTCATGGGAGAACGCCTCGAGAAGGGCGCGCGGCCCAACGTGAGGGTCGCGCAACGCGGCGCTCACGTGCATGAGTGCGCGATCTCCCTCCACGATTGAGTTGACGAACTGGTGCAGGCGAAGCTCGAGCGAGTGGACCATATCCCGGCGGTCGACATTCTCAGACGCGCGCTCAAGACGGTCTCGGAGCTCCGCAAAGCGGCTGTGAAAGGAGTCGCCCGCAATGAGGCGAACGCTTACGACGGCAATGCGCTGATGGGCGTCCTCGCCGTGTGAAGGGCGCGAAACGTGGAAGACGTAGACGACAGTCACATGAGGGGCAAAATTGAACGCGAAGCGAACGGAGATCGCGTGCTTCTCGGCAATAGCCTGCTTGATGGTGAAGCCATCCTTGAGTCGGCAAGCAAACACCTCGGTAGCACGGATGCGCGAGAGGCGGTACTCCAAGAGCTCGCGGCTGGTGTTCGGAGATGCTGGTGGCTGATCGGTCCACGGAAATGGGTGCGTGATGGCTTTAAGAGCGCGCGCGGTCTGTGGCTTCTGCGCATGCGGCTCGAGTGCCGTCTGCAAGCGCGCGTCTGTAAAGAAGGGGACCATGGATGCGCTCGACGCGAGCATGTAGGCCGTCGAAAAGTTCTTGCGGCTCTCGCGGGACTGTATGCTCTGGGCCACGCTTGAGGCGCTGCTTATGGAGTCCTTGTGCGCTCGGGGCTCATGAATCAGCGCCAGGGGCGCAAAATCCCTCTCTGTGTCGGCCATTCTGCCAAGATCCGCGCTGTGAGAAGGCATGCCGGGGCCAACAGAGGACGAGCTCTGGAGCATATACGTGCGCGGGGGCGCCTGGCCGAGGTCCGAGTCTGTGTACATGGGCTGGGCTCGAGAGATCCCGCGCGCACCGGAGTGCATCGAATTCGAGGAAAACGACGAACGGCGCCGACTGAGGCCGGGCTTTGTCCCACCCCCAGTGGCGTTTCTCGCATTCGTGAACTCACGTCGCGCGGCGGACTCTCGCTCCCGCTCGCGCTCGCGCTCGCGCCTGCGCTCTTCGCGCTCGTAATCCAAGAAAGTTTGCGAATCGTCGAGCTGATGGAAGCGGCAAAGCAAGGCCACGGCGAGCTTCCCGGCGTTTGCCGTGGACGCGAGGTGTTGCCAGATGCTACTGTGAATCGCCTCTGCATAGCCGTCGTGAACGAGGGACGTCGTGGTCGAGACGGAGCGAGACTTGGGGCCGCGGCGACGCGCCCGGCGCAGCTGAAGGCGCGCGGCGCGGTCTTCCATCGTCGCTGTCAGATCGCCGGCAGCTGCCTCGAGCTCTTCGCGGACGGTGCGCAAAAAGTTCATGTCGTAGCAGACGCCGCCAGTGTGCGCCGCGGCATAAAACAGGTCAGAGAAGTCGGGGAGGCTGCCGAAGGCGCCGCTGATCCTTTCTACGGAGGTAATGAGCGCAAAGTGGACTGGAATGTCGAGGCGGCGCAGAACGGACAGCCCTGGCTCGCTCGCGGCGTCGCAGGGAGAAAGCGGGCCGGGCAGCGAGCCGTCCGAGATGGTCACGACGCAGGGGCATGCGCTTGGCTCGAGTAGCTGCACCGCAGCGACGGCGTCGGCCAGGAAGTCGAGGAGCGAGATGTTCCCAAAGTCCAGGGACTCGTCGCCCTCAGCCATACCCCCACGCAGCTCTCTACGCGCGCCAGCCGGATCTGAGGACTGCGGGATGCGCGTGGCCTCGGCGGCTGCAGCGGCGGCTGTGGGCGCGATAGGAAGGATGTCGTCGGAGGCGCGGGTGACTCTGGGAGCGGCAACGGGTATGGACCCGGGCGCAGAGTTTGTGTCGCCCGAGGTGGAAGACCCTTCGAGCGCCTCGCGGTACGAGACGCCCCCACCCGACTCGTAGGTGCCCGATGAACTCAAAGAGTTGATATGGGCCGGGCGGATGGGCAGCGAGTTCTGGGTGCTAACAGACGAGGTCGAGGAGGTACGTGCGGGGCGGTGAGTATCCGATTTGGAGAGCGCAGGGCGGGCGAACGCATCGAGGCCCTCCTGAGTTCGTGCAATGATCTGAGGCAGGGTCTCCGCGGAGAGAGGCATTGCTGAGACGAGCATGGAGCCGCCCCGTGCGAAATCCCTCGCGTTCGCGCGAACGACCACCGAGACCTTGATCGAGGGTCGTAGGAGGGTGTTGCTCGTAAGCAGCGGGACCGGTAGAAGCAGGGTTTGCAGCATTACAGTCAAGACTGGAACGACCTGGGCGCCGGGGAGGGCGTAAACAGGTTCTGGCTTGCGCAGCGACCGGAGCAGAGTGACAGTGTACATTGATGCAGTGGCATCGAGCGCAAAGACCACGTGGTAGCGCTTGTACACGAAGCACAGCCGCGTGGAGGCAACCAGATATGTGGAGTGCATCCGCAGCGAGGAGCAGGGGACGACGGTATGGTCTCCCCACGTCGCTGACAGCACGCTCAGGTTTCCCTCTGCTTCGATTGCCAAGCAAGGCTCATCGAGGTACCTGAGCTGGATGAGGGCGCGGCAGGCTGCCTCGCTCACCTCGAAGGAGTTCATCTGGATGACCACCTCGCGGGCCGGGTAGATTGGGCTCTTGCGTGACTTGCGGACGCTGCCCGCGGTCGAGGGCGACGGCAGGGCCGACGATGCCGAGGTGACAGACGCCGTGTCGCTCTGCAGATGCTGCTGCTGCTGCGGAAGCGGAAGCTGCGGCTGTTGGTCTTGATCGAGCCGCTGCTGCTGCTGCTCCTGCTGCTGCTGCTCCTGCATGAAAGCCTCCGAGCCCTCGCCGCGCGCCGCGCCGTCTGCCAGCAGCGCCGCGCGGTCGTCCGCACGCAGGTGCTCGTTCGCGCCCCCGCGCGGGTCGCCGGCGCGGCCGGACACCCTCATGGCGGCCGCGGCGGCGCCCGCGGCCTCGTCCTGCGCCCTCGGGCTCGCGGCCGGCTGCTGCTGCTTCTGCTGCCGCCGCCGCCGCCGCCTGCTGTCCTGCAGCGCCGTGCTCGCGGCGCCGTGGCGCATCATCGTCCCGCTCGGCGCCGCTCGGCACCGCTCGGCGCCGCCGCGCGGGGTCCGAAGGGTCCGAGTCCGAAGATCTTGTTTTGTTCAAGATCGTTCATTCTGAAGATCATTCTGGCCATTATCACCTTGGCCGCCGCGATCCATCCGACCGACAGCGACGCCGCGCGCCGCGGTTCCACGCCGCCACGGAACCCGAACCAACCCAGGCGGGCGGCCTCGGCGTCGCTGGCCCCGTGGACATGGCCGTGGAGGATCGATCCCGGCATCGCCGACCTCAACAATCAAGACCGCCAAGCCCAAATGGCCGAGCCAAGAAGTTCATGCCTGTCCTGTACCCGCTGCTCGAGCTCGAGCTCGAGCTCCTCACGCTGCGCTACGCTACGCTACGTGCGCACGGTCGTTTTCGGGCTCGAGCTCGGGGCTCCGGAGTGACCTCGCCGAGGTCACCATTGCTCAATGCCATTGCTCCGCCAAGATCTTCGTGCGCGTGGCCCGATCTGTAAAATTGCATGCCAAGCCTTGGCCTGCGGCGCGGCCAGCGGCCAGCAGCACGACAACTTCGGCAGGCAGACGGATCAGCGTCGCAGCCGCGCAGGTTGCGGGCGGTGTTCATGAAGTCGTCGAGGAGGTCATGGTCATCCATCCCATCATATCATGGGCAGCCCGGGCTTTCGCTTTACCAAGGCGTGTGACGCGCGTAAATGGAGCAAACTGCGCGCGTGCCGTCTTCTTGCGCGGCTCCTGTCGTACACGTACTACGTACCCGTGGACGTCGGAGTCTGCGAGGCTCTTGCGCGGCGCGTGCGTTCTTTCCCTCCTTCCCGACGCCTTCCCGCTGGCCGAGCCCGCCAGAACGGGGGGCACCCGGCACCTTGCGGCGGCGCAGCGGCGCGGGGCCCCTTTTCAAGCCCGGGGGCCGCCGCCGCCCGCGCGCGCAGCGTGCCCCCCCCGCCCCGCTCCCGAGCTCGAAAACACACGGGGGATGCCGCAGCCCGAGGCTGGTGTCATACTCCGATCGGTCGCCCGGCAGCCCCCGCGCG
>KQ758892.1:979256-994881 GCA_001462505.1 Aurantiochytrium sp. T66 | reverse complement strand
AGCTGCGACGAGGCGGTGGGCGCCGCCTGGCTGCCCGCGACGGTGCCCGGCGACCTGCTCAGCGACCTTGAGAACGCCGGCGTCATCGGCGACCCGCTCCACGAGGCCAACTTCCGCGAGCAGAGCCACGTCTGGGCCCGGGGCACCTGGATCTACGCCGTCGACACGACGCTCGAGGCCCGCGCGGCTGACCGCCACCTCTGGCTCGTCCTCGACGGGGTCAAGATGGGCGCGCGCGTCCTCGTCAACGGCCGCGAGGTGGCCGTCGTTAGCGACCAGTTCCTCAGACGCGTGGTGCCTCTCGAGAACGCATTTGGCCGCCTGCGCATCGAGATCGTCTTCGACAACGACATCGACGAAAAGGGCCGCTTCATGGCCTGCTCTGGCGGCTGGGACTGGGCCCCCTTTACCAGGCGAAACAAGGGCGAGGCCCACGTGATGTCCAAGGGGATCTGGAAGTCGGTCTACCTGGTGGCCTCGCCCCAGGACACCATGGTGACGCACATTGTGCCGCAGATCGTCCCCGCCGAAACCTACACGAGCCCGCTGTGCGGTGCAGCGCGCGAACGGGGCGACTGCCGCGCCGACTGGGCCTTTGACCTTGAGGTCCGCGCCCATGTGCAGACCTCTGCCACGAACGCTACGGTGCTGCTCTACGGAGACTGGGATACCCGAGGACCTCTTGCCTCGGGGCCGCTTAGTGGCTCGGAGACGGACCTCGTTGCGGTGCTGCGCGCCCCGGCGCGAATCACCCCCAACGTAGGGGTCAATCTGTGGTGGCCGAACGGCCTCGGCGACCAGCACATGCACACGATCACGGTGTGCCTCGAGTACCCCGACGCCGCGCATTTGCGCACGTGCACCTCGCGACAAATCGGTTTCCGCAGCGCATCCCTCGTCACGGGCGACGACACGGATCCGGTCTACGTGCGGGCGGCGCGCGGGGCCGAGGGCAACTCGAACCACGGCATGTACTTTCGCGTCAACGGGCACGTGCTGCTTGCGCGCGGCGCCAACGTCATCCCCATGGACAACCAGGAGGCTCGCTACCGCGGCGACGCGCACGCGCGGCTCGTGGAGAGCGCAGCGCACGCGCATTTCAACATGGTCCGCGTGTGGGGCGGCGGGGTGTTTCTGCCGCGCGCTTTTTACGAGGCGTGCGATCGCCATGGCGTTATGGTATTCCACGACATGATGTACGCGCAGCGCGGCCACGCGCCCCTCCGCGTCCGGACGCAGGCTGAGGAGATCCGGCACCAGGTGCGCAGACTCGCGCACCACCCTTGCATCGTAGTGTGGAACAGCTGCAACGAGTGCGTCGTGGTGCCGGGGACCCCGACGGCCATTTATGCCGACTTTGTGGTGAAGCAGGTGATCCGCGAGGACATCTCGCGGGTCGTCTGGCCCTCGTGCCCTTCAAACGGGTGGGCGCGCGGCGTGCACCGACTCAGCTCGCTCCCGCTTTCCCGCGACGCGAACCTCGTTCCGCACGTCAATGTTTCTCACACCATCGAGGCGCACGGGCCGTACCGCCATGGGACTGGCTTTCCCGCCACCAACGGCGCGACCGCGATGCAGCGCTTCGCCCCGGACATGCCGACCACCTTGGGAGCGCTTGCAGAGTCACCTGGAAGCACGGGACCTTCCTTGCCCAACACGTTTGCTTCCGAGTTCGGCACCGTCGTGATGAGCTCGTACGAGTCGCTGGCGCCGACCCTGGACGCCGCTCACCATGGCTTGCACGGGGGCGCGGCACCCGACCAGTGCACCTCCGACATTTACGAGAACGAGTGCACTGGAAATAACAGCATGGCCGAGCGCAACTACCCTTGCGACAGCCTCCTCGAGGCCTTCTTTGGGCCTCGGCTACATCTCGACGCGACGGGCGAGCGCAGCTTTCGCGCGCAGCTGTATCTGTGCATGCTCGCGCAGGCGCTCGACGTCAAGAGCGTCATCGAGCGTTTCCGCGCCGGGGCCACCTTTGGCATGCTCACGTGGCAGCTCAACGAGATCTGGCCCACGGGCGGCTGGGGATCTCTCGAGTACGGCAGCGCGCGTCCCGGCCAGGTCCTTGGCGGTCGCTGGAAACTCTTGCACCACTGGATGGCGGACTTTCTGTACACGGACGCCTTTGTGGCCTGCGGCCGCGATGGGCGCTGCGTCTTCCGCGTCGACGACGATCGGTTCGGCGCGGCGGCGGGGACAGGGGCTCCGCGCGTTACCCTGCGTGTCGACGACATCGACCTCGGCTCGGGCGCATCTACCACGCGATTTCATCGCACGTTCACGCTGCATGCTCCCTTTGTTCCGCGTGCTGTGGACATTTTGAGCGCACCCGACGACAACGCCGACGACGGGGACGCGGCGATCCTGCGGGTCGCGACGCTCCTGGATTCTACGGGCGCCGTCTTGGCGCAGAACGAGGCGCTTATGGAGCTTCCGAGGCGCACGCTCTCCCGTCCTCTCGCGAAGAGCTGGACGGATGTGCAACTTGAGGCGCGCGTCCTGCCCGGAGAAACAGCCCAGGGCCATCTTCGCGTTCGTCTGGGCGTCCCTCAAGTGCAAGCGCAGGCCGCGCCCGCTGTTCTTCTCTACGTCCACCTGACCACTCTGGCGCAGGGCCGCTTTTTGCACAACGGCTTCGCCTTCATGCCGGGCGCGGGTTTTGCACGGTGCGTCGCGCTGACCGGATCTGCGTGCGAGCTCGAGGTCGAATTTCGCCCGTTCGCGCCGGACCAAGCGGGGCTCTTGAACAAGACCGTGCGCGCCGACCATCTGGGCCGGGCTGTGTCAATATTGTTGGACTCTTACCATGGAGCTAGTGTTGGCGCGACTGTCGCGACCTGAGCGCCGCGGGGACGGGGCACGGGCCAACAGTCCGCGCCGAGACGCACCGTGTCCGCTCTCTCGGGTGGGCGCAATGTCCACCGGGAAGAAGACTATAGAAATGAACATGGGCCAAAGGGCTCTCACTCTTTGTGGTCGCGGAGAAGCTGCGAAATGAGCTCGTCGTAGCCGGTGATGAGATGGTCATCAAGCATGGTGCGCTGCACGGCGATCTCGGCGAAAAAATTACAGGGCACGTAGCTGCAGGAAACGCTTATGCCGTCTCGATAGAGGTGCAGGCAAGTCCCCGGCGGGAAAAGCTTGACCTCGGCGCGCTCACCCGTGGACTCGGAGACCGAGGGCCCGAGACGCTTTTCGATCTGCTCGTCGGCCTGCTCACAGAACTTGTCGACATCTTCGTCCTTGATGGAGAAGGGAAGGTGCCAGCGGATCTGCTCGACGGCCTCGCGCACGTCCCGCTTGGCGCGGTCAATAAAGTCGAATTCGAGCACGTCCAGCGCCAGGTTGGCGACGGTGGCGCCGCTGCTGCGCGGGATGAGATCGTTGTCGTTAACAACCGTGGTGACAAAGTCCTGGCAGGACTCGGAGAGGTCGCGGCTGAGGAGCGCGGGGCAGCCGAAAGTGACGACCTCGACGTTTTTAAAGCCGGCCTTCTTCATCTCGATCGCGGAGATGGTGGCAATGCCGGCCCCGAGCGAGTGCCCGATAAGCTTAAAGTTGACTCTGCGCTTGGCCTTGCCAGAGATGTCATGAAGGAGCTCGTCGTGGAGCTGATTGAGCCATTGCGCAGAGCGCACAATGCCCGCGTGGGCAAGGCCGTCGTGGTACTCTTCCGGGTCCAGGATAGCGTCTGTAAAGAGATCGGCAATGGTCTTGGTGCCCCGGACCACGATGAGTACCTCTGTGGAGCTGAACAAGCCCTCGCCCTTTTTAATGGCAATAAAGTGGGCCGGCTTGCCCGGGAGGCTCTCGAGACTGAGGAAGACAATGTCGTAGCCCGCCTCCTCGAGCATCTCGGTGATCTCCTCCTCGGTGTCGAAGTAGGCGGCGTCTGCAAAGCGCAGGGCGCTGTGGATCTCGCGTACGTCGTCGAAGGAGGCGCCAAAGGTAAATCGGTGCTTGCGACGCTTGTACGAGGGGTTGAGGCGCTCGTCCTCTTTTTCGAGGTAGTACCACAGCGAGGTCGGGTTGAACTTGGAGAGGTCGATGTGGCCAAAGGCGTTTTCAAGCGACTCTTGGATATTCTCTTTTTCTTCGAGGAAGAGCTTGGCCATGTCGGAGAAGCTGCGGTTCGACTGGAAGGATCCCGCGTTGGTGGCCTCGCGCGCCTTGGAGATGATGTCCTCAAGCGCTTCATCCTGGCCCTGGGAGCTCCACCCGGTGCTGAGAATCGAGTTCACGCTCGAGGCCATGCTTTTGAACTCGTTGGCGCCCTCGAGCTGGTCCTCGAGGTAGGCCTTGCCCTCTTTCATCTTATTGTTAAAGCGCCCCAGGAATCCGAGACGCTCCTTCTTGCGCTTCTTTTCCTGCTCTTTGTTCCTCTCGTCCTGCACCTCCTCCCTATCCTCTTCGGGCCCGCTCGGGCTCCCGCCAAAGAGACTCCCCATCTGCTTGGTGAAGCGCTTGCCCATGATAGAGAGCCATCTGGAGTTGAAGACCCCGTCCGTCTTGTCGTCGTCGTCGTCGCTGTTGTCGTTCTCAGGCCCGCTCGGGGCCATGAGCGCCAGCTGCACGCCGAACGGCGACCCGTCCCTGGTACGGCCGTTCCGCTCGTACAGCGTCCCAAACAGCGCCAGCCCTGCGGAAATTGTCGCGAGCGCGATCGCTGCGCTCAACTGCCGGCCAGACGAGGACGACGACGACGACAACGAGGAGGAGGAGGTCCAGGAGGTCCAGGAGGAGGAAGAGGAGGAGAGGCCCCACGAAGGCGAAGGCGAAGACGACGACGACGACGAGGACGACGACGACGACGCGGATCCGGGCCGCCGCGACTGTGGCTTCGGGCCCGACGAGGCCGACGACGCGAGTCCTGCGCGAAAGCCGGCGCGCGCCATGTCAAGCCTCCTCATCCGCTCCATGGCGAGGCCCTCTCCCGCCTGGCGCCAGGCGGCTGCGCCTCGCGCGAGCGGGTGCGTTCGGGCACCCCATGGTCGCGCCGTCATCCTCCCCATCGTGCTCGCCATCCTCCAGAGCCCCGCCGGCCGTGCCCGCTCCCCCGCCCGCCCGCCCGCGCGGGGGAAAGGAAATGGGCGCGTCCGGGCCGCTCCAGCGGCGCGCGGCGGGAGGCTGCGCGCGTCTGCGCCGGGCGCGGTCGGCGGTGCAGGATCGAAGCGGATAAGGAGGCGTGAGCTTCAAAATAAATGTGGATTAATCCGCAGAACAAAGGGAGGTTAATCCACATTTAGATAAGTGCCGACTGACCCCCGGTTCGCGGGTTGGCCGGAGGCTGATTACTTTCGGCGAAGGCCCGAGGCAAATTCGGCAGGAGACCACCAGCTGCTACCTTGATTGATGATGAATGATGAATGATGACTGATGACTGATCGATCGAGGCGAGGCCGGAAGTTTCCCGGGCGGGCCCGAGTCGCCCGCGGCGGCTTCCCGGCGCTGTCGGTCCTATGGTTAGCATGACCCGCGTACCGGTAACAGAGGCACGCAAACGCGCGCTCTCGTCATACAGGACCGGGCGCCCTCTTCTTTGGTGAGTGAAACAGGCAATAGGCTACAGACAGACAAGAAACGGAGGTCGGTTCGCGGGCGCGCGCTTGGGCGGCGGCGGCGGCGGCGCGGCGGCGGGATGGGGCCCAAGGTGGCGTACGTGTACGATGAGACGTTCGCGTACCACCACTACGGGCCGGGCCACCCGATGAAGCCCGCGCGGCTGGTGCTGGCGCACAACCTCGTGCTCACGTACGGGCTGCACAGGAAGATGGACTGCTTCCGTCCGCACCGCGCGACGGCGGGCGAGATGATGCAGTACCACTCCCCGGAGTACATCGACTTCATCCGCCGCGCGAGCCCGAGCACGGCCAAGGCGCTGGCGAATGAGGCCCAAAAGTTCAACCTCGGCGAGGGCACCGACTGCCCGATCTTCAACGACATGTTTGATTTTTGCTCCCTGTACGCGGGCGGCTCTCTGGACGGCGCCGTGCGGCTCAATCACGGGCTCTCGGACATCTGCATCAACTGGCCGGGCGGCCTGCACCACGCCAAGAAACAAGAGGGCAGCGGGTTCTGCTACGTCAACGACATCGTCCTGGCCATCCTGGAGATGCTCAAGTTCCACCCGCGCGTGCTGTACATTGACATTGACATCCACCACGGCGACGGTGTCGAGGAGGCCTTTTACATGACGGACCGCGTCATGACGTGCTCCTTCCATCAGTTCGGAAATTTCTTCCCCGGCACCGGGGAGCTCACTGACACGGGGGCCGGCAAGGGCGCCGGCTACTGCGTCAACTTCCCGCTCAAGGAGGGCATCACGGACCAGGACTTTGCGGGCATCTTCAAGCCCGTCATCCGCCGCATCATGGAAATTTACCGTCCTGGCGCCGTTGTCCTCCAGTGCGGCGCCGACTCGCTCACCGGTGACCGCCTCGGCAGCTTCAATCTCACCGTCGAGGGCCACGCCGAGTGCGTGCGGTTCGTCAAGAGCTTTGGCGTGCCGCTTCTGCTCGTTGGCGGCGGAGGGTACACAGTGAACAACGTTGCCCGCTGCTGGGCCTTTGAGACCGCCGTGGCCGTCGGCGAAGATAGGGACCTTTCCGCCGAGATCCCGGCCCACGAGTTCTCGGGCTACTTTGCCCCGGGCCACCGCATCCACCTCACGCCGAAGGCCTCTTTGCAAAACATGAACACCAAGGAGTACCTCGAAAAGTACAAGAACATCATTCTGCAAAACCTCCAGGACCTCCAGGGCGCGCCCTCGGTCGCCATGCAGGAGCTCCCGCCCGAGGCCTTTATCGAAAACCCCGAAGCCGCCGGCGTCATTGTCAAACCGTCGACACTCTTATCATGATGCTTCGCCTTCGTTACACCCGCTGCTACTACTTGTGTCCTTCTTGCCACCGCCAGCGCCACCGCCGCCGCTGCCGCCCAGGTGGGCCTGCACAGACTCCTCGATCTCGGTCCGCGTCAGGGGCCGCTCCGCGCCGCCGCCGCCGCCGCCGCCGCCGTGCTGCTCCTCGAGCCGCTCCTGCGCCGCGTCCAGGTCTTGGACGCTCGGCCTGCACGCGCCGCTGCGCCCGCTGCTCCGCGCGCTGCCAGCGGCTGCGTCCACGCCCGCATCTGGGCCCGCCTCGCCCACAGTGGCGAGCGCCGCCAGGGGGGCGCTGTTCTCCATGACGGTGCCCGCCTCGGGGTCCACAGAATAAAGCTGCATGATCTCGGTCGCGCGCTGCTCGATGACGCCGAGGTACTGCATCACGTTGGCGTCGCTGACGCCCTCGGTGCCCAGGACCTCTTGCAGGTGGCCGCTGCTGCTCGCGTCGGCGCTCAGCCGCTCGCAAATTGACTGGATGCCGACCTTGAGGTGCTGCAGGACCCGCTGCGCCTGCGCCTGGCGCTGCTCATACTGGTCCGCTTTTTCATTCGTCGTCTGCAGCCGCTGCTCGAGCTCGTGCAGGATGCGCTTGCGCTGGTTTTCCGAGCTGGCGCCCTGCCCGCGGTACTTTTCCACCTCTTGCTCCACGCCGCCCACCTTGTGTTCGAGGTCCTCGATCTGCTTGTTCAGCTCGTTGATCTGCGAGAACAAGGCGAAATTCTTCTCCTCGCCGTCCACGAAGCGCTGCACGAGCTCGTCCGAGTCCGATATCCCGGTCTCCTCCTGGATCTTGTTGAACATTTCCTCGTAGTTCTGCGCCTTTTCCTGCGAGATCTGCATCTGCGCCTTGTCCTTGCCCACCGACCACGCGCCCTGGGCTACCTGGCGCTTCAGCTTCTTGCTGTCCGCAGAATCCTTGGCGGGCACCCCGTCCGTCGAGGGAAGCTGGTTGAGGTCCTTGGCGCGCTTGTCCTGCTCGATCAGGTCGCCGAGCCGCTTCCACTCGGCCTGGAAGGCCTCCTCCTCCTTTTCCGCCTGCGCCTTGAGCTTGCTGATTTCCTGCTTGACCTCGTCGCGCTCCTGGTACGCGCGGTTGCACTCTTGCACGAGCCGGGCCATCTCCTTTTTCTCATTGTGCATCTCTTTTTCCAGCTTCTTGTAGATCCCGTCAAAGATCACGCGCTCCCGCCGCAGGTCGTCGATCTTAGCCTTGATGAGCTTGTTCTTGCCGAGAACCTCATTGTAGCGCACCGTGGCCTTGTCGAGCCGGTTCTCGAGCACGCGGATCTGCTTGGCAAGAACCTGGTTGTTTTGCTTCGACACGTTCGTGCCGCCCATCTTCTTGCGCTGGGCGTTAACCTTGTTTTGCACGACGGAGATTTGCTTCTCCAGCTCCGTGATGCGCCGTCGCTCGAGCTCGATCTTGCGCGTGTACGCGTCGCCTTGGTCCTGCAGCCTGCGGATCTCCGCGGAGGCCGCGCTGTTGTTGACCATGTTGTCCTGCTTTGATTCGAGCGCAAGCTCCTGCACGAGCTTTTGGTTGTCCCGCGTCAGCCGCTCGATCGCCTTCTGGTGGATCTCAGAGTCCGCGCGCGCGGTCGCGCCCGCGATCGATATCTTGCGCGTCTCCATTGTGGCAGGCAAGCGAGAGCGACCCTCCACGCCGAAAATTGCCAACGTCTTGGCCGCCGTCAGCAACGCGACGCGACCAGCGTGCACCAGGAAAGCCGAGCTCTCGCGCAGCGCGCGCGACGCGCTCTAGCGCGCTCCTCTCTGTCGCGAGAAGGCAAGGCAAGGCAAGCTTGCAATGCAATGCAATGCAATGCAATGCAATGCAATGCAAGGCCAGCTCAGCTCAGCTCTTTTCGTGCACTGCCAGGAACTCAAGAAGTTGTCAGGCCTCCTCGGGGCGTTTGCTGCCGGCTGGGTTGTACACGTAGATGTCTGCGGTCTGCGAGGAGGACGCGCCCCCGCCGTCGATAAGGTTGGAGACCAATCAACGAGGCCGCCAAGAACCCGGCTCTTGCTTTGGCTTAAAAAGAGGTCTAACGGATACTCATTCTCATTTCTCTCTCTTCGGAGTCGCACGACAAAATGACCCGAGGCCGTCCCCAGGGACCCGTCGACCCGGACGATCGATCATCATTGTCGCGAAGGACCCTTAGCGCATTGCGCAGCGCACTGCAATATAATGCAATCTAATGCAATGCGATGCGATGCGATGCGATGCGATGCGACGCGATGCGATGCAATGCGCGCCCCGCTCCCTAGAGCTCCGTTGCGCGACGCTTCCGGGATATTGTGGAGACCCGCTGCACAATGATGAGAGCCTGAGAAAAGCGAAGAGGATTCTCATAGGCCTGACATCCATCCACATCGTGGCATCCAGTGTCGATTCGATCGATCGACCGATCAACCCGTGCGGGCTGAAAGCTACAAGCGCATCGTGGCGCGCCCCTCGAGGCTTGCTCGCGTCGCGAGATGGCCTCGAGCGCAGGCCGCGGCGTGGCGGCGCACGCGCGCCTCGCGCACGAAGCGGTGACAAGCCTCGGCGTCTCGGATCCGCAAGAGGTGCAGCTCGCGCTGCGCAAGCTGCGGCAGACCTTTGAGACCACTGCGGCCTCGAAATCGCTGCAGCAGGAAACCTTTGCGGACCTCTTTGCAAAGCGAGGCGGCGTCGATGCCGTCGCGCGTATTCTGCAAACCTTCGTAGTTACTGCAAATCTGCGCAGCATTATCGAGGACGCGCTCGCAAGCTTGGTGAGTGTGCTCCTCGCTGCGCCAAAACGCGCCGCCAAAGCCGCCATCAGCGCCGAGTGCGACACCAAATTTCTCCTCGAAACTGTCCGCGCCTGCGTCAGAAACCACGCGATCGTCGAGGCCGCCTGCGCAGCTCTCCGCATCCTCGTTGATCATGACACCGGAGTTGCCGCGGCGGTCAAGGCGTGCCGTGGCACGGAGGTGCTCACTCAAGCCGCCGTCCGCCACATGCGTCACGCCAGCACGGCGCAGACGATTGTCAGTCTCTTGCACCGGCTCTGCCGGTCAAACGCCACTCTTGACGCCTTTGCGAGAAGCCCCGGGCTCGGTGGACTCGTGGCGTCCTTCCCAAAGGCGCTAGACAAAGTACCTGGGGCAGAAAGTTCCATTCTCGCGCTCTGCGCGCTGGCTAGCGCTCGCGGAGATCGCGCGTGCAAGAGTCTCGAGGCGGCGGGCGTATGCAAGTTTGCCATCGACTGCCTTGTCGAGTCCAATGGAGACGTGCAGACTGCCGCAAATGCGCTCACGATTTTGCAGCGTGTCGAATTGGAAGCCTCAGAGAGCCTCATGGGCAGCGTTTTTGACAGACTTTATCCCCTGCTCGGGCTGTACCTGGGTCGGGACGCGCTGCTCCTCAGGCTGTGCTGTGTACTGTGGAAGCTGCATCCCGCGTCGCTGACATGGGACATGAACCAGCTCTTTGAGGTTCCGCTGACCCCGGCAGACTTCAGGTGCGATCTCATTCGTGCGCGGCTTGCGGCAGGGCCGCGCGTGGTGCCCACGAGCGCCTGCTACAAGAGCATTCTCTATGACCAGGGTGCCGACCTCCATGACAAGCTCCGGTCCCCCGCCGTCGAGTCTGCGCTGGCGATCGTGCACGCAATTCACGGGCGCGCAACGCTAGCGAGCAAGTACGGGACCGTCTTCGACTGGCGCGGCCCTGGTGCGCCCGTGAGCCTGCCGTCGCAGCTCCGCTTCGACTGTGGGTTTGAAGGTGGAAACCTCGGCCGGGTCGAGCACCTCGGCGGGTCTTGGTACGCGCTCTGGCTGCGCGCGGACACGAACAGCTACGGTCAGCTGCAGTGGTTCTACTTTGCCATCGAGGGCCTGCGTCCGGGCGCCACCTATAACTTCGTGATGATGAACCTCGAGAAGACGGACTCTATGTACAATTCCGGGATGCGCCCGCTCATGTTTTGCCCCGGCGCCGCGGAGCGCCACGGCGTCGGCTGGCGTCGCGTCGGCTCCAGGATATCTTATTTCGAGACCCCGTTTACCAAGGACGGGAACGCCGCCGGGGCATCGGGGTGCAAAGTCCCAATTCCATGCTACGCGATCCACATCGAGTTCGCCGTCCCCGAGGTCTTTCGTGAGTCGGACACGGTCTACATGGCGTACTGTTTTCCGTACACGTATGCAAACCTTCTCGAAGACCTCGAGGAGCTGCGCAGCAAAGCGTGTGTGGAGGAGACCGTACTATGCCAAACGCTTGGTGGCGTAAACTGCCCCGTGCTGACCCTCACGAGCCCCGATGTCCCGGACTTCCATGAAGAGGTCGTCACGTCAAGCGACGACGCTGACGACGACGAGGACCCGCCGCGCACGGAAGCCTACCTCGAGTCCTCCAGTAAGGCGCTGCCTCGCGCTGAGCGGCAGCACATTTTTCTCAGCGCGCGGGTCCACCCGGGGGAGAGCAACTCGAGCTTTATGATGCGGGGCGCCCTCGGGTTCCTCACGAGCGACGATGCACGCGCGCAGGCGCTTCGGGACCGCTACGTCTTCAAGATTGTCCCCATGCTGAATCCAGACGGCGTCATCGCGGGGAATCACCGCTGCAATCTCGCCGGTCTCGACCTCAACCGGCAGTGGGCTTCGCCAGACGAAGCCGAGGCGCCGACGGTCTTTGCGCTGCGCAAACTAATGCGATCCGCCGCGGCCACGAGCGGTATTGCGCTCTTTGTCGACATGCACGGCCACAGCCGCAAAGCTGGCGTATTTTGCTACGGGTGCGAGGACAAGAAGACCTTTGGGGCGCCGGAGCGCGTGTACCCGCTGCTCGTGGACGCCACCGCCTCGCGCGAGTGTTTTCATTTGCACGAGTGCAGCTTCAAGGTGCAAAAGTCCAAGGCGGCATGTGCTCGCGTCGCAGTGTGGAGAGAGCTCCGCGTCGCCAGCAGCTTCACGCTCGAGGCCTCCATGTGCGGAAACGGGGAGCGGCACTTCGTCGTGCCGGATCTGGAGCACATGGGTCGCGACGCCGTCGCTGCGCTGTGGCACTTTGCTGATCCGGCGCAGCTCGAAGTTAGCCGCGCGAATCAGAAGTTGCAACTCGAGTTCCCCAAGCGCTTTCTCGCGGCGCCCGAGACCGTCGACGACGAGGAGGGAAAGGGCGACCCTCGTTGCGACCAGGAAGACCGTAGTGGCGGCGGCGACGATGCCCAGAGCATCGGCGCACTTACGAGCAACACCAGCAGCTCGAGTGGAACCAGCAGCAAAGGCAGCAGGGTTCAGAGCAAGAACTGCAAGAGCAAAGCCTCTGCGTCTTTGGGAAACAATGTAAGCGGCACTCGCTGTCGCCCGTTTCAGCAAGCATCAAATTGTGAGGACCCCGAGGCCCTCTGGCGCCCGCCAACTGCACGTGCTCGAGGGAAGGCTAGCGGTACCAGGCCAGGGACCCGCCGAATAACGCGAAGGAGGCCTCGCAAGGAGCACGCCTCACCGTGAAGGCAATGACTTAGTAGTTTACAGTAAATTTACAGAGCAGATTCGTCGGGATTGGCGCTCCTGGGGGACCCGGTCGAGGCCGACGCTGCTCGGGAGATCTGAAACCCATCAACGAGACGATGCACCAGCTTGGACGTGATGTTGGCCTTGCTTTCACAAAGCGAGCGGCTGAGCTCAAGCGTGACTGGACGAAGGGCGTGACGCGCGGCGAGAAGCTGGCTCACTGAGGGGCAGAGCGTCTGCGGGGTTGGCAGATCGCCTGCGTCTCCACTCTCATTACTGGCAAGAGCGAGCTCCCCGCGCTGAAGGCGCTCAAAAGCGGCGTCGAGAGAGGCCTGCTCGGCTCGGTTGATGAGACTGATAAAGTCATAGCGTTCTTGGCGAGGCGTGAGCCCGTATTCATTGTCCTCGCCGCCGCCATCGTTGTCAGACGCGGAGGCGTTGCTGCCAGCGTCGTCGGACTCGCTCATGTCGTCTTCGCTTGAAGAGTCGAAGCTGTCGCGAGATGCCGCCGAGGACGAAGCTGGCTTTTGCGGCAAAGCAAGTCGTAGCCGACCCTCGCCTGAGTCGTCCATTTGGAAGAGGCTCGGGGGTCCTGAAGAACTCGTGGTCTCCTCGAGATCACCGGGTGCCGATGCGGCGCTGAGGCTGGAGACGCGCCGCGCCGGAGTCGACCGGGTGAATGTGTTGGTGACGACCATGTGCTGGAAGCGCGTGAGCTTTTTGCGCACCTCTGGATCGTCTGGGACCCGGAAGGCCGTCCAAGGCTTGGAGCGCCGAAAGGTGGCGCTCTCGCGTACAGGGTAGCAGTGTAGAACGCGCGTCGGCGGGCGCGTGTCCGCGGAGTGCCCAGGCGGTCGGCGCTGCTCTTCGGGGGAGAACCAGAGCGCGCTCATGCGGATTCCCATCGAATTATGCAAGATGCGCAGGTCCGCCCTGGAGTCGGCAAAGAGCTTGCCGTGCAAGGCGTGCGGGTACCGCTGCCAGTGCCATTCGTTCGGCTCGCACGTGCTCGTCTTGAGCCGCCACTGCTCAGAGTGCCAGCGGCCGTTCAGTTGGACCTGCAATAGGCTCACACCCTCGCGTTGGAAATCAGGAAAGGACACGCGGACCCACAGGTGAAAGCGCGCTTTTGATGATGGCGGGTCCGGGACGACCAATGTGTACGAGCTCGAGGCGCTGTTCTCGTGGAGGCTCTTGAGTCCCCCAATACTCACGGCGGTAGCCGCGACAGTCACAAAGCTCTGGTCCCAGTCTCGAGACAGCGAGTCCCGCGTCGTCGCAGGATCGGGCTCGTCGTTTTTGCGGGAATCGGCGCTCCGCTTCGTCTTGACTTCCTCGTTGCTGACTTTGTCATTGCTGCCGCTGCTGCCATCCTTATCACTGTAAGTCGCATGCTGATATTGATCCGGCTTTTTGGAGGGCTTTGCCGGCCGGACGGCCTGCGCGTGGTTAAGAGCGTCGTCGATCCAGTCCTTTTGCAGCTCTGGTCGCGATGCCATGCTCAGAGGCGCAATGACGTCTCGCGCGTACACTGCCAGGTGCACGATGCCCGGCACGATTCCCCATGGCTCGTAGTGCTCTGATTCTGTGCTGGAGCATGACGACGTCGAGGAGCGCGCATCCTCGTCGATTTCCTCCTCCTCCTCCTCCTTCTCCTCGCCAGATTCGTGGCCGTCTGCCTCCTCGTCGCTGCTGTCCTCGGCCCCAGCGCGGGTTTCCGAGCGTCGCATGGTCTCCGATCGACTTCTGCGCGCGCGTCCCCGACCGCGTCAGTCTCAGGCTGCCATGCCAATTGACTGCTAATCTAATCTAATCTAATCTAATCTAATCTAATCTAAACTAATCTACAGTGAAATGAATCAATGAATCAATCTTGTAAATGAAATAAAGGCAAGTTTGATTGACTGTGAGATAGATGTTCGAAGGGATCCGTTGAAAACACTGACAGCTGAGCGCCAGCTAGGAGAAACACTAGTGGGCGACTACGACTAGCCAGGCCGTAGCAGATAGTACTATGTACTAGTACGAAGGTAATAACTACTACACCGATTAGTACCGAACGAGCCCCGAACTGCAGATACGAACGACCGCAGCGATAGGCCTGACCCGTTGGCTACGTGCGCCCTGCCAGGCGACGAGAGCGAATGATCAGCGGCTGGTCCTGATCGAGGATTTTCTTGCTTGCATTCGACGACACTTGAACCGCAGCGGCACAAACCTTCGCGCGCGCGGTGGGGCGGCCCAGAAGCAAAAATGCGCGCACGATCTAGACCTAGGCTAGGCCTAGATCAGACGCAAAAGGGCTTCGTATTTGACCTTTTGAGACTCCTGCCGGGGGCCGATTGAACGCCAGAGCGAGGGCTTGCTAGGAGTAGCGATTTGCGCTGGACGTCAAAAAGCCCCCACCTCAGAGCACAATATAGCTAGCGCAGAGGGAGCGGGCTGAGGCGTGGGAGTGGCGTGCGTTCGAGACGGGACACGGATCCAGTCTGCAGGTGGTCACCGAAGCGGTGCAGCGCCGGCGGGAAGTCGCCCTGAAAACCAGTCCGGAGGATCTGCAGAACGTCGCCATGGGCAACCACGACGATGATTTTGTTCTCGAACTCGCGATCTAGAGCGAGGATCCGGGCTCCGGCCCGCTTGAGGACGGACGCTGGGGGCTCTGCGCCGAACTGTTCATGGAGGGCGGAGTACTGATCGAACTCCCAGACGTCCTTGTACTTGTCGTCGCTCTGGCCATCGAGGGAGCCGAAGAAGCGCTCGCGAAAGTCGACGCAGGTCTGCACGCTATCGGCGGGCATGCCGAGCTCCTCGGCGATGATGGCGGCGGTCCGGCGCGTCCGCAGAAAGTCGGAGCAGCGAATGACGACTGCATTGGGGATCTGGTCCTCGGAGAGACCCTTATCGAGGCAATGGGTCCTGAGGCGGTGGCCTGCGCGGCGGGCCTGCTCCTCGCCGCGCGGCGTGAGCGTGTGCTTCTTGGTGCCGACGCTGGGGTCGCTGCTAATGGTTCCGGACACGTTGGCCTCGCTCTGCCCGTGGCGGACGAGGAAGACCTCGTTGCGAAAGTCTGGCGCCGACCGGAACTCCTCCGCCACGTCGTACCCGAGCAGCGCGCACCGCTGTCTGTACCTGCGCAGGAAGACTAGCCCTGCCGCCGTCGCGGCCGCGAAGCTCGCGATCGCCGCCAGCGTCGTGGTCGACCTGCTCGCCGGCATCGCGGGCCTGCCGCGCGCCCGTGCCCTGCGC
>KQ758892.1:967580-979246 GCA_001462505.1 Aurantiochytrium sp. T66 | reverse complement strand
CGCCCGCGCCGCCCGCGCCGCCCGCGCCGCCCGCGCCCTCCATGCTCGCGCAGCGCAGCCCGCGCAGCCCTTCGCTTGCGAATATGTGGCCGAGAGCGACCACGAGACGTACAAGGCGTACGAGGCGTACAAGGCGCACAAGGCGCACAAGGCGGACAAGGCGTACAAGACGCGCAGCGCAGCGCGGCGACGACGACGGAGGCGGCGAGGAGATGATGAAGAGGAGAAGGAAATGCAAGGCTGACTGCCAACGGTGAGCGATGATGTGGAGGTCCACCACGACGACCACGACGACGACGACGACGACGACGACGACGAGAGGATCGATCGCGGGTTAGGTGCAGCAGCAGGAGGTGGAGGAGGACGAAGACGAGGACGAGGACCGCGAAGACGCGACGATGATAAGGAAGATGGTGGTGGGACGTACGGGATGGGATGGAATGGGATGAGGACGGCCAGGAATGGCGGCAACGACTTGGATGGATCAGCGCAAGGGAAATGGCTCGAAGATGACAAGAAAGAGCTTGACGCAATCGATGTACGTATGTAAAGCTTCATCCTGGTCGAAGCCCATCGAGGTTCTAGGCTTGGATGTTCACATGAGGTCTCAGACTGAGCGCGGAATTCTCGACCCAGCGAAGATCATGCGCTGGAGTAGATTTGATCGACCGGCCACCGGCCACGTGACGTCGGCAATCTGCACTACAAGCATCGCAAGATACCGCTGATCGTCCAAGAGCGCATGAATTCTCGGCTGGTCCCAAACGTAGCAAAGTTCGTCGGGGCACAGATCGAACAAGAGCGCGGAAATTCCGAAGATCATGCGCTGGAGCAAGACGATATCGCCGATCGTTCAAGAAGACCACGGTCATCCACAGGAGTCGCTGCTTTTGGAGGTCCAGACGGCCAGGGAGGCATGAAAGATCCCAAACGAAGACGAAAGTATTCTTCGCCCCCCCACGGCCTACATAGAACCAGAGCGGGTAGGCATAGGCATGCCCTGCATTGATCACTTGGACCTCGTTCCCGCCACGAACTCCACATTCATCATTTCTGCCCAAGGTCGACCGTTCGTCGCTCGGGCTTGCAGGCCTACTACTTCCCCTCGCGCCTTCTCGAGTTCCCCTTTGCCCTTCGCAGCTCCTCGTCCTCCTCCTCTTCACGCTGGCACTGTATCGGACGCACATGCTTCCCAAGTCCACGTGGACGTCGTCGTCGTCGTCATCGTCGTGGTCGTCGTCGTCGTCGTCGGCGGCGGCGGCGTCGATGGTGCTGCTGTCCACGTCCTTGACCTCGACCTCGGCCTCGCGACCTCGACCTCGACCTTCTCCTTGTTGTGCTCGTGCCTGATGTGCTTGTTGTGCTTGTTGCGCTTGCAGTGCTTGTTGCGCTTGCAGTGCTTGTTGTGCTTGTTGTGCTTGTAGGCCTAGTACGTACTCCACGTAGTAGGTGCATGGTGGGGGGCGGCGTCGTCATCACCATTGCGCAATCTTTTCCGAGGGCACGCGGCGTCTCGTCTCGAGACAGACCTCCTTCGCGCGCACTGCTCGAACAGCCAGCGCGGCGACGCGGCGAGCAGCGGCAGCCAGCCAGCCAGCCAGCCAGCCAGCCACCGAGCGGCAGCGGGGCGCGGCAGCGATTTGATCTAAGTGGGGTCGCGTGGAGAAGAAGATGTCGCAGGGAGGAGAAACCAGCGGCACGCAGGTCGCGCTCGCGGCGACCGCCGCGGTGGTGGCCGCCGCGGGCATCTTCGGCGCCGGCGTGATGCTCGGGAAGAAGACCAAGACGGAAATTGGCAGCGGAGAGGGACCCGTGACCCTGCAGGGCGGCAAGGGCGTGGCCGAGGCCGGGTCGTTCGAGGTGGCCAAGAAGACCGGGTTCGTCGACGCCTTCAAGGGCCTCGCCGAGGAGCTCTGCGCCGACCTCGGCGAGTACGAGCTCACCGACCTCATCGCCAAGCCCATGCAGCGCATGCTCGACTACAACGTGCCCGGCGGCAAGCTCAACCGCGGCCTCACCGTCGTGCATACCGCGCTCGAGATCGCCAAGTCCAAGGGCAACCTGTCCGCAGAGGCCGAGGAGACCATCCGCGCGCGCTCCGCCGTCCTCGGCTGGTGCATCGAGTGGCTCCAGGCCTCCTTCCTCGTCTCGGACGACCTCATGGACTCGTCCATCACCCGTCGCGGCCAGCCCTGCTGGTACAAGAACGAGGACGTCGGCTTCATCGCCGTCAACGACGCCCTCATTCTCATGACCCAGGTCGACGTCCTCCTCTATAAGATGTTCGCCGACGAGGACCCGGATCTCTTTCTCCACCTGCACCGCATCATGACCGAGACCACCTACCAGACGGAGATGGGCCAGTTCCTCGACCTCTCCACGCAGCCGCCCCAGGGCCCCATCAACCTCGACCTCTACACGAGCGAGCGCCACTACAAGATCGTCAAGTACAAGACCGCCTTTTACTCCTTCTACGCCCCCATCGCCTTCGGCATGGCCGTCGCCGGCGTGCGGGACAAGGAGAGCCTCGAGATCGCCCAAGACATTTGCGTCAAGATGGGCGTCTACTTCCAAGTCCAGGACGACTACCTCGACTGCTACGGCGCGCCGGAAGTCATCGGGAAGATCGGCACCGACATCCAGGATGGCAAGTGCAGCTGGCTCGTCACCCAGGCCCTCACCCGCGCCTCGCCCGAGCAAAAGGAGACCCTCAAGGCCAACTACGCCAAGGACGATGAGACGTGCATTAAGACGGTCAAGGGCATCTACAACGACCTCAAGCTCGCCGACTCGTACCATGAGTACGAGGAGAACATTTACAAGGAGATCTGCGCCGACATTGAGGAAAAGGTCACCACTGTGCCCAAGGAGATCTTCTACGCCCTTCTCCACAAGATCTACAAGCGCTCCAAGTAATCGCAGCGCGATGCAGACCCGCTTGGGACGCCCACCTACTAGGCCTAGTTTTCCTATAAGGACTGCCCACGTACAGCCTGCGAGGAAGAGGTGATCGTCGCAAAGATATTAAAAAAAGAGATGCTTTTTGTAACAGACCTGGCAAGCGATTAGGTCAAAGCTTAGACGTCCCCGTCGTGTTTTCGTCATCCGACTCCAGAGGCGGCGGCAGCTCGCCGTATGCAGGGTAGTTATCCACGTCGCAGAGTACATAGCCGGAGTTGGCCACGAGCGTCGCGCCGCCATCGATGCGGGGGGTGATGCCAGTAACATACGCGGCTGCCGGGCTCAGCAGAAAACATACGAGGCCAGAGACCTCTTGCGTGCTGCCGATGCGCTTGCAAGGGATAAAGGGCGCAGCCGCGGCGATGGGGTCGTCGCCGAGAAAGTTGCCCTTAGTGCGGTAGTGCAGCTTGCTGCTCTCGCTATAAATGTTGCCGGGCGCCACCGAGTTGACGCGGACGCCGTACGCCGCCCACTCGAGCGCCAGGGTCTCGGTGAGGTTGGCCACTGCCGCACGCGCGGCGCCCGTGTGCGCCATCATAGGGAAGCCGTTGTGGTACGTGGCGACAATGTTCACAATGCTCCCCCCATGATCGAACATGTACTGATCAAAGGCCTCCCGGCAGACGGCAAAGGTCCCGTTCAGGTTCAGGTCCACCACCGTGCGGAAGCCGTTGTTCGTAATGGCCGACGCCGGCGCCGGGTACTGGCCTCCGGCGCAGTTCACCACAAAGTTGATCTTGCCGAACCGCGCGAGCGTGGTCGAGACCATGTTGGCCACCTGGTCGTCCTTGCGGATGTTGCACAGGCAGTACTCGACGCGCCTCTTGGGGAAAGCCTTGCGCAGCGCCGCGGCCGCTTCCACAAGCCGCTCTTCGTTGCGCGAGGTGATGAGCACATCGGCCCCGAGCGTGAGCAGTTCGCACGCGATCGCAAAGCCAATGCCCGTGCCGCCTCCCGTCACCAAGCCGCTCTGGCCTTCAAAAAGATCCGAGCGGAATACCGAGGCCCAGTTCGCCCGCGCCGCGCCCTCGAGCGCCTGCTCGGCCATGGTCGCTCGCTGGCTCGCCGCTAAAGCAACTAAGACGAAGACCAGGACCACTTGCTCCTCGGCCGCTGGATCTCGAGTTGGCGATCTACTCCCGCTCCGAGCGAGCAGTTCTCCGCCACGAGCAACTCGTTGAACCCGCACGAAGGCATCGTGGACGGTCAGCTTGACCCTGTACGAGCAGAATCTGGTCCGCAGGAGTCGGACACGGCGGTCTTGAGACCCGACGCCGTCTCGCGTTGCTAATCCAGGACGCCGCAGATTCTAGCCGCGCGCCCCAGCCGCAGGGAGACGGGCGTCGACCCCGGCGGCTCTCCCGCGAGCGGCGTCGGCACGTACTCGTGCACGGCGGCCGCGTCCTCGTCGTCAACCAACATCTCGTGGTCCATGCTCATCATCGAGCCTCATCTGGCCGCAAGAAGCCCGGCCGAGCCCGGAGCGCGGTTCGCCCCGTGGGGGCCGGGGCGCCATAGCGGCGCCGAGACGGCGTTGATTGAGGCCCGTGCTGCACTGCAGCGCGCGGGGAGGCGGCTTTATAGCGCAAGGGGCCGGATGGGGAAAGCCCCGCGTCCGCGGTAGAAGGGGCAAAAATGGGCAAAATCCAGAGGCCCGCCTTCGCGGCCTCGGCGCCAGAGCGCCTTGCGCCTTTCAGGCCGCTCCGCGTCGCTCCGTCCGCGGCCCCGGCGCCGGCAGCGCGCGCGCGAGCCGCCACTCGCCCCCGCGTCCCCGCCCGCGCTGGGCTGAGCCGAGGCGCGGCGCGGCGGCCCCTTGGGCGGCGAGAGCCGGAGTCTCTCGCCGGAAGGCGGGCGAAGGTTAATTAGGGGAATATAGGGGGAGACGGTTGACGGCGGCCGGGAGCGCGAGGATGTCGACGGAGAAGGTGAAGAAGGCCGTCAAGGCGCTGCTGAAGCAGGCTGACAATAAGCACTGCGCAGACTGCCCGATCAAGAGCCCGACGTGGGCGTCGATCAACATCGGCGTCTTCCTCTGCCTCGAGTGCGCCGGGATCCACCGGAACCTTGGCGTGCACATCTCCAAGGTGAGATCCACAGAGCTTGACACCTGGCAGCAAGAATGGTACGAGGTCATGAAGAAGATTGGGAATAAAAAGGCCAATAAGTTCTGGGAGGCGAAGCTGCCCAAGGACTTCTCCGGCCGCCCCTCGCAGGCCGAGGCCGAGGCGCTCTCGTACAAGCTGAAAAAGTTCATCACCGATAAGTACGAGAAAAAGCTCTGGGTGCCTAGCTCGTCGACCGCCTCCTCTGCCAGCAGCTCTGCCGCCAGCAAAAAGTCCAAGGACGCCAAGACTAGCAAAAAGAAGCAAGAGGCCGAAGAAAGCAGCAGCAGCAGCAGCGACTCCGACTCGTCGTCTTCGAGCGACAGCAGCGACGAGGACGAGAAGGCGGAGCAGCGCCGCCGCGCCCTCGCCAAACAGAAGAAGAAGAAGAAGGCCGCAGCAGCAGCGGCGGCGACCAAGAAAACCCCAAAGGGCGTAGCCCCCAAACCTGCCGAGGCCGAGATCGACCTCTTTGGCAGCTTTGAGTCAGGGCCGACCCCGGCTGTCCAGCAGCAGGCCTCGGTGCACCAGATCACGAATGGCTTTGGCGCCATGCATGTCGGCGCGCCCACGCAGACGGCGGCCGCCTCCTCATCGGCACCGTCGACAGACCTGGACTTTTTTGGAAATCCGCAGCCGTCCGCCCCGCCCGCTGCGTCCACAGCGGGCGCTCCATCAGCACCGAAGGGAACCATCGACCTCGCGTCCCTCTACTCTCAGGGCAGTAGCTCGGGAAGCACGTACGGTCCAGGCCACGGAATGGCGTACGGCATCCCCAACCAGCAACACCAGCACCAGAACCAGCACCAGCACCAGCAGCCGTCGCAAGAGCAGCAGTATGGCTATGCGCCCCAGCAGCAATACGCCCAGCAGTACTCGCAGCAGCAACAGCAGCCTCAGCAGCAGTACCACCAGCAGCAGTACGGCCAACCGCAGCAGCAACCTACGCAACAGTACCAGCAGCCCTACGGCGGCTATCAGCAGCAGCCTTCGCAGCACCAGCCATCTAGTCAGCAGTACCAGCAGTACCAGCAGTATTCTTCGCAGCAGCAACAGCAGCCTCCTCAGCAGCAACAGCAACAGTACCCATACCAAGGTGGACAGTCACATTTCATGGGCAATCACCACCACCAACAGCAGCAGCCGCAGCCTCAAATGAGCCAGGCGCCACACGCCGGCCACCAGCAGCAGCAGGCCCCGCCACCTTCGTCGAACAATGCGTCGTTTGACCCGTTTGCCGACTTCATGTGAGCACCATTGACATTCCAGCATAAGTAGGTGATCACGCAGTCAGTTTCAAGAATATCTTTCCTCTTTACCACTTGTTAGCAAAACGTAAATCACAGCTCGTCAGAATCACTCGAGGATTTGCCTTCCTCATCGTCCTCGGATGAGGAATCCTGGTTGCTACTACGCCCGCCATACTGCTGCTGCTGCTGCTGCTGCTCGAGTCGCCGCTGCATAAATCTCTCTCGAAGCGCGTCAATGCCCTTGAGTCGGCTCACCGCATCGCCCCCGGCACTTGCGTTACTCCGCTCGCGTGTATTCTCGTCGTCGGAGAGATCGAGGGCATCCAGCTTCGCAGACAGGCGCCGCGTTCGCTCCTCCCGGATCGTCGACAAAACCTGCGCCGTGGTCTCCGAGGCGGACCTGCGCTGTGCTGCGCCGTCGTCAAACAAGACGTCGTCACCCTCGTCAACGTCGAGAGCGGCGGCGTTAAGCTTGATGGCCTGCGCATCCACGTCTCGCGAATCACGCAGCGCCTCGTACATGAGCACCGGAAAGCGGCCGTTGAAGGCGCAAAAGGCCACCAAATGCTCGTGTGGGTGCCAAGACGCTGCGCATAGCGGCTTGGGAAAGCCATACCGCCAGGTCTTGGTCGCAATGGGCGCTGCCGTGTTGGCGCTCCAAATGTGCGGCTTGCCATCCTCAGCGCCAGACAGCACATACTGGCCATCCGGCGAGAAGCACGCGCGGACCAGACTTTGCGAAACGGGCGCCCCAATAAACCCCTCGTGGATGCGCGTGTAGCGCCGGAGCTCGAAGAGCCGAATAACGTTTTGCTGCGCCGAGACCAGGAGCAGCCGCTCGATAGGATGGACCTGGACGGCGGTGATCGCCTTTCCGCGCAGGTCTGGGTCGTCCAGTTTGCGCGCAAGATGCCAGGCGTCCGGGTTCGCGGGCTGCCGGCCCGTCTCAAGCCTCCACACGTTCACCACGCCGTCCCCGTCTCCCGAGATGACGCGGTTTCCATCGTTCGTAAAGCACAGGGAATTCACGTGCGACTTGTGGTGCGAGCGGCCGCGGTCGAGCTTGCCCAGCAGCGCCCCGGTGCTGCAGTCCCACAGCCGCACGAAGCCGTCGTAGCCGCCGGTGGCCACGATCCCGGGCCGCCTCGCCGACGGGTGGAAGCGGACAGCGTACACATACGTGGGCGGCGCGTGTTGCAGCACGTGCAGGCACTTGGGCACGCGGTTCTCCGTCACCTCGCCCTGCTGCGGTCTGCGATTGCGCGAGCCAGGCCGCTCGGACCCGAGCAGCTCATCGTCGGAATTCTGGTCCTCGTCTCCGGACGACGCCGCCGCCCCCGCCTTGTGAGTCGCGTCTCGCAGGGCGGGAATGCCCCACAGCCGGACCGTCCCGTCGCCCGAAGCCGAGGCGAGCATGAGCATCGTCGGGTCGTCCTCTTCGGCGGGCCGTTGCCACGCGAGCTCGTAGACCAGGCTCTGGTGCCCTTGCAGCGTGAAGGCGAGCTTCATGGTGGAGACGGCGAAGATGCGGACCGGGAAGCCCGAAGCGCCGTCTTGGCAGGCCGCAGCAAGGTACTGCCCGTCTGGAGAGAACTGCACGTGCAAGCACCCGTTCGTCCCGGTGTCGAGTCGCGCCACCAGCGACGTCGGGATGAGGCACGGCTCGGTCTTCGTGCGGTGTCGTCGAGCCGAAAGGAGCGCCGCATTCGACCCGTGCGTTTCGCCGCCCTTGGTCATGCCCACTCCGCTGGAGGAGATCACCTTTCCCGCCAACAGCTCGGCGACGGGAAGCTGCTCGGCGCGCTCCGACTCGAGGGCGTGCCGCGGGCGCTCGCCGACCACGGTGCGATTGGGCCGTGCGCATGCGCCGACCTTCACGTCCAGATGTCCGGGCAGCCGGCGGCGCTCCTTGAAGCGGAAGGCATTAAAGACGCGCGGGCCTGAGCCTTGCAAGAGGTCGCGCTCGAAGAAGGTCTCCATGGTGCGATGCGCCCAGGACTCGGGAGGGAACTCGTAAATCTGCAGCCGCGTTGTGTCCTTGTCTGCGGTGTCTGCGAGGTTGATATTAGGCATGCCCGTGGCGCTGACCAGCTTGAGGAAGGCCCAGGCCACGCGCCGGAAGCCGTCGCCGCGACGCAGCAGATGGCGATCAAGAGAGGGCCCAAACTCAAGAATCTCAAAGAACAGCATCGCCTGCGGGTCGAGCGCGTGCTTGACGGGCACATTGAACAGGAGGGGCGTCTGCGCGTCCCAGCGCAGAGACTGGCTGTCGGCACCGCTGTCCACGGAGATGCACACCGGCTCAGTCACCTGCTGGCACAGTCTTGCGCATTTGACAGTTTTCCAGGACAGGTGCGCCGCGCCATTCGCATCGCGGCCAATCGTGGCGCGAGTGGCGCCCTCGTCCTCATTAACGCCGTCGTCTTCACGTTTTCGTTTCGACAGAAACTCCCCCGTGCTCGCGTCCACCATGCTTACGCGTACGACGGCGCGCACATTTTTGGACTCCCACGTCGGCAGGTTCTCTGCGCCCATGATGCGCACCTGAACGACCGCGTCTGCCGGCAGTTGAGCCAGGGCCTCCTTCCGGCGCTGTGCGAGGCGATCGTCGTCGAGGCCGGCAGTCTGCGCCGCGAGCGCTCGAAAGCCGGCGCCAGTGACCATCTCCGCCAGAGGACCCGCCACCCGTGACGTCATACACCTCCACAGAAGCTCGCGAGACAGACTATCTAGGGCGCTTGACAAGCTAAAACTGCCAAGCGCTGTAGCGCCGGCGCGTGAGACCCCCTGACGGCCCGGCGTCTCATCGTCGAGGTCTTTATCATCCTGATCTGACTCCTCGCTGTCCTCGTCCTCCAAAGTCTTCAGACTGGTCTTGCGTCCGCGCTTCTTTGTGGACGAAGGCTTGCCCCGCCCGCTCTCGGCGTGAGACTTTGTGCGCAACGATGCCCGCCGGGCCTTGCTAGACTCGCCCTCGACGGCGTCGGCGGCTTCGTTCTCGCGACGAGAAGCGTCGCGGCTTCGGCCGCTGCTGCCACTCTTGATGCTCACGCTGCGATGCTTGCGACCTTCGGAATGGCGCGACTTGCTGCGACTGCTGCGGTCGTCACTGCTCGCAGCGCGAGAGCGGCGACTCTTTCGATCGCTGACACTTGCAGCATCGTCGGGCGCTTCGCTCCCGCGTCGGCTGCGACGGGATCTGCTCCGCCCGCTGCTCCTCTCGTGCTCAGAAGACGTCAGCAGGGACGTCGACGAGGACGTCGACGCCCTGCGCGACCCGTGGCGGACCCTGCGGTCGTCCTGGCGGTCGCCTGGCCCGTCGCGGCCACGGCTTTGCGACCTTTCAGAGCGCCTCGACTTGGCCCTGGACGACGAGGACGACACCCGGGTCGTCGACGACGAAGCCAGCGAGGTCGACGTCGCCGACGACGAGGCCCTCGGCCTGCGGGGGGCGGCGTCGTCCTCGTCCATGTCGTCGGCCGGCACCCGCAAGCAAGCACGCGCGCGGGGTCGCGGTCAGTCGGCGGGGTCCGAGTCGGGCCCGGTCGATACGCGCGTATCCCGACCGCGCGAAGTCGATCTGGCGCGGGGAGGAGTCGGAGCCCGGGTCGCGCGGGGCCGGCGCGGCGTGACCGTTGGGCGGCCTCGCACCGGACCCGGTGCTACGAATCATACAAAACATTATATTACCGTCCGAGTCCTGTGGGAGAGGCACCGGCCGCCCAGGGTGCTTACGGGCCCTCGGCGCCGTCGGCGACGAGGCAGTGGGCGTCGGGATGCTGCACGAAGGCGAACTCCGGCGCGAGAGAGGCCGGCGAGGAGAGCGCGCAGGACCGTGTGCAGGTGTAGACGCAGATGGTGCCAAAGTCCATGTCGAGGTCGCGCAAGAAGTGCAGCGACTGTGGGAGCACCTGGAACTCAAAGCGACGTGGCGCGCCGCAGGCCTCGCATGCGGGGATCTCGGTGCACTGGTCGCGGGCGGAGAGCCAGATGGGGGCCTTGCGCGTCCCGGAGGCGGGCCAGCGGCAGTACCGAACGCACTGCGTAGGGTCCCGCGCCACGCGCTCCTGAAAGGCCTCAAAGGTCCGGTCGTAAGACTGCATCTTCTTGCGGAGCTGCTCGTTCTCGCCTGCGGCGATGCTCGCCAACTTGCGCTGCGTCAGCTTCGCGTCGTCCTCGCCCGACCGCCCGTATACATCTGCGCTAGCGTCGCTGCTACTGGTACTTCCACTGCTGGCGCCTTCGCCCTCTGCCCTCAAGTGCTCGGGCATCTCCCGCAAAATCTTGCACGTTGGCTTGTGCTGCGGCCAATGCTTCTTTTGATGCTCGCGCGAGCAGTAGTGAACGCTCTTGCATGCAACACACTTGGCCGTAGCGGGGATACCGCAGTATGCGCACCGCGTCGCGCCCTTGGCCGGCTCTGGTTCCGTCACGATGCGCCTGCGCCGCGGAAAGCTCGGGCCGAGCGCCAGGCCGCCGTGCGCGAGATTGTCGCGGGGAATACGGAGCGGGATCTCCGCGTCTTCGTCCTCTCCACAGTCTTGCGCGTAAAAGTCGTTGACTAGCGGCAATTGCGCGCGCAAGACCTTGACGGGCGCCTTGCACTCTGGCTTGCGGCATACGAAGACATACAAGGTGCGGTGGAAGGCGTGCTTGAACTCGCCGCCATCCAGCGGCGCGTAGACCTGGAGAAAAAATGACATCGCTGATGCGCACCCGGGGCAGGCCAGGTCCTCCTTGGTCACTTGCTCGCGGGCAGCCTCTACGAGCCACACGGGGCCATCTCCGCCGGCCATGCCGTCGTCCCAGCGCAGCCAGTTCCCCTCCTCGTGCTGCACGAGCGGGCCACGCGCGTCTTCCTCATCCCCGGACTCATCCTCAGCGTCTGACTCAAAAAAGCCCAGCTCCACGTCGGGCCCATCCTCGTCGTCCTCGTCCTCATCGTCCTCGTCCTCCTCCTCGTCGTCGTCGTCGTCATTATTGGCGGCGTCGTCATCCTTGACGGCGTCGTCGCCCTCGACGGCGTCGTCATTCTCGATAGCGTCGTCATCCTCGCCGATGTCGTCATTCCTGACGTCGTCGTCATTCTCTACGTCGTCTTTCTGTACATCATCTACCTGAACCTTCTCCTGTAGGCGCTCCTCGTCCTCCTCGCGCGCCTTGTCCACGAAGTCCGCCATCGATGTGCTCCCCGACGTCGCTTCCTTTGTCGCTGACTATTTTCAGCCAGGCTCTCGGGGAGGTCTTGCCGGCGCTCTCGCCGCGCGGGTTCCTGCCAGGGGCCGCGCAGGCGTCGGCTGCCCGAGCTCGGGGCGCGTGGGCTCCGTCGGGGTCTGCGCCTGGAGGCCTCGAG
>KQ758892.1:943821-956893 GCA_001462505.1 Aurantiochytrium sp. T66 | reverse complement strand
GCTCGCTCGGGCCGGCCGCGGGCGCGGGCTTCGGGCGGCGGCTTCGGCTTCTGACAGGGCGCAGTTTGAGCCCCCCGAGTCTGCGCAACCCCTTTTTGCGCAACCCCTTTTCGTACAAAACGCGGCACATCAAGCTTCACTACAAATTTGATACAACCCTTATGTTGACTTGTAGCTGTAAGCCTCGGCCAGAGCTGCGCTCATCGCAACCCGTTTTGGCGCAACGCAATTTGGCACGGAACGCGAGAAGCTCCAATACAACGCGAAGCGGAAGCAGTAGTGGACTTGTAGTGCGCGTCCTGGTCTTCTTTGTGCGCAACGCAAATTGGAGGCAGGCTTCAAACACAACACGCGACCAATCCGGTTTGGCGCCAGGACTTCGACGAGGAGCATGTCGGCGACGCCGAAACCCGCGGCGGTCGTGAGGCCCGCGGAGCTCGCGGCCGCCAAGATGGGCGACGCGGTCCGCGTGCTCGGCCGGTGCGTTCAGAGCAGCTGCCTCATTGAGGGGCGAAGAGGAATGACGAAGATGATGATGACGATGATGGTTGCGGGCGACGTTGCGCGTATCGCGCCCGGCGCGGCGAGAAAGCCAGCTTCCTGGTCGAGTACACGAAGACTGACGCGTGGTCCCGCGACGTGATGTACGCAGGCTAGTCTCGTTTGACGCAAAAGAGGACATGGCCGTCTTCGAGGATCCGTGCCCCAAGGCGCAGATGGACCGCTTCAAGGTGGATGTGGAGTACGTTGTGCCGCACGAAGCTCTTCAAGAAGGCACGTTGGTCTCGGTCATTGGCGAGATCGATTCAAACGTAAGTGCGATCGTTAGCTTGGCCGTTTCGATAGCACAATATGGTGAACTCACCCACCCACTCGTTCTGGTATGGCGTTCCACAGGACGGCCAATCAGGCGCGCGCGACCCTATTATCAAAGCGCGTATCCTCGTGCCCGCGGAGGGCCTCGACGTGAACCTGTACGCCTCTGCTCTCGACGTTCGCCGCAAGTTTCTCCAAGATCATGGCCTGTACACCCCGGCCCCGGCACCCAAGCGAGCTCGCGAAGATCGCAATAACTTGAGAGCCGAAAAGCGGCACCAGAGTTCTGGCGCCCAGCCTGCCCGCGACAGTGGCGACAACGCCGACATGGACAACCGAGGCGTGGTCGTCCTCGACTAGTAATCTATGCCCGACCCAAATGTACGTTCGTTGTAAACAGCGCTGTCAAGGCAAATGAGCAAATCACTCGATCGGTCTGGCATGCCCCGGTTCGTCATTCGGTTGCTACTGGTACGCTGGCACGGGCGATAAGTCTACTTGCTACGTGGCGGCGCGACCTGCAGCGAGCCGTCCTTGAGGTACTCGTCAATCTTCATCTGGCGGTACTCCTCCCACTGCTCTGGCGTGGTGTACTGCGCGACGCAGGCGTTCATGGCCTTGTTGTGCTCGCGGCACTTGATAATAACCAAGAGGTTGTGCTCCTTGGCGCACTGCACAAAGGCCTCGGTCTCCGCGGCGCAGCGTTCGCGGGCCTCCTTGAGCCAGATCGTCCGCAGTCTCTGCGATGTTCTCCGTTTCACGGTCAGTCTCCGCGTCCTTGCCCTCTTGGCCCCGCCCTCTCGGCCCCGCCCTCGCCCTCGCCTCCCGCGCCCGCCCGCGCGCAGCCGCGCCGTCCTTTGTCTGGCGCCCTCATCCCGCCGGCGGCGCGCGCGGGCAGGCTGCCAGCCGTGTTGGGCCTGCCGGGCCGGCCGCGCGCGTGTCCGCGCGTCGGCAGCGCGGGCGGCAACGCACCTCGTCGGCGAACTTGGTCCACCGCCGCTTCGCGACGGGCGCGTCCTCCGGGTCCATGGTCTCGCGCGCGTCGAGCTCGCTCGCGGTGTGGTGCCTTTGGCGACTTGGACTCCTCGAAGACCGCGGCCTCGAGGGCCAAAGCCGCGCTCTTCGAGGAGGACCCCGCGGAGGTTCTCTTGGACGACGCGGAGAAGATTGGCGCGCGGAGCTCGAGGATGTTCTCGGCAATCAATTAAAATCAATTAACCAAGCTCTAGCTAGAGCGCTACGATGATGTCGGGCTCGATGATGATGGGCACGATGACGTCGGGCAGGTCGACATGGCCGTGGGGAGCAAGATGACGCAGCGCGCGATGCGCAGAGACTCGAAAAGGGCAAGATTGTTTGGGTAGGCTACAGAGACGGGGGCGGGTCTGGCGTCCACAGCCGCGTCAGGTGATGAGGAGTCCGCGGCTGCGGATCCAGAGCAGCACGGCGAACATCACACATGGCAGGCAGATGCAGACCGAGCCGAAGACGCCCCAGAACCAGTGCGGGTCCTCGGCTACACCGCTGGCAAGGTTCATTCCGAAGAGGCCGGCGATGAGGGCCCCGATCGTGGAGGCAGCCGTGACGCCGCTGACGAGAAGGTCGACACCGAGGAGGCGATTCTGGGCCGTGGAGAGCCGCAGCGACGTCGTGGAGCGCGCGGAGTCCAGGCCTTCGTCCAGATCGCGAATGCCAATCTGCACGCCGTCGATAATCTGCAAATAGTTCTCCAGCATGAGCTCGATCTCGTCGTGGTCAAAGGCCCACTCGTCCTCGTTGCCCGTCAGATAGCGCTCCGGGTGCTTGTGGGACTTTGTCAGCTGCATGAGCGCCATATCCGAGTCGGAGCGGAGGAGCTCCGAGATCGCCTTGTGCAGCGCCGACACCCGCGCTTCGAGCGCGTCGAGCCGAGCCTGCACCTGGCGCAGCTTCTCGAGAATGGGGCCTCGCATCGACTGCAGGACCTCGGCAATACTGCTGTCGATGGCCGGCTTGAGATGCTTGGTGTACTCGGTTTCGATCTTGCTGCAGACCGTCTCCAGAACGGCTTCGTAGGCGCGCATCTCGAAGTGAGCCCCGGGCGTCTCCTCCGCAAAGTCGCGCATGTGCATGAGCACGCTCCCCATGAGCGAGTCGGAGCCGTCCGGCACGAAGATGAAGCACTTATTGTACAGGACGAGCGCCTTAATCGTGTCCAGGTTCATGAGCACCGCGTGCCGCCGGACAAGGATTTCTGGGTCGTGCGTTGTGGAAAATCCAGGATCGAAGAGGCGGATGTCGCGAGGCTGCAGCGTCCCTCGAAAGGTGAGCTTTTGCGTCTCCCGCTTGTCGATCCGCATGAACTGCGGCAGCGATTCGACGGCAACCGTGGACCCGCTCGTGGACGAGGTCCCTTTTTCGAGCAGCTCGCTACTGTCAGCCCTTGAGACGCCGGCCTTTTTGCGGTTCTTGCTGGCCGCCTCCGCGAGGCGGCTCGCGACGTCGTTCGTGCTTGCCGTGGCGCCAATCCTGCCGCCCTCGGGGATGTCGGTCTTGCCCTGGGCGCGCTTCGAGGCCGCCTCGTCCGCGTCGTCGTCATCTTCTTCTCCTTCAAGCTCCTCCTCCTCCTCCTGGTCGGTGTCGCCGCTCCTATTGTCCTGGTCGACGGCGCCGAGGTCGGTGGCGCACTCGTCGACCTCGGCGCCGGCGAAGGGCGCGCTGCGCGTGGAGATTTGCGAAGCCGCCCCCACGGCCGCGCCGTCGGTGGAGAAGTCATCCAGCGAGGCGAGCAGGTCCTCCTTGGTTTTCATCGGCACTGGGTCCACGAGCGGGCGCAGCTTGGGCACGACCTTTCGCGCCTCGCTGATGAGGTCTTCGCGCTCCATCTCGACGACGACGTGGTGGCCATTGCTCTCGATCCGCAGCGCCGGCAGCGATGGCGCCTTGAACAGGAATCCCGCCGTCGACTTGCCGCTCCCGGACCGCGTCGCCCGCAGGGCCTCTAGCGCGCGGCGCGAGAACTCCTTGCGCTTGCGCATCGCCTCGCTCTCCGCCTCGTCGTCGTCGTCCTCCTCCTCCTCCTGCTCCATGAACACCATGCTCGTCGGCGGCGTGCCCTCCGCCGCGCCCAGGAGGCCGCCCTCGTCCGCCGCGAGGTCCGCCGCGCGCGCGTCCGCCATCCTGGGCTGCGCCTCCCTCCGCCGCCGCCGCCGCCGCCGCCGCCGGATCCCGGACTGTGGCGGCTAGGACGCGCGCGCCGCCGCGGGCGAGGCGTACGCCGCCGAGGCGCAGCACGTCATGGCGTTCCCCGCCGCGACGTACGCGCACTTTCCAAACTTGAAGGGGTCACCATAGTGAGTATAGAAGAAAAGGAAATCCAGCCACTGCAACTTCACTGTTTTGTGGCCGACGCTGCCGATCGAGCTGCCGAGCGAGCTGCGCGAGCCTGAGGACGACGAGGCGCGCGCGGCCGCGGTCGTGATCGACGATTTGCGAGACGAGATGTAGAGCCTGAGGACGATTGACGACGACGAGCTCGAGGGCGACCAGATGCTCGACATCGACATCGACGACGACGACGACGACGACGACGACGACGACGACGACGTCGAGGACGACAATGATGGGACCAAGATCTTGGTGAAGATCTTGCGCAAGATCCTGGGAAGCAGCACAACAACGACGACGACGATGACGACGAAGACGACGACGAGCAGAATAACAACGACGACGACGACGACGGCGGCGGCGGCGGCGGCCTCACCAGCCGCGACGACGGCGTGGGGAGCGAGTGGCTGGCTGTAGCAAACGCCGTACTTGGTCCGGCCCGGAGGCCGTCGACGCCGCCGCCGCGGACTCCGTGGGCGCGCGCACGAGCGGCGCCGACCGCGAGCACCACTGCAACGCGCGGCGAGGCGCGGCGAGGCGAGGCGAGGCGAGGCGCGGCGAGGCGCGACGCGGCGCGGCGAGCGAGATGCTCGAGGAAGGCTTGCTCGCGGAGAACTCGGCGTCGCCGGAGAGAAGCGGCGAGAATGCAAGAACGCCGACAATGACGACGGCGGCGACGGCGACGGAGGGCGCGGCGAACATGCGGAGGAGGGGCTACGTGCCGCCGCCGAGGAAACAGGAGTGGTACCATGCGGCGGCCATTCTCGTGGCGGAGCTCGTGGGCACGGGGGTTCTCGCGCTCCCGCATACCTTTGCGGTGATGGGGCCCACCGCAGGCTTGGTCGTGCTGTGCGTCTTTGCCGCGCTCAGTCTCTACTCGGGCATCCTGCTACACAGGCTGCAGTCCTGGTTCCCGCAAGGCATCACCTACGGCGACATGGCCAATGTAGTCTTTGGCGCGCGGGGCCGCCAGATCATCTTCGGGCTCATCTACGTTGCCTTCTTCGGCAACCTCGCCATTTACGTGCTCACCTGCGCAGAGGCCCTGCAGGCCGCCTTTTACGGCCTCGAGTGGTGCAAGTGGTGGTACACGGTGGTCACCATCGTGTTCTTGCTCCCCTTTTGCCAGCTCCGCACGCTTCACAACGTCTCGTACACAGCGGCAGCCTCTTCGGTCGCCATTTCCCTCGCGCTTGTCATCATCCTCGTCGTTACCTACACGAGCCCGCGGGTGGTGCCGCGCGCGGAAGTCGACCTTCTCCAGACCGAGATCGAGGAGGCCCACGGGCTGGTGGCCAGCAAGCCGACATTCTTCGCCCTGATGTCCTCGCTGACCACGGCCGTCTTTTCCTTTGGCGGCCAAGGCCTCTACTTTGAGACCATGGCCGAGATGCGCGAGCCTGCGGACTTTCCGCGCGCCGTGACACTCACCACGGGTGGGATTCTCGCCGTCTACATTCTCGTCGCCGTCTCGTGCCATCACGTGTACGGCGACAAGATCGACGGCAGCGTATTGTATGCTCTTCCGGACGGGCCCGCCAAGTCCGTGGCCTCTCTGCTCCTGTTTTTCCACGTATGCATCTCCTACGTGCTCGCGCAGCAGGTGATTGGCCGAGCTATCCACGTGCGCTGGAAGCCGCACCACGTCGACCAGGACACCCGCGCGGAGCGTCGTCAGTGGCTCCTCATCAGCGTATGTCTGCTTCTGCTCTCCTTCTTCATCGCCAACGGGATCCCCTTCTTCTCGCACCTCATGGGCTTTGTCGCGGCGATCTCGACCGCCCCGCTCACGTTCGGCGTGCCGGCCCTCATGGTCTATGTGGCCTCGCGGTCCATGCCCAAGCCCGGCCCAGGGGGCGCGCCGCACTTGGCGGCGTACGAGTACCCGGTCTTGGTCTTTTTCGTTCTTCTGTCAATCTACTTCGTCAGTGTCGGTACCGTGAGCAACATCCACGAGCTCATCGAGAAGTGGTCCTCCATCGGCAGGCCTTTCGACTGCCATTTGCCCAAGAAATAGCTGAGGCCTACTAGGTCAACTCGTTTTTCATTATTCAATGCCATGACTCCGCCGGCTTCCGGGAGCGACAGAATGCCCCTCATCGGGCGCTAGGCCTAACCAAATCTAGCCAAGCCCTCGTGAAATCCGCAAACCTCGGACCGGCACTTCAGGCCTCGTCCTCGAACTCGGCTTCGCTGTAGTCGTCCTCGTAGTCGTCTTCGTACTCGGCGTTCTCCTCTGCGTCGTCCTTGGACTCGACATCGCGCGGATCGTCGGCAATGAGGGACGCCTGCAACGCCAGGGTGTCGCCCTTGCTGCTGAGCGAGCTGACCCCGCCGCCGAGCGTCAACGTCTGCTCGGACTCCGTTCCCACATCGTGGTCCGCAGCCCCGCTCTCGTCGACGTCAGACTCGGACTCGGTCATCATGAGGTCCCGCACGCTCGCGAAGGAGATCTGTCGCGCGTCGACGGTCATGTGCTTGGGCGCGCGAAATACCTGGGCCTGCGGCTGCTGCGAGGAGTCCTGGAGCATGCGCGTGCCGTCCCGCAGCGTCGGCTCGGCTCGAGGACTTCGCGCGGGAGACGCCTTGGCCGACATCGGCCGCGTCGGGCCCAGCGGCTGCCACTGGATGCGGACCACCCGCGGGGCGCGGCGATCCCCAAAGGCCAGAGAACTTGCCGCATTCGAGGCCTCGATTTTGCGCTGCGCCGCGTCCTCGCGCGCGAGACGGACCTCGGTGCGGGCGATCATCATTCGCAGCCGCTCCAGGCGGAATTCGCGGTCCTCCTCGTAGACCTTGCGGTCGTTGGCGACCGCCACGCCGGCACGTCGCAAGAGCGTCGCGAAGGGGCCTCGCGCCGCGCCCTGCAACGCGAGACCGTCCCGGAAAGCGACGTGGAGCCACGGCGACCTGAGCTCCTCGCGAGCGATCCGCGCGGCCTCGTCCGAGACCCGCGGCGCCGACTGCACCTTGGCCGCGAACTCGGCGAGCAAGCTTTCCGCCTCGCGCTCGGCCTCCTGCGCCTTGTTCTGCAGGCCCTGGAGGCTTTCCAGACTCGGAGGCGGCGTCGTGGTCCTGGTGGTCGCATGCTCCGCGGCGTAGCTGGCGCACGCCGAGGCGAGCTGCTTGCCGAGCTTGTCTGCGCGCCGAATGGAGCGCAGGACTTGCGGCGGGACGCTGTGCCTGAACATGTGCGCTTCGTGCAGACAGGTCTCCTGGTGTCGGAGCATGCGCTCAATGCGGGCCACGTGCAAGTCGATCGCGCGCGTGCGCATGACGCCCGACCGCATCGCCCGCAGGACCTGGAGGTCACGCAGACGCTCCATGTAGACTGCGGACAGCATGTTGCCAAAGTCGAGCCACGAGTCGAGCTTGCGCACAAAGCCGGTGTCCACCGCGCCCAGGAGCTTGTACAGGTCCTGCTTGCTCAGCCCCGAGTCGAGCTTGGTCAGGTACCGCACGAACTCCGCGGCGGATGCGCCCTGCGGGAACATGGTCGCCGGGTTCTCGCCCTCGTTCTCGAGCGCATCGACGAGCTGGACCAGCGTCTCCCGCAACCATTGCCGGTCGCTGCGCGTTACCGCCTTGAGCGTCTCGAGCGCCTCGGTCTCATTCCTGCTCGCGGCGGCCTCCGTCTCGAGCATGCTGTCGGTGATCCGCATAATGCGGCGCGTGAATGCCTTGACGAAGCGCTCCTTCGAGACCTCCGTGGACCCGGCCCCCAGCAGCGAAAAGACGGCGTCGAATTGGGACCAATTCATCTTGATGCCCAACGTGCGGCGCAGCCCCGTCGTCAGCGCCTTACGGTTGAGTGCCTTTGGGGGGCCGCTGCTCGCGCCCGGCGTTCCCGTGGAGCAGACTTCGGCGAGGGCATCGAAGAACTGCCCAAGCGAAGACCCCATGTGCGTCGCCTCGAGCGTCTCGGCAATGGTCTGCGCGATGATCACCATGCACTCCTCGGTCGTGGCGCTGTCGGGAATGCGGTAGAGCTTGGGCGCCGCGCCCTCGTCCCGACGCTGACGCCCGGTCCCCGGCGGGCTGCCCGGGTCGGGAAGGTCCTTGGTCGGCGACCGCAGTTTGCTGTGGTGCGTCCGCAACCGCAAATTCGTGCGCACCGAGAGCCGCGGACCGGGCGCGCTTTCCCCCGCCGCTCCGACGGGCGCCGTCTCCAGCGCCCAACCGTCCTGGCCGGCAACAAAGGCCGACAGCAGCTCCTGGCCGTTCGTCATGAAGCACAGCAGCGGCTTGGAGAAGATGAAGCGGTCCTCGTTGAGCATGCCGTCGGCGAACTCGCGCTCCTCTGCGAGCGGGTCGAGGGCTCGCACCTTGGCTTCGGGACCCGTCTTGGCCCCGATTGCCGCTTCCTGCGCAACCATCGCCCACGCCAGCCCGCAGCACGATAAAAGCTCGCAGCCCGCCGCGTCGAGCGTGAACGAGGTGCTCTGGCGAGCGCCGGGAAGCCCCTCCACGGCCACGAAGCCAGAATGCACGTTGAGCTGCGGGAGCGTGAGCTCGGCGCGCCCGGACGCCGTGCGGTGCGCTCCCTGCGCGCGGCAGACGTTCCACAGCGCCCGGCAAGTTGCAAGAAGGTCGTCGATGTCGAGCCAGCTCGGCGGAACCTCGGTCACCCAGAGCGCTTGGAGGCCGTCGGGCCCGTTGAGTCGGGCGACGATCGAGTTCATGCCAATGATCCGGTTCGCCGCCGCATTCTGTGTCCCGGCGTTCGACCCGCTGAGCTTGTAGAGCGCCAAGAGGTTGGCGCTGGGCCCGACCCGGCCGGCCCGAATGCAAATGCCTCTGAAGCGCTTCACCTCGAGGTTGCGGATCTCGTCGCTCGCAAGCGCGACCCCTTCGCGGGCGTGCTCCGGCCCCACGTCGACAAAGCCGCCTGAAAGGTCCAGCTCGTGTGAAAATGGAACGAAGGACGGGAGCTCGAGGGTCACGGCGCTCGTCGCAGACGCGGACAGCCCGAAGCCGCCCTGCAGAGTCCCCACGCTGTAGCAGTGCAGAGGGCCCCAGAAGCGACCGAGCGGGAGCCCCACGCCCGGGGGCACGTAGCGCTCGCCGTCGCTCGCCCCCACGCAGTCCTCGGGGACGATTAATCGAACGCCAGCGGACTCACGAATGGCCGCGTTGGCGTCGAGCACCTTGCCGCCCTCGAGCTCGAGGCCAATGCGCACGGCGTCGTCGGCGCCGCGGGGCGGCAAGGAAACCACTTTGCGGATACGATGCGTGGCAACCTCGTCGGCCATCGAAAGGTGCATTCCGACGAGCTCCTGAGCGCGCGCGAGCTGCCGGCCGTGCATGCTGAGCAGGCTCACGCGCAGTCGGTTCATGTCTGAGGGCCTCAGAACCGTGGGGTCGAGGCGCGGATGCGAAGACCCGTTGAGGTGGGTCTGCGCGTGCAGAATCGGGGCCGCCAGCGAAAGCTCGCCGGTGCTGCAAATGCTGCGGTCCTCGCGCTGGAGCCAGGCGTTCATGTCCAGCACGTGGAAGGTAGCGAAAGAGTCCATGGCGTCGCCAAAGGGCGCCTGGTCGCACAAGTGCTGCGCACAGCGTGCCGAGGTCAGAACTTCGGGCGCCAGACAGAGATTGTCGGGCAAGTCGCCGTGGCTGTACGCGGTGGTACGTCCGTGTAATAGGCCCGGAGTGTCCGCGACGCCAAGGCGAACACGCTCCCAGGCTGCGTTGACGGCCAGAGTCACAGAAATGGTATCAGTGGCGACTTTGGCCTGCTCCAGAATGCTCCATTGCAGACCGGCGTTGCCAGAGTCGTCGAGCGCCGACCGCCGGGCGGTCCCGGGGAGCCTCTCTTCGAGACGCAGAATGCTGGCCTCGAGGCAGGGGAGACGCCATTGCCTGGGCGGGATCACCCAGGTCATGGGGTCAACCTCTTCTGGCTTCGGCTCCGTTTGCGGAGTGCTTACGGACAGCATCGCGGAGGGCGCCGACTCGGAACCTGTGGCGTGGCTGCTGTCGGTCTCGGGCGGAAGCCAGTGCATGTCGTCGTCATCCTCGTCCTCGTCGTCTTCGGCGTACTGGGCCTCGCCTCCCTTGCAGTCGTCGCCCTCGGGGCCGTCGGTGTCATACTGCGAGCGTTTGGTACCCAAGCGGGAAGAAGCGGTACGAGGACGAAGGCTGGGCCGGATTGCTGACTGCGCAAGGGCGTCCTGAATGATGCCCATTTGCTCCTCAACGCGGATCTGAAGAGACTCGTTGGCGAGGAGGGGGTCGACGTCGAGCCCGAGGTAGCTGGCAGCGACGCGAATGACCGCCACGAAGCGCGGGATCGAGACAGTGCCAAGATCAACAGTGTCAAAAACGCGCCAGAGCCGGAAACGCTCCTTAGCGCTGAGCTTGGTCAAGCATTGGCCTTCCTCGAGAAGAATTGCGTTGACGACCTTGCCAAAGTCACCGACAGAAACAACGCCGTCTCCGTTGGCGTCAAAGGCCGCGTAGGCCTCGTCGAGTGGCAGGCTGGTCTTGAGGACGGCCAAGATGACGCGCTTTAGAATGCGCTTGGTGGCATCTGCAGTCGGAGATTTCTGCAGGGCCCACCAGAAACCCTGCGCGGCGTTCGCGAAATCTGTGCGGCGCTCGTGATTCGCGACAAGCTTGTTGCGCGGCTCATGCGTAATATGGCACATCTCCTCGCCGGCGTCATTAATCCAGCGAACAGTGCCGTTCCCAGCGCGCGCAAGACGGCCGAGCGCCGCGCTTTCGTTATCGGGCGCGGGACCAATCACAGCGACGTTGATGATGATGGCACACCCACCCGATTTGGGCACGACACAGGAACGAAGACGCGGACTCGGACTCGGCGGCAGCTTGGCACTCGGCTGGCGGCCCCGCACAAGCTTTACGAGCGCGCGGCCCTTGAAGCCCTGCAGCGCGCACTTTGCCAGCTCTTGACCTCCTGCAGCCTCCGGGGCGGTCTCGAGCCCACAGACAAGACATACCTCGCTGACGGTATCGTTATTGAGCATGTCGACAAGGATGGCACGTAAAACCCTCGGCCCATGATTCCTCTTGCTCGACGCAGTCCACTTTGCTGCCGAGTCGCCGGACTGGGAGTCCGCGAAAAACGCGGAAAATGTCGACGGGTCCTCGAGATGGCGGCGCAAAAAGACCTCAATCTCGTCGACGGCGGCGCCCGAGAGCCGCACGCTGCGGTCGCGCCATTTGGCGGCCCGCGCGCTCTCGCCAAAGAGCACAATATTGACCTTGTTGGTGCAGCCTTCGTTCGCCTTGCGACGAAGATGGGACAAGGTCTCTCGCACCGCGAACTCGGCGCGAGACTCTCCGGAAATCATTCGAGACTGCACCATGCCTGGCGAAAAGTCCATGACCACGACGAATGTGCACATGTCATCGATTTTCCCGAGTAGCATGCTGTCCGGGCCGTTCGTGGATACGGGCCCACACACCCGCGGTGTCTGCACGTCGGCGCGTTTGCGGTGCCTTGCAGCCACTCCGCCGGCGCTGCGGGCTGACTTGGCGGATTGTGGTCGCGTTGGTGTCGGGCGGTGCGCAAAGACGTCCAGCTTGGGGCCAAAATAGTCGCAAAAGGCGTCGGCCCCGAGAGCGCCTTCGGCGCGCGCGTCGAGCCCCATACGGTGAAACATGGGGTACATGTCATGATGCGAGAGCTCGGGCGCGATGCTTTGCAGTCTTCGGATGGCCTCTGCAAAAGAAATGGACGCTTGCCCGTCCCAGAGCGAGCGCGGGGTCTGCGCCTTTTCCTGAAAGCCGCGACAAAGACAATCAACAGCGAACGCTTCGCGAGCGGCGAGAGTCTCTCCTTTCGGGGTGCGCTGGGGCGCGTCGCCTTCGTACAGGGTGGCAAAGTCATGCTTGAAGTCGATCTGCCCGTCGTGGTTGTGGTCAAGGCACGCAAAGACGGCGCTGCGCTTGCTGTGTGGAATAGTAATGCCGAGGGCCTTGGCGAGGCTCTCAAAGATCTCGCGCTTGCGGACGGGCCGGGCGGTGGATCTCCGTGCAGGGTACTGCAGCTTTTCAAATGCTTCATCCATGCTTGGTATCCGGCTCAGCGCGGTCTTAATGGCGCCCACGAGCGCTTCTGGGGACGCATCCGCCTCGAAGCCAGCGTCGACCGCATCGAGGGCGGCAAGGTCGACGTCCGCAGAGCTCGACATGCTTACGACAGCGCTCGCGTGGCCGCATGCACGTCTTCACGCGCGCTGCTGACACGCGACCCGCTACTTATAGGACGTCCTTGGCCCGCCCGCGGCGGCAGCGCAGCGTGGACGGCGCGCTATGCCGCCCCGGTGCGTCACCGCGACGCGTCAGCCTCCCCGCAATGCGTTTGCGGCGCAGGCAACGACAAAAGTGCTTTTTCCTTCAGCCAGGGTCACCTTCGATTTCCTGTCGACGACGGCTTGGGTTGTGTTAGCCTTCTCTATGCTCGTCCTCCCCTGCAGTTTATCCCTGGAAAGCCTCGGAATGGTCCAACGCACCACACCGCTGCTTCCTTTTGTAGCAAGATGTGAGCCGGGCCAAGGTCGAGAGTGCCTTGCTTCTCCTCCCGGCCGCTCGCTCGCTGCAGGTGCGACGTACTCGATGATAATCTTCAGCTTTCTCCGGTCGTGCGGCCTTTGTCAAAGAGTTCGCTCTTCGGGCCGCCTTGCTCGCTGTGATTCCACTCGCTTCGCGCTCGACGTTTGGCGGTCCTCGACGTGATTGCGCGAGCGCGAAGATCTTCTCGCGGAGGAGGATCTCGCGGAGGAGCAGAGCGCCGTGGCGCCGTCGAGAGACGAGACGAGGCGAGATGAGACTCGGCAGGCCGACAATATACGATGTGTCCGTTGGACGATATCGTGCACGATATCGCGCCGGCGCGGCCGCAGGGTCAGACCGCGACTCCTGGGAT
>KQ758892.1:930213-943811 GCA_001462505.1 Aurantiochytrium sp. T66 | reverse complement strand
CGCGGGCGGCTCGCCGCGAGGAGGCAGCCGGCCGGCTCCGCGCAGGGGAGGGGAAGGTAGCCGTCGAGGCTGACCTCGGACCCGCGACCTCGACCCTGACCGCGGCGGCCTCGGCGACCTGCACTGCGTACGGCCTCGAGGAGGACCGCGCGAAGAGCACGCCGGCCTCGGCCTCGTCCTGGATCCCGACCTTCTTGCGTGGTTAAATTGACAGGCGAGAGATTCTCCAGCAGCTTCGAGATCCTCGACCTCGATCTGGAGATTCTTGACCTCCCGACCCCTTCAGGATCCAACTCTTCGGGACCATCGCGGACAGAGGCCGTTGAGGTGGCGAAGAGCCCCGGCGAGCGCGTACTGCGGCCATGTGGACCGGGGGCCTCGGCAACGCGCTGGTCGGCATGGCGTCAGGACTCCGTCTCGCGGGCCAGCAGCAACATCAGCAGCAGCAGCAGCAAGGCCAGCCGAGCCAGCCGAGCCAACAGCGAGAGCAGCCGCCACAGAGCTCGCTGCAGCCGCTACGCGCGCGCGTCGAGGCCTATGTAAAGGGGGAAATCGCCCCGGGCGCGCGCGGCGGTCTGGAAGATCTGGCCGCAGACATCCTGGACGAGAGTCTCGACAGGGTCGTCGCACAGGACGCCTTGCTGTACGCGCTAGAACAGCCTTGGTGCGAGAGCAGGCTCGCATTCAATCTGGCCGCCATGGAGCGCGCCCTCGACCTCTGCAAGTGGATTGCACTGGGCGCCGAGGACCCCGTGGTCGCCGGACACCGCCTTATAGACCAATTCGGCTCGTCGTGGCCGCGCTGCAACCGCGTCTGGCTCAGCAATCACGTTGCATATCGCTGCAAGGACTGCGGCACAACGGAGAGCTCGTGCATCTGCGTCGAGTGCTTCGACCCGGCAGATCACGAGGGCCACGACTTCCGCATCTACAAGTCCAGCAGCGGAGGATGCTGCGACTGCGGCGATCCCAACGCCTGGCGTCCCGAGGGGAACTGCAAGGCTCACCGCGCCATCAGCTTCGCGAGCAGCACTGACGCTGTGCTAAGCCCAAGCATTCGCCGCGGCGCCTCTCTGGTCGCCGGCGTCTTTGCTCGCGAGCTGCTCTTGTGCGTGTGCGACATCCTGTTAGCCATTTCCGCGCCGGCCGCGCGAATAAACGTGTCCCCCGGCGCCGATTCTGCTGCGCCGACGCCGGGCGATGGCGGCAACAGCGATGACGGCCTCGACTTGACGCAGAGCGACGGGGTCTTCAGCGCCGCCCCGCAAGTTTCTCGATCGCACCTTTCCCGGAGCGCCCACACCTGGCGCGCGAGCAACAACTTCATGGACGCGAGCATGGAGCATTTGCGCGTGCTCGATGATCTCGCCACCGGCGGCGTACAGCATTTCGGCGTCGCGCGGGACATGTACACTGAGAAGCGCGAGACGCTTTTCGGCGAGATTATCCGCTTCCTCACCCAGCTCTGCGAGCTAGGTCCCCCTCTGCGCCGTCTCATCGCGGAGGATCTCGTCAAGTCGAGCCCTCGTGCGGAGCCGGGCGCCGCGAGCGGGGCACGGGCCGGGGTCGCGGCCACGAGCAGGTGTATCGAGTCATTTATTCGCTTTGGCGTCTTTCTCCAGCCTAAGGCACAGCAGGCACTTGGCATCATGGTGCTTCGTCTCCTCATTGACGACGACTTTAAGGCTCATTACACGAGAGCCTTTGTGGACAATTACAGCTACCTCATTGTGAACTACCTGGGCGGCATCAAGTTCGTGCGCGAGAGTATTAACGAGTACTTGGACCGCATTCTCTGCCAGCTGTGCAACAGCGCAGAGCAGGTGCGCCACCTCGTCACGGGCCGCTCTCACGATATGCTCGGCGTCACCGTTGAGGCCATTCACCAGCTCGGCCGGAGGACCGCCTCGCCGCGCCGATTCGACATCGTTGACCTCCCCAACTCGACGGCCTCGCCCAGCGACGGGAACCTCGCCTTGTCTTCGTCGCCCATGTCTGCGCACTCCGCCTCGTCGCCCTCGGGCTCGTCGCGGCGACCACGTACATTAGGCTCGGACGGTGGATTCCCTCCGGTGAGCGCTTCTCCCGGTGTCCGCAACGGCATCATCGACGTCTCATCCGAGGCTGTCGAAGCCCGTCTCTTTTATCGCCCCATCATGGACCTGCGACTGCTTCTGGTCCACGACACGGTCGTGAGGCACGCGATTTTGGAGCGTCCCGAGATCTTGAAGTCGGCCCTCGGCATTTTTGCTCTTTTGCAAGAAGTCAACCCGCAGACGCGCAAGGTGGACGTCCATGCAGAGTACGAGGATCGCGCCGTTTGGGAGTCCGCCTTTCTGCTGGAAATGGAGATGGTCTGTGCCTTCTTTCGTCTCGTGGACGGCTTCAAGCAGGTCCTAAGGGAAGCAGAGCCCCCGCGGCCGCGGGCACTCAACACCTTGCGCTCCTCGACGCTTGCCCTCGCGGAGTGGCTCCAGGGCCAGGCGCTCGTGGCGCGCCGCTTCGTGACCATGAGCACCTCGCAAGCCACGGGCGGCGACCCCTTTGCCGGTGTCGTCGCGAGCCTCACACACATTGTCTCTTCCGGCAGCTACACGACCTCGATCCACATTCCTTTGCATCGATTCTGGGCCGGCGTCTTTCACGCTGCCGTTGAAGAGTCTGACGAACGCACCACGTTTCGCGAAATTTTGCGGGAAGGCAACGGCCGCACGCCCAGCTTGCCCTCCGGATTCATGGGCGGGCCTGACATTCTCGACCGTCTCATCGCGCTCGCCGAAGACGCCGCTCCTGACGGCTCGCAGGAGACTCCCGCAGGCTTCGCGTGTCTCGCCGCCGAGCACCCGCTTCGCGTGCTGTCCAAGGTAGCGCAGATACGTGCGCGCGCCTGGGTTCGCAATGGAGCCCTTGTGGAAATTGAGCCTCAGCAGTATCTCTCCAGGTCCTGGGTCTGGTATGGCCACGACCTCGACCTCTTCACGTTGCAGTACGCAGCCTCGGTCATGGACGGCGACTCTTTCTTTCGCTGGATCTCCAAGCGCTTCGAGGTCGACGAGGTCCTAAGCTACGCGCGCTCCTCGAGGAACTTGGGCGAGACTGCGCGGCGTCTTAGCCGACGCCAGCGCCGCGCCGAGGCCGAGAAGCTCGACGAGGACCAGCTTGCTAGCGTTTGCGAGACAATGCTCCACCTGATTAGCGTCCTCGCCCATGACCGGACTCGACTGGGCGAAACCCCCACCGAGACGCTGCGCAAACAGGTCGTTCACGCGCTCGTATCAAGTCCCGGCGGCAAGCGCACGTTTAGCTCCGTTGAGGCGTGCATCCCGCCTCGCGTGCTCGAGGAGGGCGGCCGTCTCGAGGACGTGCTCGCCGAGGTCGCCGACTTCAACCCCCCGAGCGCCAAGGACGTCGAGGGTACCTTCTCGCTCAAAGATACGTATTGGAGCGGCGATCTGGATCTGTATTATTCTCACTTTACCGCCGAACAGCGTCAGGCCATGGAAGAGAACTACGATCTCTTCCACAAGCGAAAGCGCAAGCGTCGAGACATTAGCTCCAGTCTCGACAGTCTTCCCGAGGGAGAGGCGCTCAGTCTCGCCGAGGGCAACGGGCCCGCTCCGTCCTCCTCTTCGCAGGCCGCCTCATCGCCGTCAGCGTCTCAGGCTAAGGCTGGCGGGTCCGAGGGCTCGTCGTTCTCGCCGGCACTTGTCAACGTGACGCGTCTCATGGCGCCATCGCTGGATGCCCCCATCTTCAAGGCCTTTGCAGGCGTCCCTTTCAATCTGCTCTTCAACGCCGAGCTCCACGGCGCCATCTTCCGCATCCTGCACGCCTGCGTGCGCGATGAGGGCGGTGATGCCATTCTGTCGCGCCCAGGCATTCTCCTCGAAGCCCTCAGTCTCCTCTACCAGGGCGTTCACCTTAGCGCGCACCTGGACATTGTTGGCGTCTACGAGCGTGAGCTCGCGGAACAGCTGCACCCAGAGGCGGCGAGGACTGCGAGCGCTTCGTCTTCCAGCAGCCTTGGTGGCGCGGCTGGCCCTCCGCTGGCGTCGCCCCTGGCCGGGAACAAGCCGCGCTCCCGAAGCTGCGACGGGACAATAGCTTGGTCCTGGGCTAATGCCGATCTTCAACGGTGCATGTCGGCCCCGACCGACTTGCGGGCCATGTCTATGTCGATAAATCACCGCATTGACCACGTGCAGCACCGCGTCCGGCTTCCCTTTACCAACCCGGTTCTTAACGCATGCGAGCTGGTCCCGCTTGCGGATGTTCCCATGGATGAAGACGCCATGGACCATGAATCTTCGACTTCGCCACGCAGTCAGGCCCCCCATTCGCGCCAGCACGCCTCGGGATCCGCTGGGGACTGGTCCTGGCCCAAGCCGGAAGCGCGGATCGCGAGCAGCTTTGGAGACGCCTCGTCGACTGCGCGGACGTCCTTTGGCGGCGCAGCAGCTCGCGCATGGGCCAACAGCGCGCCGCGGGGGTCGTCGGATCACTCGCAGAATAAAGCGCACGTGGCCAATTCCACGGTGGGACGGCTGCCGGAGCCGCTCAGCGCGCTTGCGCCTCGCGCGCACGAGGAGCGAAGCGTTGGCGTCTCTATTTATCTTCTCCTGCTTCAGCTCGTCCACAATCAGGACCGCTGGGGTCGCGACGTCCACGATCTCGCTTCAACACTCGTCCACGAGATCACGGAGCGCATGGAAAAGCTCGCGCCCGGCCTGCGGGAGCTTGACGCTCAATTTGCCGCGGCCGCCGGCCAGGGCCGAGCGACGAGCCCGAGCGCGCGGGGAGCGACTATGTCCGCGGGCGTCATTCACGTGCCCGGTGCACTTGGTAGCGACACGAGCGTGCTTTCCTCGCCGGATGTATCGGATGCCGGCAGTTCCGCCGCAGAGGACAGTCAAGCGGGAGCCTCGACTTCGGCGACATCACCGCTTACGGGGTCTACAAACCCGGGGTCCTCGGGCGGCAAAAAGCGCAACAAGAAGAAGAAGAAAAAGTCGGGCGCCGGAAGCAGCACCAGCAGCCTGGGTAGCGGTGGAAGTTCGGCTCGCCGCGGCTCGGAAGACGGCGGGGAGCTCGGGTCCATCGCGGCTCGCCAGGCGCGCATTATGGCCAACTTCGCCAAAAAGCAGGCCTCCTTTCTGTCAAACGTCAAGGCGCAGGGCGTCGACCTCGCGGACAGCCAGGAGGGCTCGACGACCAGTGATAAGGCGATGGCGCCGGAGCAGGCTGTCGCAACGCCGACTTTGACGGCGCAGGAATCCTCGCACGCCGCTGGTGCGGGGCATGCTCCGGCCATTCAGCCCTTGCGTCGCGAAGAGTGCGCGCTGTGCAGGGACTACGCGACGAGTGAGCGCCCCATTGGGGTCGTCGGGTTCGCGGGCCGCGGTTCCCTTGTCGGAGAGCTGCTGCGACAGTTCCGCTATGGGGCACCAAGCCTGCAGGGCTCGGCAGCGCGGGAAGACCGCCACGAGCTCGAGACAACGCTTGTGCGCGCGTGCGGGCACCATGTACATTTTGATTGCCTCGAGACATACCGGCAGTCTCTCACCTCGGCCAACGGCCCCATCGACGTAGAGCTGAACGAGTACCGCTGCCCCATCTGCCGAGGACTGGCCAATACGGCGCTCTTGCTATTTCCGGAAGGCGATCCCGCAGCGATCAAGAACAACGGGGCCGATGGAGGTGAGGCCGGCGACGCGAAGATGGAGGGCGCTGACGAGGCGGACGCTCGCGAGCACGCGAGCTGGAGAAATGCCGCGGACAGCTTCCTGCGCAGAATCACGAACAACTTTCGGACCTTCGCCCCGGGGGCAGATTCGCTGGAGCTGGGCCGGCTCTTTCACGAGAACAGCCTGCTCGTGATATGCACCGTGAACGAGAACTCGGCGTTGACCATGTTTCAGGCCTTTGAGACGCTGGGGTACCTCTCGCGCTCCATTTCGCAGGCGATGCGCGCCGTCATCGCCGAGCCATCGCAGCGGCTGGACGCGGTGCAGCGCGTTGAGACCAAGCTGCGCAACTTTGCAGAATTTGGGTACGCGCGACGCCCCATGGATCTGCTCTGCAGCTGGCTGCTCTTGCAGCCGCAGGCGGACGCCCGGGAAGTCGCCTCGCATGCGCTCGCGGTGAGCGTTGGGCAGGCCGTCGTTGCGCTCGCGCTCGGGCAGCTTGCCAGCGTTGAGCAAGGTGAGCCCCTGCTGGCGGAGGCTCTGGCTGCGGGCGCAGAAGAATCGCCGTCTTCCTCGCCGCGGGAAATGTCCGGATCCGCTACGGGTCCGCGCTCGCTGGCTTCGCTGGTTCGCGACGTGGTCCGCCGCATCCGTCGCCTTGGTGACGGGGCGCGGCACGGAATCCTGGGCGCCGAACACGCGTTCGCGCACGGGTTGCCCACGCTCGCGGCCCGGTTCGAGCGTCTGGGCCACTTGCAGCCGGCGATTGCAGCCCAAGAGCTCTGTACCTCGTTCCTCCAGGTCTTTGTCATTGCTCGCGCCGCGCTCGACCTGCAAGACCACGGAGCGGCTGGTCGGCAGCGCTGGGGAGCTGTGCGCGAGAGGCTCGAGGCCGTGGAGCGCGGCTCGGCGGACCTGGAGAGCCTCGGGGTGCCGACGTCGGACGACTTGATCTTCTCCAAGACGGAACAGATCTTGCAGGGCCTGGGCATCGTCATCAGCAATGATCGCATCTGCGAGAGGATCGTACAGAGCGAGGTGCAGCTGATCACGACGTCGCCGGCGCTAACCTGCGCTCCCCGGCTCGAACTCCCCGGACTCTTGCAGCTCCCGCAGCTGTACACCGATCTCTACCTGCAATTCTGCGAGGGTGCAACAAGCAAGCGCCTCGACACATGCTCATCGTGCATGACGCCGCTGAGCACTGAGACGGCGATGATCTGCTTGCACTGCGGCCAGACGCTCTGCCTAGATTTCAACTGCCAGTCGGCGGGGGTGCAGCGGCGCCTTGTCCAACACGCCAAAGACTGCCCCGGCGTGGTCTGCAAGGCGGTATGCGCCTTCCTCCCGGCATACACGAGCTCGGCCTTCATCGTCATCAACGAAACGCGGATGATGGAATTCGGGTCCATCTTCTTGGACTCGCACGGCGAAGCAGACCCGCTTTTGCGCCGCGGCAAGCCTCTGTACGTGTCCGAGGCGCGGATGCAGCAGCTTCGCCGTCTCGTGTGTGGGCTCGGCTTTACCACCGAGATGGCGGGCATGCGGCGCATGTCCCAGTTCCTCGTCGACTGAGAGTCCAAGAGTCATTATCCTAACTTATGACAGGCGAAGCAACAAAACGTATAACGTATCTTTATGCATCATCTTGCGCGGCCGGCTTCCCTCGCCACCATCGCTTCAGCCAAGACACGTCTTGCTCGTCTCCCTCCACAGGTTCTTGCTGGGTCTCCCCGGTAGGCTCGCTTAGTTCAGGTTTTGTTGCCTCGGCACATGCCTCAGCTGGGGACTGGGTCTGCACCTCCTCCCCCGCCTTGTCTCCTGGAGGCTCACTGGCCTTGATCTCACTGCTGGCGTCGTTGGCCGCGTTTGCGTCTGTATTGCGCCAGCGCCAGGGCCGCCAGGAGGACGCCGGGGCTGCTGCGGGTTGACCTTGTTCTGTTTCGGCCTTTTCTGCAGACCCTTTCCCCTCGGCTGGCCCCAGGTTTGCCTCTTTAATGGCGTCCGCTTCTGATGAGTCATCAGTCGTTACAAGATTCCCTGGCTCGTCTTGCGCGCCCAAATCGTCTCGTTTCGGGGCTTCGTTTTGCGCCTCGTCTATTTCAACCTCGCCTGCTGTTTTCGCTTCGTCTTCGGTGTCCTCAGAGGCTCCGACCTTGACCGTGAAGATATCTGTGTCAGAAGGATTGGCGCCGCTAGACCCTGCACTCGCTGGTTCGGGAGCTGCGTCAGGCGTCGAGTCGAGGACCTTGTCCGAAGCCACGCGCTCTTCGGCCTGGGACGCAAGGTCTGCGCCAGCCATGGGCTGCGCAGGCTCGTCCTCGTCGTCATCATCATCATCATCAGCGGGAGCCTTCGTGTCTGCGCATTCGGCGGAGTCATCGAGCTCAGTAATTTCAACGCTCGAGGTAGCCGCGCTCGGCGCCGCTCTGCCCCAAGGCAGAACCGCTGTAAATTTGACGTGGAACCACTCTTTCCAAGAGTGCTGCGGGACCAGCGCGGTGGAATCGGCCTTGTCCACAGCGTTGCCATCGAGAAGTCGAAGGTGGCCCAAGCCGTCGGACTCGACGACGGTGTCGACGGGAATTGACTCCTTGGAGGCCTCGTCGCCGCGGCCTCTCGAGAATGAGAGGGCGCCCTTGATCCGAGCGAACCAGGAGTCGTTCTCATCGTAGTAGACGCCGACGTCGAACTCGAGCGGGCGACCATTCGAGTCCTCGAGAAGGTCGGAGGAGGATCCAAGGCGCTCGAACTCTTGCCGCTCTCGCTTCGTGAAGCTGAACTGCACCCAGTCCTTGACCTTTACGAAGGAAGAGGAGGCGTACTCTTGCGAGCGGTTGACGGCGAACTCGTAGTGCTCGAAGAACGTGACGGCGTCGTAAACCTTGGAGCGCAGGCCCGAGTCAATGTCCGGAATCAGATACAGCAGGCGGTGGCGGCTGTCGAGGACTTGATTCCACACCTGCGTCTCGTGGGGGGGCGGAAGGGCCTTGCGCCAGAGCACCTTAGGGATGAGCTGGAGCACGTTGGCGGTGATGAGAAAGGTCTCAAAAGGGGAGAGCCAGTGAAAGTGCACAACGAGCCCCCAAAAGATGCCGAGGCCGGTGGCCCCGTAGTGCAGGGAGAGCAGGGCCCAAGAAACATCCACGGGCGGTGTAGTCTTGTCGAGCCAAAAGAGCACCGAGTCGGGGCTGGAGACGACATTGCCGAGCGACTTGGCTGCGTAAAGAATGCCCTCGACGACCTTTTTGGGCCCAACGAGCGACATGACAATGTCCGGCTTGCGAATCTCCTCAATGAGCACGTGCAGAGCGATGGTGGTAAGGGCGTTGAGCGCGTCGCCGAGGCGGGCCATGGCGAAGGCGGAGCTGGAGATGTTCTTGAAGACGCTGCTGCTGTCGGCGATGGCGATCTGCCAGTCGTAGTCCTCGCCAACGAAGAGGAGGGGCGCGAGCGCGTAAAGAAAGGCGGCGCCGTACGTGTAGGCGACGACGAGGCAGTGGTAGCCGATCCAGAGCAGGAGCGACCCAACGATCCACGGGTTGTACCGCTTGAGTTCTGGACGGGAGCGACTGAGGATGGCAAAAGAACCGACAAAGGCGCGGTGGCCGTGGTAGACGCCGTCAAAGGGCGTCGGGGACGCGAGGTACTCGATGGCGAGCGCGAGCGAGAGTGCTGTGTTGCGCGCCGAGAGAAAGTTGAGCGCCGCGCGGATGGTCAGCGCGGCCGTGGAGACCATCCAGGTCTCCCTGCGGCCGACCTGATGCGCGACCCAGATCACCGAAGTGGCCATGAGGCAGAGCAGAGCGACCTTGAAGGAGACGAAGAGGGAAAAGACGGTGGTGCGCGTGAGCCACGTGGACCAGGACTCGGTGGCGGCGTCAAAGGTGCCGAAGAGGTACGAGTCGACGACCGGATGGGCCATGAGGGCCGGCTGCACGGGCCCGGCAGTGAGGAGGCGCATGAGGAGGCGGTCGAAGATGACCCAGACCTTGCTGACGTTGATGGTGAGGATGGGGATGAACCAGACGAGGAAGGACACCCAGGCCACGACGAGCGTGGGCCTGGCTTCCTTTTTGAAGTGGGAGCGCGTGCGCTCCTTGAGCTGCTTGGCGCGCACGGCCTTTTCGGCATCGTTGGACATGAAGGTGTCCGTGAAGAAAGCTGTGTACAGGAGGCCGACGGCCTCGGGGACGACGCCGAGGAGGAGGCCGCCGAGGACCTTTTTCATGAGAAAGCTGGTTCCGCCGCGCGCGACGACCTGGCGCGCGATGATGGTGGCCGCGACCTGGACGCCATTCTTGCCGAGCTTCTTGTAGATCTTGTCCATGGCCCCGGGCCCCTGGCGCTTACGGATGTTGTCGTCCAAGAGACACAAGATAACCTGACACTGCGTGGCGTCGTCGCGGACGTCGTGGCCATATATCGTCGCCGCGAGGGCAACGAAGCGCAGCTGGCGCCAGACGGACTCGAACTGGTTGTAGAATATGGCCGCCGTGGACCCCACGAGCGGGACCTGGCCGACGACGACGATGAGGGCGCTGCGCCACATGGACTCGGACCAGCTCGGCTTGCGCACGAATATGAAGTGCGCCGCGGCGGCGACGGCGGCGTCCAGCTCGCCGCCGCAGTCGATCACGAAGCGCTTGGCCTCCGTCTCGAGCGGGCGCTCCAAGAAGCCGCCCTTGCCGTCGGGGATCCCGTCCACGACCTTGTTCATGAGAACCGTCAGCAGCTTCTCGATTTGGCTCTCCATCTTTGCGCCCGCCGGTTCGCCCGGGCGCGCGGCGCGGGGCGCGGCGCGACGCGCGGGGCGAGGCCGAGGCCGAGGTCGAGGTCGGGATGGAGGACTCGCGTCGGAGAAGGCTGGACGATAGACAGAAGAGATGAGACGGCCGCGGACCCGACGATGGACGGCCGGCGGCCGGCCCGGCGCGAGGAGGGACGGCGAGGAAAAGGGGCGGAGGGACGAGGGGCGGGGGGCGGGCGGCGGCGCGCGAGAAGCGGCGGCGCGGGCGCGGCGGCGCGGCCGGCGCCTGCCTGCCTGCGCTTCGCCGATTCGAGTTTGTTTTGTTTTCAAAATTTATATTTTTCTTACTTTGAAAAGTTTTTTTTTTGGATGAAAACAAAACGAAAAGTTTTTATTTATTACCTTCCGGCGCCACTGAAGAGAAGATAACTCGAGATACTCGAAGCTTCTTCTGGCCGCGCGACGCGCGCGTACGGTACCGCAGGGCGGGCCGAAGACGACGCGCGGGCCGGGCCGGCCTCCAGCGGCAAGGCTTGAGGGACCGGAAGGGATCCCGCCCGACAGGGTGGCGGGACGAAAAAGAACTTTCTTCGGCGCCGCGGCGCGCCGAAGTTCTGGACTGTGGGGAGGCGTGGCTTGGCGCCCGCGAGCACGGAGAAGCTCGGCGCGGACAGCCAGCACGTCGCGTTGTGGCAAGGGAGCTCAAGCTGGTCCGCGCTTGGGGCGTGGGGAAATCGTACAAAGTGGAATGATCGACTCTGGAGATCTGAGAGCTCAACTTCAAGTTGTGTGTGACGGAAAAACGTCAACCTGGTGGTGGACACCTCGAAACCATGTCAACCTGAGGTTATTTCCTCATTGATGATGATGTCGACTGCGCGTACGTTGCACCGTGCAAAATGATGCAAAGATCGAGACGATTGAACAGAATGCATCCATCCGGATCCGGCAAAGCTCGAAAATTCATATAAAAAAGGAAAGGAGATGAGGCCCGAGGGCGCGCGCCGCGCGCTGGGGCTCTCCGCCCGACGCGTGGAGCTTTTTGAGGCCTCGACGAGCGCGATGCCGCGTCGAAGACTCCGGTGTTCAAAGAAAAGGTGGCACAAGGCCACCGACTAGTACATTCACAGCGCAGATTTTGGCGCCAGAGATGCAAAAAAGAGACGTGCCGCTAGCAGCCGGGCTGGCGACAAGAGACTGGTGAGTTGAGTTGGAGTGAAGCTGCTGGCTTCGCGCGCGTGCCTTGCAAGCGAGGTTGCCAGCCAGCGCGGCTGGACATTGCGCCGCACCGAAAGGAGAGCTCGCAGGTCCGAGCGCGCCAGCACCAAAACGGCAGGACCCATCTGTGGGAGGGGTCGGTCAAAGTCCACGGTCAGCGATCAAACACGATCGTGGTGCGCGCTGATGAAAACGTAGCGGCCGGGACTCAGACAGCGTAGCGGGCCAGCGACGCCGCGGCGAACCACGCACATTATGCCATGCAAGGGAAGGAATCAGCTCTTGGACCTCGACTTTGTGCGGAAAAGCTTCGAAGACTTGGACCTGGATCCCGTGCCAGAGCTCTTCTTCACGTGGGCCTTGGCAGAGGTAAAGTAGGAGAGCGGCTTAAGCAGGACCAGGCAGGCCGTCATGTTGTCGGCGCCAATGCCCTGCGCGGACTGCGGCGAGTCGCAGATGCACTCCTCGAAGACCTGCTCGAGCACGACCGAGGGGCGTTGGGCGCCCTGGGCCAGCCTATCGCTGATGAAGGTGACGACACGCTGGTTGGACATGACGTCAAAGACGCCATCGCACGCGATGAAGAAGAACTCGTCGTCGTCGGTGAGCTCGAAGACGCGGACATCGGGCTCGGCCGTGATGATCTGCGCGGCCGGAGGCAGCTTAGGGTCCACCTTGTACTTAAGGTCGCCGATGCTGCGCGAGAGGTTGAGGTTACCATTGACGCGGCCGACCTCGTTAACAAAGCCGCCGGCGCTGCGGATGCGCTGGAGCTCCTTGTCCTGCGAGGGCTTGTGGTCGTGCGAGAGCGCGCGCGCAACGCCGCCCGTGGAGATGACGGCGCGGGAGTCGCCGGCGTTGGCCACAAAGATGCGAGGTCCGTGCAGCAAGCAGACGACCGCGGTGCAGCCAGCGTCCGTGTATCTTGCTCCGACGAGCGCGCCATCCTGAGCGGCGTCCTCCTTCCCGGCTTCCTTTTCGTCCATCGACTTGAGCTTCATCATCTTCATGACGAGCTCGAGAGCCTCTGCCTTGGTAAGACTGCCCTTTTGCTCGGCGGCGTCCATCTTTTCCTTGACGTCGGCCTGGATGCTCTCCCTAGTGGGCGGAGAGCTGGTGCTAGCACTCGAGGTGGCGCTCGCGCCCGAGGCGGCGCCGTCGCTGCCCTCCTCGTCCCCGTCCTCGTTGTCGTCGTCGTGGAGCTCTGCCGAGCTAGAGACGGCGTCGTCCTGATCCCGAAGCCTGGAGAGTTCTGACGAGTACTCCTCGCTACGGAGCATGTCGTCCATACGGTGGAAGACTTCGGGGAGAGCGCGCTCAAAGTCGCCCTTGGAGAAAGACTCGAGGGAAAGCAGCTCTTCCGTGAGGTGGTTCGCGCAGAATGCGGCGACTTCTTTGCCGCCGTGGCCGTCAAAGACGCCGAAAACAGACACTGGCTCCCCGTCGACCTCGGCGATGGCGGCCTTGGTAATGTGCGCGTCCTCCATGGTTTTGCGCCAGCCTTGCATTTCCGAAACCGCAAACGCATGGTCCGCGTCGCCCTCGATGCTCCGGTAGGTCCCGTCGAACGACTCCTTGGACGTCACAGGCTTGTCCAGGTACGCCCCCATTTTGCCCGTGCACTCGTATTCCCTCCGGTATCTCCTGTGCTCGGCAAACAAAGTCAACGCAGGCTATCGAAGCTTCGCTAGCCGCCTAGATCAGCTCCAAGCAGATAAGGCTCCTCTTCCGGATTGTCTCCGAGGTATTCGCCGGGTAGACCTCGGCGTATAATCTCGCGTACTTTCTTGCGCGCCACGTGAGCGCGTCAAATTTGCCGCCGCGGGTCTCCTCTCCTCCCTGGAGGCGAATTTCGGCGCGGTCCTCCGCGGCGACGATCTCGCGTGGAAGGGGTTGTTTATCCCGCGGAGGCGCGCGTGTGCACGTCGTACGTGCTCGCGCTCAGG
>KQ758892.1:900650-917985 GCA_001462505.1 Aurantiochytrium sp. T66 | reverse complement strand
CAAGGCAAGGCAAGGCAAGGCAAGGCAAGGCAAGGCAAGGTGAGCCAAGCCATTCGACTCGTAGAGCATTTGCGAGCTGAGAGACCGGCAGCCGAGTCCGCATGGAAAGGTCGTCATGGTGTCGTGTAGGCTCCCATGGTAGACTTCGTCGAGAGATTCGGGCTCTACTCAGTACGTAAGCCCAGTCGTACAACCCGGACTTGGAGTCGGCCTTCCTAAGGTGGGCCTGACTGACGGTTTGCTGCTCCAACCTATTGCTGCCTTCCAGGCAGTCTGCTCGCAAGTAATGTTAGGCCCTACTGGGTACCCTACGTTGCATGGCTGCTGCTCGGGCACATCAATGGAGTCTGTACATTCGTAGTACGTATGACGAAGGTCTGCAGAAATGAAGGCGTGGTGTTTTATTAGTCATGCGGAACCAGCGGCCGACGCTCAGCCTGTCCTCGAAGCTTCATTGAAGTCGGCCTACCACGAATTCAACGGCAAAATCCTATCAAATCTAGCTAGTAGAGGGAGCGACGCAGTTGCGGTACGCACAGTGGTACGTACTAGTGCACGGAGTAGTAGCCCTAGGGTAGCAGAGTATGCCTTTTGATGCTGTAGTGTATGAAGATGCTGTGCGAACGGATTGCCAAGCAAGACTCCGCGCGCCCGCCCACGGTGTGCAGCACATAAGAAACCAGCAGCAGCACTACGAATATGCTCTTCGCAAGAGAGGTTCCTCGCTCCGACTCAGCTGTTCACCTTTAAGATGTGAGTGTTTAGATTTAGCGCTATGCCTTGCGCAATATGTCCGTTCATAGCACCGCGGGCCGCGGCACCGGCGCGGTCGCAGCCCGGCCCCGGCTGGCTCCGGCACGTGTTTCTAGCAGCGGCGCGGCGCTGCCAACTACACCGCATTCTACACCGCACTGGCACCCACTGTACTGCAGCTCTGCACTTGCAAGTCCATCGTCGAGGTCGCCAGCATCGTCATCTTATCTAATCTCATCTCCGAGATCTCCGAGCGCAAGCACAGATTGCAGAGAGAGGCCTGAAGCCGCCTCGCAAATCCAGCGGGCCGACGAGCGCAAGGACTGCGCTCGGTCGCCCAGGTTGCGACGGCAGAGTTCCGGCGACCAAAGAAGGCAACCGAAGTTGAACTTGCCTCGTCGCTGGTGAGCTCGTCGTCCGACTAAGTTCACGTCTCGCGGTGCTGCGTTACGCGAGACGAGGCGCCGTCGGACCCGTCGGCGCCGCCGCAAAGCCATCCGGCGCGGCGCAGCACGCTTGGTTTGTACGACATAGCGAAGGAGCTCTGCAAGCCGCGCCGCGCCGCAGACGCTCGCGGAAGCAGTCCACCGAGCCACGCCGAGCCGAGCCGAGCCTGAGACGCCAGGAAATCTTGCGAGAGCCGTCTTCGCGCCTCCATCCTGAAATCTGAGTTGGTCTTCGCTGCGATCGTCACATCAATCCTGGCCCGGATCATCCGGGTCGCGAAAGCCTCGTCTGCGGGCAGGTCAGGCTCCTCCTCGCTACTTGGTTATCACTTCCTAAGCGCACCCTGGCGCTGGTGGGCCCGCCGTCTCACACATGAGTCTTCCGGAGGAGACGAACCGGGCGTCTACGTCTGAATTATCTGGCGATGACTCGGGAGGCCTTGCAAGATGGCTAGGCGAGGCCAAGACGAACAGCCATGTCGTGGAAGATAACAAGACTCGCATTGGCCGTATTAGCTTCAAGATTGACACCCGGGACCTCTTCTCCAGCGAGAACAATCGGGCGCTCGTGGATGCAGGACGTACTTGTGCGGCCAACACCGTTCAGTCGTGGTGGCGGGAGCGCCAATTGGAAATTGCGCGCTTACAGCGGAAGCAAGATCTCGCCCGTACGAAGGAGACGCTCAGGAGTACACTGAGCGGTGATTTTCCCGAAAAGTACAACCAGGCCGCCGAAATGGAAGAAAAGCTCTGCGCCCTTACGCCCATGTATTTACAGTGGCTGCTTCGGACAAGTGGGCCTCAAAGCCTCGCGCCAGAGACCTGCCACAACATTGTCGGCGCGGTCGCCTTCGTCGACATGAAGGGCTTCACCAATCTCGCCCAGTACCTCGCAAAGAAGAGTCAGGACTCGACAGGCTCCAATGTCTTTCACGAGGACATTATGCACGTCAACCTCTCGTCGGAGCTCACAAATGAGGTCCTGGGCAAGTACTGGGAGCTGGTCATCATGTACGCCCACAAGTTCCAGGGCTCCGTACTCAAGTTTCTCGGAGACGCCGTGCAGATTATCTTTCCGCTGCATCCCCTGTTTTCCAGTGTTGAGGATCCCGAGGAGGCCGCCTCGCTGTGCCAGAACCGGAGCGTCATGTTCACGCTTGAGCTTCTCCGCGCGCTCGAGTACTTCGAAATCGCCTCTCTCGATCTCGGGACCTCGCGAATGAGTCTCAAAATCGGTATCGCGTATGGACAGATGAGCCTTCGCGTTGTCGGTGGCGTCGCATGCCGGTGCGAGTTTGTGCTTTCCGGCCCAACATCGGAGCTCGCCGCCGAGCTTAGCGGCAAGGCAGGCCATGATGAGGCCATTGTCGACGAGAGTATCATGGTCGTGAAGGAAATCCTGTCTTCCGGCCGCCGCCAAACGTCGAGTTTCTCGCGCATCAAGGTCGGAACGAAGTTCCCCAAGGTCCAGGAGCTCTACCAGCACCTCACGCAAACTCCGGACTATTTCGACGCCAATCTCTACACGAACCCGTACGTCAGTGGCGAAGACAATATTGACTCCACCGAAGAACTCTTCGAGGGCGTTCGCGCGCTGAATCAAGCGCAAAAGATGATGCTGGCGCGCGCAAAGGAAAGACGCAGACAGCGGCGACTCTCGCGGAGCTCCAGCGCAAATTCGAGCTTGCGCTTGTCGGGAGGCAACCCGGCCCTGAGCATCAAAGCGCTGGAGGAGTCCATCGAGGCCACCAAGTCTTCGAATCAAATTCTCCGAGGTGGACTCTCCCTTGACGTGCTGGGACGCTTTGTGCCCATCGTCGCGCTTTCCCAAATCGCAGCTGGATGCCACACCTCGCAACTGGGTCAGGGCTATTGCGCGGTCCTCTTCATCGAGATCTGTAACTACGATGCGACAGCCCCAGAGGACGAGCAGACACGATTCATTCAGCTTGCGACAATCTTTGCACAGACGGCCATCTACGAAGAACTTGGAGACCTCCGTCAAGTTGCGGTCGACGACAAAGGACTCGTCATCATTGGTATGTTCGGTATCAGCGCGCCCAACGCCGAAGCGTGCGCGTTCCGGGCGGCAATGAAGATCAAAGCGCGATACGCCAGCGAGCGCATTGTGGCGGCCTTGGGTATCTCTTCGGGGGCGTGCCACTTTGGTCCCACGGGCGCTGCCGCGCGGAGCGAGTACGCGGTGGTAGGCAGCACGGTCAATCTTGCCGCGCGTCTCATGGCGCGCGCCTCCATTGCCGCCAAGCATTTCCGCGACCAGTCCTTCATACTTCTGGACCATATCACCTTTCTCGGCCTCCCCGCTCATCATCGTCAAAAGTTTGTCACCTCTGACGTTGAGGTGAAGGGCTTTGAACGCGCAATTCAGGTTTTCTCGCCGCTCGCGGCAGGACTGACCCTCGATGACTTTAATGAATTGGACATTGCCGAGCACCTCGGCTTCACGACCAAATCGCGGGTCGTCATGGTCTCACTGGTCACCAAGCGGTCGGCGATAAGCTTTCAGGAGCGCCAGAAGCGCTCGGGCTTCGTAGCAGACATTCATCGCCTCACCCTAGGGCTCGACCGCTCCGAGTCTGTGAAGGAGGTCATCAAACATGTGGCAGTTATGGGCGTTGTCACGTCGCGCATCGACGTCTCGGTGCTTTATTCGGTCATTTCAAACGCGGCGGTTTGCTCGGATCTCTTATACGCGCTGCAAGTACTGGAGTATGACCTCCAAATTCTACAGGGTGCCGGCGATCAGCAGTACGTGGTGCGGAGCCCTGCGCGTCACATCAAGCCACTTTACGAGACCCTCATGCAGTCCTTCCGAACGCGTTTGCATCGAGACCTGGCCAATATCTATGAGCAGCAGGTCATGTTCAGCAATCTACGAAACCTCGAGAGAGAGAGCCTGCATGTGATTGTCGGGTCGCACTACGCCTTGGCCGGCGTTGAGTATCACCTCAAGGCCGCCGAGTATCTAAGCCAGGGCCTTTCAAAGGTCGCGAAGAATGACGTCTCGCACGCGGCCATGCTGGCGCAGCGGAGTCGTAAGCTGGTGCAGGGCTGGCAGCGCAAGCAGCAAGCCAAGGCTGAAAATGCAGCGGCAATGTCCATGTATCTGCGCGGCACCTGCGAGCTCAAGTCAAACAACCTCGAGCAAAGTTTTGGCGCCTTTGTTGCAGGTATGCGCTGCTACGGGGCTTTTGGCCCGCTTCTGCAGCAACCGTGCAGGACGCCCAAAACATGCCACCTTTTGGACGACACGGCGCCGCTGTGCAGCTGTCTTGAGCTCCGACCGCGCCTCAAGGCCTATCTTTTTGCGCATTACTTGGAGCAAGCCCATTCCAGCAAGTTCTACCTCCGAGGCATGGAAATTCACTCACCAGACGGCAAGTCTTTTCGACTGACGCCGATCGAGTGTGCAAATCTAACGTCAACACAGACTCGTCAATCCTTTCACAACGTGTGCGTGCTCAAGGAGCTCACCGAGGAAGAAGCACTCAGTCGATACCATCTTGGTGCTCGCAACGATTCCATCACGCGGTTTTACCAACTCCAGATCCACGACGCATCCGTGGCCAAGCTGCTCTTGCGCACATTGGCCCAGCTCGCAAAGGTTTCCTCCATGATGGATGTCAAGGTCGTGAGCGAGTCCCGCTCAATGTCCTTTATTACCACCGAAGGCTCGGACCCGCATCTTGATGTGAAACCCTCCCCGGAAAAGAGTAGTGCTGCCCCGGCTTCCTCGACTTCTAACGTTTCCAGCGTGTGCGCCATCTCCTAGTACGTAGCACATTAGCCTGGCTATCCCCTGTCTCTGAATGTACCGTACTTGTTATTTCCATAATTTCACTCGTGAACGAAAGAGAGCGGCGCCAGGTAGCTCATCGAGATGCAGAGTTGCTGCTCTTCACGGCCCCAAAGACCGCTGCGTCTCGTGTCAAGACCGTGGCGTACCCTGAATTAGCCGCGGGCGGGCTTTCCGCGAGGCGCGCACGATGTCCAGACCCAAGGGTAAAATCACGCTTATTATCATCAGAGACCTATTCTACGAGTAGGCCTCATGTCGGTTGCTCAACCCTGTTCGGTAAAGCCGAACGAGAGCTAGGGCGGTCCAGCGGCACTGCGTACTGCTGACGGTTACAAGTCCATGTTTTCGTACGTACTAGGCCAACGTATTACGTATGTATTACAGCTAATGTACAGTGCCATGCACGATTAGCCGTTGACGTAAGGTTCGCTACACCACCACCAAGCCCATTCGAGGCCCATTCGAGGTCCATTCGAGGATTCGAGGGTGGCCCATCTCTCGAAACTCTCGACTCAAAGTCACTCAATGGCATCGTAATAGCAGAAACTGATAAGAGTGAGTAAGAGTTTTAAACTCGTGAGTCGTGCCCGCAGCCCCCGCAGTCGCCGCCCAGCTCGCAGCACGAAACGGCGGCGTTGAGCACCGCCGGGGCATGCCACGCAGGGCAGGACGAGCTCGCCTGGGCTGGTTCGCAAGAGCGCGACCGCAACATCCCTTGCGTCAGAGCGGCGCCGCGACGCGGCCTTTGCCCGGATGGTTCGGTACGGTCAGGATTTCGAAGTCACTGTTCAGCCTGAGTGTCACCTCCTCAACGGCCTCCAACCGGTACCATTGTCTCAGGTCTCATATAAAAAGCACGCGATGACGCTACGTACACAACTGGCGTGTAAGAGTAGTAGCTCGAATAAAATTGGCTGTGTGGACGTTACAGGACTCGGACTTGTGGGGGCTGTCTACCGCAAGTGGTGAGGAGAAGTCAGCCAGAATCTCGCGACGGAGACCAAGACCACTCTGGAACCGCCACATCCGTGCCTCCGGCGGCCTGGACAGCGACTGCGCGCGATAATCGATGCGTCTTCTTGCGCAACCGCAACAGCGAGCAACGAATAGCGAGCGAAGACGCGCAACCGGCACCGGAGCGGTCGGTTGACATCAAAGGACGAGATCTCGAAGGGCGAGACGGGGCGCTTACCGGCTAGCGTACCTACCAGTACGTCTGGTACGTATAAAGACCTTGATTTCGACAGGACAGCGTCGGCATGACTCGCCGGCAGCAGCATAGCGCGCCACTCGTCCATGGTGCGACGCGAGGGCGAATCTCGAGGATGAGCTTCAAGGCCAAAGCGACCCGATCCAGGCGGTCCTGCGCTGCGCGGCACTGCCAGCCTTGGTAGGCTCTGCTCAGTAACATGAAACGAAAGTACGTTTCCCGTGCTCCCCCCACAAAACTCCAGGCCAGGCGAGGCCTCATAGGCAGACTCTACTCCCGGTAGCCGTCATACTTACTGGTGCGCAGTACTGGCGGGTAATAGTGGGATGCGCCTTCTTTGTACGTACAATGGCGAACCTTTCACGTGCAGTCAGCCTGCGGTGCAAGTCCAACGGATGCGTCATGCAACATCTGAACGAGCAGTCGGAAGCCTGGAGGAAACCTTTCGAGAAGACCGTCGGCCGAGCGAACAAGCGAGCGAGCTTCATCTTAGAGCTGTGCGCTTCGAGCCGACTGGAAAAATTGAAATTCTCGGCCTAGGCAACGAGTTTAGTCAGATTGTCGAGCCTGGAGATTCCGAGTCATCAGAACCGGGCCTGTAAAAGCTGTTCGATGTCTCGAAGTTCGCACGAGCTGGCCAACGAATTTCCAGCCATGCGGACACGAACTCAAAGACGTGGCGCCGGTGGCAGCACCGAAAACTTTTGTTATTAGAATGCTGTATTTGTTTTTGTAAGATGCGGAAGTTCCGGACGTGAAGATTAGTTCTCGAGCTGCTTCATGCCCTAGTAGATTTGCCGATGAATGATTCGTTAGCGGATCCATGTGAAGACGAAAGGCCCGGATGCTCTAGGCCGCTTTGAACGCAGCTCCAGCGGAACTCTTCATAGTGGGCGTAGTCAAGTGTGGCAATGCAAACCAATTCGAATACAATTCCGTTCGCGTCAAGCGATAGGTTGCCGAAGACATTGCCGTTCACTCAAATCTGCGCCACAACTGTCGTGTCCCCGGCGTTGCTTTAGCGGATCTTCTACACAGCTGGAGTAGGTGTGGCAGTGCGAACCAAACGAAAGACTTCGAAGATACTTCCGTTCGTCCGAAGCCATACCAGCCCGAGGCAGCCAAATTCGATGCTGTTCGCCCGACCTTTGCGCCACAACACATCGCAAACACTGCGACGCACGCTGTGGCATTTCGGTGTCGGCGAGCCGACCGTACTTTCCGTCGGAAGTCAGCAGACCACTCGACAAATCCTCACCGAGCGTCACCCAGCACTTTACTGCAACGCCGTAGCGACGTGTCGTGGCACGACGACTCGAGTCACGAAGCTCGTAGGGGGAATTGAAGCTCGATCCTGCCGTGGCCGTCGGCTATCCTTGGAAGGGAGAAGACAAGCGTCTGTACGTAGGGACGCGCACCAAGAATGGATCTCAGCAGCCGCTTCTCCCAGCTCGACATCCAGCTGATCGGCGAATCCGTGAACGAGGGCGAGCACAACAAGTTCAAGTTGGCGGTTGAGGACGAACGTGTCGAATTTCAAGAATGCAGCGAAGAAAAGGTCGAGAGTGACGACCCGGAAGACGCCGCCATTCCAGTCAACAAAGAAACCCGAGCGCATGCCGCGACTCAGATCCAGCAGTTCTTTCGCAGCGTCCAGAGGTCGGTCGCGCGCAAGCTTTCCAAGGAGCAAGCCGCTCACGCGTTGGCCGTGTTGGCAAAGCCGGACGCCACTCACAGTGAGCTCTCCTCGCTCAAGCATCTGCAAGAGACCCAGAACAAGATCCTGGCTCTTACTCCGGGCTATCTGCAGTGGCTCTTTGCGAAGGATAACGAGGCGGGCTGGGCATCGGGGTGGACGGGAGCGCCGGCTTCCCAGACCTTTGAAGGCGCCGTAATATACCTGCAAATCGACGGTCTGACCGAGTTCGCCCAGCGAGTCACTCAAACGCGGCGAGGGCAAGACGTTACTGTCTTTGACAGCAATAAAGGCGAAACCGCGCAGCTGAGGCGTATGGGGATTAGTGTGGAGGTGATTTCGCGCTATTGGGGGTTCCTGATGACGCAGATCCGCACATTCCAGGGCGACGTTGTCAAGATTCTTGATGACGCGGTCCAAGTCATTTTCCCAGTCAGCCCGCTCTTTACGCACCACAGCAAGCCACACCTCGCCCGAGGCCGTTGCCAGGGTAGGGGTCTGCTGTTCGTGCTCGATCTTCTGCACAAGCTCAACTCGTTCGAAATCGATAACGGTGTTTTCGCTAAAGACCATACAAACCTCAAGGTCGGTCTGGCCTTCGGAAAAGCCAAGATTCATGTTCTTGGGTCTTCGGCGCGGTACGACATCATGCTCACTGGAGAAACCCCTGCAGCTGCTGCCGATCTGTGCGCGCGCGCCGTGGGCACAGAGGCCGTTGTGCACGAGTCGATTGCCGACATCAAGGACCGCGTCTTACCTGACGCGAGCTTTGTGCACATGCGGATGGATGGCAAGCAGCCGACAACGCGAGAGCTTTACGAGCGTCTCTTCAAGGCCAGAGACCACAAAAAGCTGAATCAGACGGAGACGCCATACAGAATGGGCTCATCCAGGCTTGGTCGAGGCCTCTCGGACAACGCTTCTACGCAGGATAGAGTTGACGTGTTAGCGAGTCGACGCAACTCGCAGGCGTCCAAGACGGCTTCTTTTCGCACTCTTGCAAGCCTTCCCTCGAAAGATTACGCAGGCTATCCGCCGGATCTTCGCAACGCCGTGCAGAGTCCCCAAGATCAAGCGCGAACTGGCTGGCAAAACGCGATGGGGTGGAGCGCGCAAGGGTTGGATCCGGGAGCCAGCGCACAGAGCGACGACTTTGCTTTGCTCGCCCGCTTCATTCCTGAGCGAGTCCTCGTGGAGCTCATGTCCGGATGCTTTACTTCGCAACTGGACACCGGGCATCTCACCATTCTTACGATCATTGTTGATTCCACGGGCACCAATCCTCTGCTTAACATGACGGACGCGCGTCACATGAACGTGGCCTTTACAATCGTGCAGCACGTCGTCAGGGCATTTCTTGGCGATTTTTTGCAGGCCTGGATCGACACGCGCGGGCTGGTCATGGTAGCGAGTTTTGGAAACAGCGGCCTGGAAATGGAGCGCGCCGGCTTCGAGGCCGCGCTCAAAGCGCGTGCAATGCTTCGCGCAGAAGGATTAAAAGTCGGCATGGGTCTTAGCACGGGGATTTGCAAGCTCGGTTTCATTGGGGCCCCTTTTCGCGTTGGCTTCAGCGTCCTTGGCAGCGTGTCCCGCCTGTCGGCCCGCCTGGCGGAACGAGCAACGTCCGTGTGGACCCTGCCGAACGCGGACGCAGCAGTCATGATACTCGACCAGATGTCCTTTCGGAGAATGCCAGAGTCTCTCAAGGTCCGCTTTGTGGTCTCAGAGATCTTCCTGCGCGGATTCGACAACACGTTGCAGATATTTGTACCTGTCGATGGGGATGAAAGCCTCGTGTCGATGTCCAAGCAGGAGATATTCAGTTCGCTCACGTTCATCAGCGAACCGCGCCTCGTCAAGGTGGCAGACGCTGCAGCCCAAGCCGACAAAGACAATCGGTGGGGGCGCCAAGCGCGTGGTATCGCTGCGGACGTCTCGCGCTTTGTGGTCGGCGTTGACCGGACGGAAACGATTCAGCTCGTGCTCAAGTGCATCGCCGTGATGAGCGTGGTGAGCCCGCGCATCGATACGAACATTATCTACGAGCTGATGCCCATGAATCTGGTCCAAGACGTCCCTTTCGTGATCGAGGCGCTCCAGAAGAAGATACTTCTGCTGCGCCACGTACACAAGCAGTCCTTCGCGATCAGTGAAGAGGACACCCAACTTCGGCTCCTCTACAACAGCCTTTTGCCCTCGTACAGAATGGAACTGCACCAAAGGCTGGCCGGGCTCTACTCGGACCAGCTCACGCTCGGCACACTGCCCGAGATGCCGAAGCCGAGTCTGCAAATCATCATTGGCAAACACTACTCTCTTGCCGGCGCCGACCATCACCTCGACGCCTGCAACTGCCTGAATCAGGGCGTGTCCTCGGTCTCAGCCTTCGATCCCATCTATGGATCGCAGCTCGCTTCGTGGAGCTACAAGCTCGCCAACTCTTGGCTCAACGTGCAAACCGACAAGGCCGAGAACACGGCGGCCAAGGCGCAGTTCCTAATTGGCAAAATGGAACGCAAATTGGGGAACCTGCAGAACAGCTTCAATGCCTTTGTAGCGTGTTTGCGGTGCTACACGGAGCTGCTGCCTCTGCTGCACGAGCCGTGTAAATCCCTTGACAAGTGCAGTTTGGAAGAGGGCACTCTGGACACGTGCGATTGCTATCGCCTGAAGACGAACCTGCGAGCGACTCTCTTCATTCACCATGCGGCCGACCCGTACTCTGCCTTCCAGTTTCGCTGCCTCGAAATTGCCATTCATCACAACGCTTTCCTCGTCACCCCTGTCGATTGCGCTTTGCTGGGCACGTTTGAGCAGACTTCGGACCAGTCGATCAATTGCCGCATGGAGGAGATATCCGCCGCTGACGTCGCCGACCGCTATAGGCTTAAACGTCAGCGTCTCCTCAAGAACGACCTATTCCGGATCGTCATTACGCACCGCCAAACGACGCAGCTCATTCTCGACTCCTTCGTTCAACTCGCGTCCATTACGCTCAAGGCCAAGGCGCTCGAGTTCGTGCACGATTTCTTCCGTTCCCCGACAGCAACCAAGATAATTTCTTCCAAGGCCGAGGATACCGAGGATGCTGAAGATGCTGGAGATGCTGAGAATGCTGACGAGGAGGCGATCCTCATCGTCAAGCACTCAACAATGTGCGCTCTTCAGTGACTGCGCCGTTCTACTCCGGATTCTAGGCGATACTGCCCTGGTCATGGCCGCGCCTTCGAACATGTTAGATCTCACATGTCAGTCCTAGTAGGCCTAACAGTAAGTTGATTGACAGACGAGCGTCCCAATTCGTGGCCCGAGATGGTCCGAGACCAGCGAGGCTTGTTGAGCAGAGCTTCTCGTTCGCCATCCCCATTCCTGTCCGAGTCATTGACATCCTCATCAGTGTGAAGAATCCACCTTGTGGCGGCGGTTTAGACCTGAGTACAAGTCCGTGGCCCAGAACTGACTCTCTTGCGTGAAGTGGCTCTCCACAATAGTGTTCGCCGCTTACAAAGTCGCTCAAAGGCAAGATCACTGCAGCAGCACCGCATGTCGATGCAGGACCTGCATTCGCCTTCCAAACAGATGACCGGGTACGTATGACAGCACAGCAAGTAAGCAAGTCGCGTATTGATTCTGGGTCCTTAGAACAAGATCTACGTGCAACACAGAAAGGTTGAGGCCGCGAGGTATTAGGTATTTCGGGAGGGAACAGTGAGAGGTCGCCAAAGAAAAGCAATCAGCCCAGACACTTGAATCTAATTGAAGGCCAGCCAAAAGCTACGTGTAGCGCGGGGCATAAGAAGGATCCTCATACTTGGACACGAAGCCGGGCGGGGTCTCCCAGGCCGTTTCTCCCGTGTACTGGTTATAGAAGTATGCAGCCTGGTATGTGTCGTCGTAGTACTGGATCCACTCTTCCTGGCCCTCGGTGGCGCTCTGATCTCCATATTGCTGCTGCTGCTGCGACTGCGGCTGCTGCTGCTGCTGCTGCGAGTAGTCGTAGTAGCCAGTATAGTCGTTGTTGTAGCCCTGGAACTGATGGTCGTACTGATAGTTGTCCGTGTCGTAGTCTGTGATGGACCCCACCGTCTCGTAGCCGCCTTGGACGCGTGGGTCCGTCCAGCTTGCCTCGCCTGTGACGGTGTTGTAGTAGTAGTACGCCTGGGAGTTCTCGTCCCAGTACTCGACCCACTGCTCTGCAGTAGCCGGGCGGGCTGTGGGCGCATCCCTGGCAGCCGCTAGAGTGCGGCGATCCCGGAATCCTCTGTACACGGCCTGGATCTTCGATGCGGCGAGCTGGCGCTCCCGGTCGGCGGTGCGGCGCTTGGCTTCCTCAAGCTCTCTGTCGCGCTGGGCCTTGCGGGCCTCGACCTGGAGCCTCGCGGCTTTGGCGCGATACAGGTTCTGCATTTTCGTCGCAGCAACTTCGCGCTCTTGCTCCTCGCGCAGGCGCTCGAGCTCGGCCTCTCGCTCGCTCTCCTTGCGAAGCTGCGCGAGTCGAGCTTGGTGCTGGCGGACGCGTTCCCGCATCTTCCGGCGCGCCTGTCGCGTCCGGAAGGCGCACTGAATGCGCAAGGCCGCGTCCTCCAGTGCGCTCTGCTGCCGACGCTCTTCCTCGAGGGCGCGCAGCCGCATCTTCTCCTTGAGGGCGCTGGCCCGAAGCGCCTCCACCTCGCGCTTGGCGACGCGCGCTCGGGCCAGAGACTGCAGCTTGATGGCGGCTGCGTCCTCCTGGTCCCTTTGTTCGGCAATCTTGCGACGTCGCGACTCCTCGCGCTGCTTGCGGACCAGCGCCTGGTTCTCGCGCTCCCATTTGATGCGCATGCACGCCTTGCGGTCGCGCCACGCGCGGTACATGGTCTGGATCTGGGTGGCCGCCACATTCCGCTCGAGGCTGAGCTGCGCGTGGCGCAGGGCGGCCTGCTTCTGGCGCAGGGTCCGGGTCTCGCGGCGGGCTTTGACCAGCCTCGCGAATACCTGGATGCGGACTGCCGCATCGTGGCGCCGGTGCTCTTGCTCCAGCGCGGCGCGGGCGGCGGCGTCTTGGGCCTCCCGCAGTGCTTTCTCGCGCTCCTGCTTGCGCTTCTCGACGTTCTTCTTGGCTTGCGTCGACCGGATCTGCGTCTGGATTTTGAGCGCCGCCTGCTCCTGCTCGGCCTGCTCGCGCTGCGCGGCGAGCTGCTGGCGTTTCTGCCCTGCGGAGTCGCGCGCCTGCTTCGAGCGCCAGGCGCTCTGCATGCGGATCGCGGCGAGCTGGCGTTCCTGGCGCTCCTCCGCGGCCCGTTCCTGCTCTTGGAGCTGGGCGAGGGCCTCCTGCGCCTTCTTCGCGTGGAGCTTGCGCGCGCGGTCTCGCGCGAGCTTGGCGCGGAACTGCGCCTGGATGCGCGTCGCGGCGGCCTGCTCGCGCGCGGCCTGCATTTGCTCCCGCAGTATCTCCGCAGCCCGCTTCTCCTCGGCGTACGCCTTGCGCGCGGCCCTGCCGCGCAGCGCCGCCTGCAGCTTGACGGCGGCGCGGTCGGCCTCCTGCGCCTCGTCGCGCGTCCGCGCGCGGATCCGCGCCACGCGGACCCGCGCGAGGCGGCCCCGGGCGGCGGCGTTGATCCGGGTCGCCGCCCGCTCCCGGGCCCGCGACCGCCGCAGATCCTGCTCGAAGGCGTCCTTGCGCGACTGGAACCTGCGCCGCGCGACCTGACCCCTGCGCACGCGCTGGATTTGTCGCGCCGCGCGCGCCTCCTCGCGCATGCGCCGCGCGCGCCCGCGGGCCAAGAAGCCGCGCCCCACAGTCTGAATCCGCACGGCGGCGAGGTCGCGCCGCCGGCGCTCGAGCTTGACGACGCGGACGGCGACCAGGTCGCGGTGCCCGCGCCACGTCTTCTGCACGATGACGGCCGCGCGCGTCTGCCGGAGCTCGATCACGCGACGCCGCGCGCGAAATCCCCGAAAAACCGCCTGGATCTTGAGACTCGCCTCGTCCTCGGCGATGAGCTGCATGCGGGTCTCCATGAGCTCGAAGCCGTGCACCCGGCCTTGGTACCCTCGCACCTGGGCCTGGATGATGACCGCGCTCATGTACTCGGCGATGGCCTGCTGACGGACCGCGACGATCTGGCGCGCCACGAAGCCGCGGAAAACGCGCTGGATGCTCGTTGCAGCCGTGCGTTCCTGGTGTGCCTGCAGGACCTTGGCAAAGCGCGCGCGGTCCCGCTTGGCACGGTACAGTGCCTGCACTCTCGCGGCGGCATCGTTCTCGGCGTGCGCGCGGAGCATTGCCGCGGCGAGCTTTTTCCCTGCATAGCCACGATAGCAACGCTGAATATACAAGGCCGCGCGGACGTCACGGAGGTGCGAGCGTGCCTGCGACGCTCGCTGCCTGCCTTTGAAGCCACGGAACACGCGCTGGACCTGCAGCGCGGCAAACTCGCGAACCTTGATGGTGGTCAGAAGACGCCCCAGAAAGCCCCGGACCACCCTCTGAATTTGCAGGGCTGCCGCCAGGCGTTCCATGGCGCGCTCATGCTCTACGACGCGTGTCCATGTGCTCAGGGCGGCAATACTCTTTTTCCGCTTCCAGTTGGCGAAGAGATTGGATAGTCTGCGACTGCCCTTCAGTTTCATGTACTGCGCGACCTGGGCCTCATTTCGCGCCTTGAGCACGAAGACGTTCCAGACCTTCCAGGCGGCCATGACATCTTTGTACTCGATGCGTCGCATAATGTTCTGCAGCTTTTGCATTCCCCATCGCTTGCAGTAGAGTTGGGCACGTAGACTGGTCACGTTGCAGTTCTCTTGCACCCATTGAACGTTGGCGTTGACTTTGGCCTCGAGGCGCGTCATCACCTCTTGGGTCTGAGAGAGCTCCTCGCGCAGGCCCTCGACCGACGATGCGCCCTGTTGCGGTCGGCGTCGCCGTTTCCGTGTACGCTTTCGCCTTTGGCCCGGCGTTTGCAATCCTTGGTCTGCGTGGATGTGTCTTTCCTGCTCGTCCAACTGAGCGTCGAGAGTCCGTTTCATCTCTTGCATTCGCTTGCGGGTCTTCATGAGCGCCACAAACTCTTCATAGTCGATGGATCCATCGCCGTCGCGGTCGGCCTCCGCCATAATGTCTTCGAGCTCGGACGCCTCGACGCCGAGAGATAAAAGAACCTGGAGGACCTCCTCGCTAGACAACGCGCCGCTGCCATCCTCGTCAAAGCGCTCGAACGCGCGGAGATACTCACTCGCGGCTTCTTCTGCGGCGCGATCCGCCTCGTCAAGAGCGCGAACCATTTCCTCGTCCATATCGAGTGCATGGGAGAGCACGCCGACATCGTCGTCTGCGGTCGTCTCTGCGCCGTTGTTTTCTGCTTTGCTCTGGGACCCGGGCTTTGCAGCAAGACCCGCTTTTGGTCGTCCTTTGCGGTGCTTTTTCCGCGTTGGTGGAGCATTTGAGCGCGCCCGACCCCTCGTTTGCTTCAAGGCCGGCTTTGCACGCAGAAGTCTTGGCTCTTCGTGAGTAGCTTCTGGCAGTTGCTGCTGGTGCTGGTGCTGGTGCTGGTGCTGGTGCTGGTGCTGGTGCTGGTGCTGCTGGTGCCGCTGGTGCTGCTGCTGCTGATGTAGCGCATCTCGCACCTCGTCGACTTCGAGGAGCTTGACCTTGTGACCTCTGCTCACGAGCGGCCGCTGCTGCAAGGCGCCGACTCCGGGGAAGAACACGTTGGACATGGCCTTGGCCTTCAGCAGGCTTCGAGGTCTGCACGAGGTTGACCTCGCGCGCCTGCCGCCCAGAGGCTGCGGCACTAGAGACGCGCGCAGTGCCTCGCTGCAGCGTGGCGCGAGCTTTGGTTGGCCGTCACCCTGAGAGCGCACACGTACGTACGCCCTTCTCAGGCTATCACATGAAGCCTCGCAAATCTGGCAAAACGCAGAGTCCGTACGATGTCGGGCCAAAGCGAATAACCCTTCCAGGCGAAGAACGACTTGACTTGAAGAAGGAAGGCACTTTACGCCAGCCTTCCTCTGCCGCTGATTGTCAGAGCGGCGATTGAGACGACTTGCAGAACACGCGCAATGGCATACAGTAGTTGCTTGCGCTTGCACATCAAGACAAGGCTTGCTTATTTATGCGTTTCCGCGAAGTCGGCCTCCTTCGGCAAAAAGGTTCCAGCCGGAGGAGGTGAATGAATATACAGGGAAGGGTAAGGGTTTAGCTACAGCTTCAAGATCAGTACGGCACGCTTCTTTCAAACAGAGCCTTCGTGTCTCCGCGAAAGTTGCTGGCATTTGCAAGAAGAATGACCTAGTAAATCATAGAAATAATTATTAAAAAAATGCCGGTCAACGGATAGATTTCTTTCATAACCGCCCGACTCGCGGCCTGCTCTAGGCCTACCCGGTAGCTAGCTAGCTAGCTACTAGTCTAGAGAGTAGTATATTCTGGATTCTAAAGATCCTCTGTCCGGCCACCGCATAGCGCTCGGCATGGCCAGGACCACGTGCTTGGCTCAGCTACACTCATCTTCGTGCCCGTGATCATTCGGCCCACGCGGGTCCCCGCTTCTGGTGACCGCAACCTTCGATGCAATGGAATTTCTAAGCCCGGCCTGCAGAATAGCGGGGCTTGTTAGACTTGATTGACGAATGACTCACTGCAAATGAGCTCGAACATCCGTCGCGACCTCATCTCGGCGCCTCGATCTTCGACTTTCACCTGGCAGTAGGCGAGGCTGGTTAAACTTGATCCAGCTGTAGGGTTGATCTCCCTAGATGGCATGCCCAAGGCATCGAAAGCGTCCCGAGGTTCTTTCCCGGAGGTATTCTCCTCGTTTTTCAGATCTGAGATCTCGCCATTTGATGCCGCCGTTGCTTCCGGCACAAGGCGCCGTTTCTCGGGCGTGAAGTGGTTCCGTCCCAAGGCGACACCTGGCACCCCCATCATCTCCGCGTCCCACTTCTCTGCGTCTGCCCGCTGGGCTCTTTCTGCTCCTCTCCCCTGACGATGTTGCCGGGTCGCTCGCATGACCGCGACAACATCCGGACATGCTCGCTCTTGGATTCTCGCTCTTGATTGTCGGACGCGTTGATGTCCTTCAAGATGTTCTCCATGGCGTCATCGTCGTCCTCATGATCGTCGTCGAGCAATTTCATTGAAGTCCTCCATGATGTCCTTCATTTCATGACGACCCTCTTCATGGCGCCCTTTTCGTCTTCGTCGTCGTTGTCGTCGTCGTCGTCGTCATCGTCGTCGTCATCGTCGTCGTACTCTCGTGACGCTGCAGTCATGATAGACAAGGCTTCGATCTCGGCATTGGACGTCGTTCGCACTTGGTCCTCCTCCAGGTTGTCGTCCATGTCGTCCTTCTGCTGCTGCTGCTCTTGATGTTGCTCTCGACGACGCCGCTGTCCTTCTCCGTGGCGTCCTCCTCCGCGTTCTCGGC
>KQ758892.1:800097-820491 GCA_001462505.1 Aurantiochytrium sp. T66 | reverse complement strand
GCCCCTCTCCAGCAGCCCCCTCGAGGTCGCGCGGCCGCCGTTGCGGGTATGGCCGCGCAGGATACGGACTCGGCGGCCGCGCGACCTCGAGGGGGCTGCTGGAGAGGGGCGGCGTCGCGAGCGCGAGCTCGTACGGACGGACGGACGGACGGACGGACGTATGGTACGTGGCGGCCGTGGACGCGGGGTTATACGCGACGGTGACGTCGAAGGACGGGATCTTGACGAGGATGACGACGATGACCGACGATGACGACGATGACGACGATGACGACGATGATGATGAGGAGGATGACGATGACGATGAGGATCGATGACGACCGCGGCACGCTGACGACCGCCGAGAACGACGGCATCGACGCCGGCGACGAAAGGCTGGTCGGGCGCCGACGTTGTACTAGTATCCTTGGTAAGCAAGCAGAATGAAGAGGCAGCCAAACGACAGCCAGACCTGGATACCATTCTTGCGCCCAGGCGCGCGCGAGCAGGGGGCGCGCGGGCGCCGCCACAGCCAGGATGGCGCGCGCGGCGCTGGCGGCGGAGTTCGCGGCGAGCGCGCAGACGTTCTACGAGGAGCTGGTCGGCGGCCAGGTGGTCGACGCCTTCGGGAGCGTGCTCAAGCTCGCCAACGTGGAGGCGCGGCTCGCCGACGCGGCGCAGGCCGACGACGGCGAGGAGGCCGCGGGGGCCCACGCAGAGATGCTGCTCGACTGCGAGGTGAAGCTGGGACAGGCCATCGTGCAGCAGGTGCAGGACCTCGTCAGGAGCAGGGACCTCGCCGCCGAGGAGCAGAAGAAGCGCGTCCAGGAGGCCAAGGACGCCAAGGCCAAGGCCCAGCGCGAGCGCCAGATGCGCCGCAAGTCCGAGGGGTTCCGGACGTCGAACGACATGCGCGCCCAGCTCCTGGAGCAGAGCCGGCGGCACAAGCTCAAGGAGCAGCGCAAGGTCCAGGCCTCGCAGGCGCAGCAGCAGGACGCCTTGCGGAAGCAGATGCGGCGCGAAGAGGAGGACCTGCCTCGCCTGCAGCGCGCCGCCGAGCTCTGCCGGCTCGCAGAGTCCCTGCGCGTCGTTACCAACAAGGACGGCCGCACGGACGGCAACGCCGCCGCCCAGGCCTGCCTCGAGCAGTACTCGACGCTGGTCTGCGCCGGCCTCAACGAGCGCTACGAGCTCATCCTCGACGAGCTCAAGACGCATCGCGCACTGGCGAGCCGAGCCACCAGCTTTGCGACCCAGGTCGAGACCTCGGAGGACGACCCGTACCTCAAAGCGCTCTCGAACATCTTCCTCTACGCCGACAGCCTCATCGAAAAGCTCATGCGCGGCGAGTACGCGGTCGCCTCGACCGAGACTGCCACCGAGCTCGCCTCGGCCCGTGTCGCCGAGCGCGTCGAGGCGCGCACCAGCGAGACCGTTGTCTTCGTCCTCAACGCCTTCCTCAAGGACCGCCGCGTCGAGCAGTGGACGTGCACCGTGCAAACCGAGCGCGACCGTCTCACTGAGGCCCAAGTCGCCGAGCTCGACGACCTGCTCTACGACATGATGGAGGCGCAGCAGTACTGCGGCCACTTTACGCGCGCGCTCTTGTCGCTGCAGATCCTGGACCCGGCCAAGCTGGCCGCCGGCGGAATTGCCGAGAAGCAAGTGGACCTCGCATCCGCGTACATTCGCCTCGAGGAGGCCTGGCTCGCGCTCAGCCTTGCCAAGGCGCGCGCCATCGCCGACCTCACGGGCGAGGGCCCCGAATGCGTCAATTCGCTGGTTGAAAATACGTTTCACATTGTTAGAAAGGGCCTGGCCCGCGCCCTCAACACGGAGAACAGCCAGTCGTGCTCGGCCACGGTCAACCACATCTACCGTCTGCTTGAAGACGAGTACTCTAAGGCTATCAAGGCCATCCTGCGCGGCGCAGAGGCGCACGCAGGCGGCAGGGCGGGCGTGGCGCCTGGCGTCGCTGCATCGACCGCCACCGCCGCAGGTCCGGGCGCAAGTGCGAGCCCCGCTGCGGCCAATGGCAAGAACCGGCGCGACCAGGACAGCGAGGTCGACCTCTTTGCCGCAGCCCTCGAAGGCGACATCCAGGGCACCAGCAGGCTGGACTCGTCGCTCCTTGTTGCCATCAACACCATCGAGCTGAGCAGCATCTTCATGAACGATCTCGTGGGCGAGATCGAGTCCCAAATCGAAGCGCGCTTTCCCGACCAGCTGGCTCTCATTGACATGGCGCTCCATGACCTGCACGCCACCGCGGACGAGCACAAGGCGCTGCGCACACAGGCGCTTGAGGAGGTGGCGACTACCTGCTTCCGCCCCGTGCTGAACTCGGCCGCCGACGCCGGCGCTGCGAGAATGACCTACGAGGTGAACAATGTCACCTACGAGGCGTACGAGCGCGAGGACCCCTTCGTGTCCAAGTTCGTCGACACCCACATCGAGCAGTCGCGCATCTTTCGCAAGTGCCGCGCGCACTTGTCAAAGCAGAACTTTGGCACCTTGCTCGAGCTCGTGGGCCGCGAGGCCGCCAGGGCCTGGGAAGCGGCCCTTTTGAAGCACCACCGCTTTAACGATCTGGGCGCGCTCCGCCTGGCCGACGAAGTCCGGGCTATGATCTCCATGCTCACGAGTCTGTATCTATCGCGTGAGGAAAGAGAGCAGGCCGAATTTCATCCCGAGCTCTTCGAGCACGTGATGGAGGACCGGGAGGCCATTCAGCTCGAGATACGCAAGCATTTTGCGCGGCTCTCGCAGATCTCCTTTCTTCTTGGCCTCGAGCTCACGTCGCACGTCCAGCTCCTGCCATGCCCCTTCACACCGGTACTGTCAGAGTCCGAGGTCCGCCGGGTGCTCAGCAAGCGCGTGCCGCCCGAGCCGGGGGTCGACATTGCCCAGCTCGACGTCGCGAGGCACGTGGCGCCAGATCCCCAGAGCGCCCCGCCCTCGCCCTCGCTGTCCCCCGCGCGGCAGCTGTACTAGACGCCTTCGCCTTAGACGGGCAGCCGCGGCCTGGGTGCTGGGCCCGCCCTGGTCGACAGATTCCCATCGCGCTGGTCGACGACGGACTCCCATCGACCCTCGCCGACCAAGAGGCGTTCTACGAAGCTCGGCGAAGGCGCGTCATGACTTTGCGCGAGCGTGCCGCCTGAGCCGGGGGCGACATTGCCCAGCTCGACGTCGCACGACACGTGGCGCCAGGCGCCCTCGTCCTCGCTGTCTCCCCCGCGCGGCAGCCGTACTAGACGCCTTTGCCTTAGACGGGCAGCCGCGGCCAGGTGTTAGGCCCGCCCTGGTCGACGGACTCCCATCGACCCTGGCCGTCCAAGAGGCGTTCTACGAAGCTCGTCAATAGCGCAAAGTTGTCGGGGCTCACGGGAGCGCGAAGGCGCGTCATGACTTTGCGCGAGGGTCGCAAGACCACGACCGCGGCTGCATCGAGGTCGTCCGCCTTCCTGCCGGCCACCGTGCTTCCCGGGGACACGGTTGACCAGGGCGTCTTTTCCTCCACAAAGTCGAGCCACATTCGAAAGACGCGCTCGCCCACGGACCGCTGCGAGAGCACGCGAAAGACGACCTTGTCCTCGCGGTGCTTGGCGTTGAGCGTTGCGACCCAGCGGCTAGTCCGCGAGGGTCCGCCCCCTTCGGTAACGAGCGGGTGCTGCGTTAAGATTACGACGATGAAGGGCTTCTCCGGGAACTGCAGATCCGCGCGGCGCAAGTGCCATGGCGGCACGCTGACCCCGTTCTCGGACCGCCCGCCGTCAGATCTGTAATTCCCGTTCCGGTTGTTGCCTCCATTGGTGTTGCGACGAGGAGGCTCGCCGTCACCGCCGAGGAGCATATAGGCCACTGTAAACAAGAGAATTAGCGTTGGCAGCTTGCCGAGGATCTCGTCAAAGAGGGCCAGGATCGGAGGCTGCTGCTGCTGCTGCTGCTGGCGGTACTGGTGCTGCTGCTGCTGACGCTGGTGCTGGTAGTAGTGGTACTGGCGCCTGAACTGCTCCTGCTGCTGTTGCTGCTGGTTATAGCGATGGTTCGAGTAGCCGCCGCCGCCGCCGCTCTGCTCGGCCTCGCGCCGCAGCTTGGGGTCCATGAGGACCTCGTGCGCCTCGCTCACGCGGAGGAATTTGTCGTGTGCATCCGCATCCTTGTTGCGATCCGGGTGGTATTTCCTCGCGAGCTTCTTGTATGCGCCGCGCACCTCGTCCGGCGACGCCGAGGGCGCCAGCCCCAGCGTGCGAAAGTACGAGGCCGCCGGCGCCCTCGTCACGCCTTGCCGGCCCCGGAAGCCGTCGGCGCCGCCCGTCAGTAGCGCGAGCGCCAGCGCCAGCGCCTTCAGCGTTTTCAGCGCCCTCATCGTCCGCCGGCGCGGCCTCGACGGCGATGCCCGCGCCGTCGGGCCTGCGTCCTGCTGCTCGACGCTGTCGTCGTCGCCGTCGTCGTCGTCCTTGAAGGTGCTCTCCTTCTCGTCGTCGTCGCGCTCTCGTGCCCTTGATATCGTGCACGATATCGCATCGACGTATGATAGGCTTATTATTAGGCCTAGGCTGAGGAAGGCGAGGTCTACGCGCCCGAAATGGAGGCCCGCCCGCAGAGTACGAGAGACGTACGAGATCCCGGGGGGGCTAGAGCAGGTCCTGATGCGCTTCCGCAACGTTGATGTCGCGTGAACGTGCCAGAGTCTTCACACGTGTTCGCACCTCGTGCTCATACAGAATCGTTGCGCCGTCATGGCCGCCTGGGTCGTCCAAGCCACAATGTGCACGGGCCTCGGCGAAGTCAACCTCGCCCCCTCGAGAGAGAAGTCTGCCCTAGGCCTAGATGACGGCAAGGCAGCCTGGGGCCAGCTTCTTTTCCCCCCGAGCTCGTCATACAGGGTCCACCAAGGGACCCACGACAAGCACCGACGGAAATGATCAAAACTAGCTATCCAGCCACGAAAGAGCTCTTCGCCCACTAACCAAAGGTGATCACGAGCGACCTCAAGAACTTTGTGAGGGCCAACGCCTTGGCAAAGGCCGCAAGCGAGGGCGTCGCGAGCGTTGGGTGACATAATGAAGGCGGCATGGTCGCCGAGCTCGCAAGGTGACCCGCGAGACTTACGGTCCACAGTCGCAAGAGCGCCTGGTCTCGGCATCGAGCCGTACAGAACGTTGCACGTCAGCATGTCGCTGCCGATGAACATGATGGCCGTCAGGCCCATGAAGAACACGGATGCCGCCAGTATTTTGTGCAGGCCCGGGGCGTCGGCGATCAGCTCGGCGCTTTCGCTTACAAGGAGCACGTGCAGAGTGGCGCCCCAGGACAAGAATGTCCCGGCGAGCACGCTCGAGATTAGAATTGTGACTCGGAACCCTCGCCTCGCGCCAGGCACACCTCGTTGAGATCAGCCACGGTGGGGAGGAGACCGGGGTCGCCGACTTCGCTGACGCCGCCGCAATGAGCAGCTTGCACAAGTCCACCATGCGCACGCCTGCGGACTGCAGTTCGCTCTCGGAGAGCATGGCGGCGTTGGCGAGGTTGCGGGCGCCGAGACGGGCGCCTGGTGCGTCTCGCTGGGAATCTCGACACCGACATCTGGGCCGACGGCGTCTAGACCCTCCAGGTGCCGTTGGCTCTCCTTGTTCTCCCTCATGTTCGCACCAAACGCCGGGTCGAGCGCGAGCGCACCTACTCCCGATGACGCCGCCGCCTTCGTCGTGGTCCACGTCCTCGAGCTGCTCGCCTTGCCCGCAACGGTGACGCGCATGGGGGTGCTCGCGAGCGTTTCGCCCAGGGCGCGCTCGGCCCGCCTGCCGCTGCTCGCGAGCTGCTCGCGAGCTGCATCGCGCGCGAGGCCATGATGTCGAGCCTCAGATCGTTGCGCTATTGCCATCTTCGAGTTCAAGTTCGTCCGCGCGAGGGCGTCATCGAAGGTTCTCGAGGGTCGTCTGCTTGTGGACAGCGCTTCACCTTCGCTTCGGACGATTTTTCTGGCAGCCTCCTGCTCAAGTTGAACTCGGCCATCGTGCCATCGTGATGAAGTTGACGACCTGGACCCGCGCGAAGGTGCCCCTGCCAACGGGAGATCGTCGCGCAGGCCGAGAATCACGCTGCGCGCGCGAGCCGTGAAGGCTTCATAGGCCTCGTTCTTACCGTGATGAGCGGTCTCGACTCGTCAATGACCGATCTCGATGGCGGCGGGGCGCATGTGCCAGGTTTCGGAGAGCTGGGCCTGGAGATTGCCCAGCGTCGCGAGCTGGATGATGGGGATCTTGTTGTCGAGCGCGGCGCTGAAGAGCTCGGACTTGGGCTCCTTGCGAACGCCCGTCGGCGAGAGTGTTGCTTCTGATCAGTGAAGACGCAGACGCCGATGCCGTTTTACAAGGGTACCTGGTACTTGCGCAATTTAAGGGTCCACCGTCTCGAACTTGATGCCCCACTTTCCGTTGAGCTCTTCCTTTGAAAGTAGATCGCCCTGGATTTTGAGGCTCCAGTCGGCGCCTGGGATCTGAAGAATCCCAGCCTTGCCGATAAACTTCACGGTGATGCGTGGCATGAAGACCGCGCAACGTATAAACATCGAGGTCGGCGGACCTTGAAAGACCAGGACGGTTTGAGCTTGACGCAGAAGAAGAGCCTTGACGGACCAGTCGACAGAGCGGGTTGAGCTTGACGCAGGACACGAGGGCGCACAAGAGGATCCGCCTCTCTGTCAGAGGCTTGTAGCTTGTACGGGTACAAACTACGCCCCCGATACGAACGTGCGAATCTGAGCATCATCCAGGTTCGCAAAGATGACCCAGCACAAGACCTGCGAGAGGAGGAATACCGGGCCGAGTCGCCGTGACCTCGGTACTGTGCACGTGCACGTAAGGATTCCCGTTATCGTGCACGATATCGCGTGCGGCCCGCGGCCTCGCGACCAACCTAACCCAACCTCACCCCAACCCCGACCGAGACCGCGCCCGACGGCGCCGCGCGCGATGGGCCGCACGGAGCGCGGCGCGGAGGCGTTCGCGGCGGCGCTGGAGGCGTACCTGGGCGGCGCGCTGGCGGCGGCGGCGCCGGATGATGCGCGGTGCGAGGCATTGGACGGCGTGGCCGGCGCGCGCGTCGTGCGGCGCGCGCTGCGCGAGGAGGAGTGCGCGGCGATGGAGGCCATCGTGCGCGAGGTCCACGGCGAGAGCGTCGGCAGCCACAGAGAGAGCGGCCACCTCGGACGCAGGGAGTCGCAGCACCATGTCGCGCTGCAGGTCGCCGACGAGGCCATGCGCAGGCTCGGGAAACGTCTGCGCCCGTGGCTCGACGCCGAGGCCGGCCCCAAGAACCCGAAGAAGCTCGAGCGCGAGGGCGCGGAGCTCTCGAGCTTCCTGCGCACGTACTGCTACCAAAAAGGCGACGCCAGCACGCCGCACTTTGACAAGGCGTACACCGAGCACGCTGCCAAGGGCTCGGCGGACCAGCACCTCGTGCGCTTCTCGGCCTTCTCCGTGGTCATGTACCTGAACGAGGGCTTCGAGGGCGGCGAGACGACCTTTTTCCAACCGGACCCGGCCATCAAGCCATCGCGTCGCGGCAACACGCCCATCATCGCGGACCCCAGCGTGCTGCGCGTCGCGGGCGCCAATGTGCCCCGCAAGGGCGATGTGCTTATCTTCCCGCACGGAACCATGCCCGGCAGCTACCCGAACCCGCTCCACGAGGGCTCGGTGCTCGTGCGCGGCTCCAAATGCATCATTCGCACCGACGTGCTGTACCAGGGCGGTCCGGCGCGCAAAAAGGGCGGCGCGAAGCAAAAGGCGGCCAAGAAGACGAAGAAGATGGAGGAGGCCGAGGACGACCGCAAAGCCCAAGACGACAAGGCGGATGAGACCGAGGGTCACGCGACCTCGGGGAGCGCCAGCGAGGGTGCCGATTCCTCGGAGACCGGGCTCGGCATTGCACGGAAAAATGCGCGGCGGCCCCGGACGCCGTCCCAGAACCACGAGGAGCGCGCCAAGATGCCTCGCGTCCACGCAGACGGGCGCGCGGACCCGGGATCGGCGGTTGCGGTGGTGGAGAAGATGCTGCGGGACCGCCTGGCCCACTTGTGCCCTTCTCAGGCCCACCTCGCTGCCGGCTCGCTGCGCCGCCTCGGGGAGGCGCACAAGCCCGAGTTCGTATCGAGGCTCCCCTCGACGGTGTACTGGGCGCTCTTTCGCGCGCAGCGCGCCGCGCGGCCCGACGCCCAGAAGGTGCTTCTCGTGTCGGCGCTTGGGGTGGAGCGCGAGCTCTCGCGCGACGAGGTTGCCCGCGCCTTGATTGAGGAGCTCCCAAGCGAGCACCCGCTCGCGTTTGTGAGCGCGAGCGAGGACGGCTCGGGGAGGCTATTCATGTCCTCCAAGGCGCACGTGGCGAGGCAGGGCGAGGGCGGCCAGGTCATGTGCGTCAAGTGCGGCGCGTTTGTGCGCGCGGCCACGGGCGGCCTCGAGTGGCACCTCAAGACGGCGCATGGCGTGGAAACGCACCAGGTCGCCTTTGAGGCTGTCCAGCGGCAGACGGACGCGCTCTTCGCGCTGAGAGCGTCGCCCGTCACGGACTCGGCTGGCGCAACTGCCGACGCGACGCCGCAACGTCTGGACCCGAAGGACGTGGCGCGCGCGATGCGCGAGCGTGGGTCACTGGAGAGCGCGGTGGCGGCCGGGCGGATCCGCAGTCTGGGCCCCGAGCTGGACGCGTGTCGCAGCGGGGATCTGGAAGCCCTGCGCGCCGCCGTGGCGGCTGGCTGGGACGCGAGCAAGGCGGAGGACCGCAACGGGGCCAACGGGCTACTGTGGGCGGCGGGCTTTGGCAATCTCGACGTCTGCAAGTTCCTGGTGCGGGAGTGCAAGTTGGACCCGGTCCACGCCTCGCAGAGGGCGCGGCGCGGCTACAGCATGCGCACGGCTCTGCACTGGGCCGCCCGCAATGGCCACTTGGAAGTTGTCCAGTGGCTGGTCGAGGACGAGTCGTGTCCGGCGGACGTGGCGACGGGCGACGGGACGACACCGCTGTGTCTGGCGGCATGGCAGGGCCACGTGGACACCTGCACGTATCTTATTGAAAAGGCGGGCGCGGACCCGCACACGACGAACTCGTTCGGGTGCAATCTTGCCATGTGGGTGGCCCAGAGCCCCGCGCACGAGAGCGCGCTGGCGCTCTGCACATACCTACTGCCGCGCGGTGTCGACTTTACGCGTATCAATCACAATGGGCAGGGTTGCCTGCACAAGGCTGCGCAGCGCGGCAACCGCGCGGTCTGCGAGTGGCTTTTGCGCGAGGCGGAGCTTGGGCCCGAGCACTTTGCACCCAACGAGAACGAGAAGTCGCGGCCCTCGGAACTGGCCAAGTTCGCCGGCCACGACGCGCTGGCCGAAGACTTGTCGGCGCGCGAAGCCGCCGTCGCGCAAGTGCAAGAGACCTAACGAAGATTTGAAGTTTGGTGTTTATGTACATGCGAAGCTTGTGGTCTTGCATGACGCTTCCCCTTTGCGCCGCGGCGCACCAAGGATCGAGTTGCTATCTCTCACTTATGTACAGGAAGAATGGTCAAGAGAGAGCGACTGGGCGGTGCGCGAGATTGACTGTGAGACACGAGCTGCGACAACGCTTCGAGCAATGGCCGGCGGCTTACGGTCACGCGGGGTGCGGCGTGGACATGGCTCGGAAAAAGGCTTGGAGTCGGGCCTGGTACAGCTTTTGGCCCTTCTTGGACGGACGGATAAAGAGGTAGGCCTTGTGGGCCTGGAAGAGGTTAAACTCCACGGAGGCGCTCTTGACGAGACTGATGTGGACCGTGTTGAGCTTGGAATGGAGGAGGCGGAGCGAAGACCGGACGCTGCGCTCGGCGACATGAAGCCGCTGGTACTCATCGTACAACTGGCCGAGGCCGAGCCGGGTCTTGGTATCGAGCGCGGCGGGATCCAGGTGGCCGCGGCGGTAGGCATCGAAACTGAGGGCGAGCTTGCCCGACTTGCGCAACTTGCGCTGAAAGACGAGACGCATGTGCTCGAGCGCCTTGCGATCCTGCTGGAGAGTGTCGATGACCTCGAGAGCGCGGTCGAAGAAAGTGATCTCCGCGCAGGTCTGCACGTAGTTTTTCTGGATGCGGATAGCCTGAGACAGCTCGTACGAGATGCGGTGCGAGGCGTAGAGATCCTCGATTTTGCGCACGGTCTCACTGCCGCGCACGATGAACGACTCGAGGATGGCGGCCTCGTTCTTGACGCGTTTGTAAAAGTTGGGGAGGTCTTCGTACATTTCGCGGAGGTCGTCGGGCTCGGGCTCGTTCTTGCAAAAGTACCGCTGCTTCGAGACCGCAAAGCGCTCGCCCCGCGTGGGCAGCGGCAGGTCGGCGGTGGTGAGCTGGTCCCCCGACGAAAAGAAGTGGTCGAGGCCCAGGCGGTAGGTCCTCTGCAGCCACTCGAGCGTCTCGCCCACGCCGGGTGTCGCGGACGACAGCGCGGCGCGCCGCGTGCGCCTCTTGCGCGCGAGCCGCGCGCCTTTCGACGGAGACGACGACGACGACGACGACGGCGGCGGTCCGGGCGAGAAGGCGCTCGCCGGCGAGGACGGGATGGACGTCGACCCCGCGTGCGACGACACGAGCGGCGTCGACGCCGACGACCCGGACGAGTACGACGACCCGGACGAGTACGCCCTGCCGCTTGGACTCCTGTAGTACTGCGCCTCCGACGGCTTGAGGTAGTCCGAAAGCCAGTCCTTGGCCGTCGCGCGGATGTGCGGCGCGAGCACGCTCGCGGCGATGTCCATGGTCTCCACCTCGTCGCGCAGCTTGTGTTAAGGGTCTGGCCCAAGGTCTTCGAGGGGCCAACCGGCCCAGGGGGGTGGGTGTCACTGCCGAGCTCTGCGTCGCAGTCTTGCCAGATTCGCTAAGTTGTTCGCTGCTGCAAGCAGCGAAATGGTCCGGTCGGGCTCGCCGAGACTTTTCTTCGCCGCGACGACGACGACGCGCTTCGACGACGAGCTTCGACGACGAGCTTCGACGACGACGCCGCCGCCGCCCCTGGATGCACGTTGGGGAACCAGATGTTTAGGTTCGCGCCGGAGAACCTGCCAGGGCGGCGACTTTATGAAGAAGGGGTGCACGATGTGCACGAGGAGTCCAAGAGGAAGCGGGGTCCGGGGAGACGCTGCGCTGCACGGAGATGGCCCCGGAGATGGCGACGATGGAGTTGTGGAACTCCTATGTAGTACCCTTGTGCAAGACGATGTGCACGGCTACGTACGAACGTACTACGACGTCTTCAGGACGCGCCGCGCGTTGCTTGAGCACAACGAGGGCGCTTGCGGCGGCCAAGCCTTGCGGAGCCTGAGGGGGGGAGAAAGCGAGGGAGGCTGGGAGGTTAGGAACTGCGCGCCCGCGTACGTTTCACGAACGAAGCGAGTACCGGCCGCGCGGGAACCGCGACCCCACGTGTTAATTAATGCCTCTTGCCTTGCTCTCCACGAGCGTCCGAGTCCGCGCGGACCCGAGGGTTGGAGGGGAGGGAACGGAGGCGCTCGTGAACTTCACGACGCCGTGCAGATCTGAGCTGAGCGTGAGCGAACGAGGAATGCGAAGGCCTCGGTCCCGCGCTCCTGACGCCCGAAACGATCGAACGAACGAACGAACGAACGAACGGTTGAATGCCGCCCGCGGCGCGGTCACGGTGCGAGCGCGGGCGCTGGCTGAGGCCAGCCGGCAGGCCGGCCAATTCTGGAGAACGGGCGATCGACCGCGTCCGTGACGCCGTGGCAGCGAAGGATTCGGGAGTCCTCGTCGCCGCGCCCGAATCTAATCTAATCTAATCTAGTCTGCTCTGCTCTGGTCGTCCTCCACGCTCTCGTCGGCCAGAGTCTTCTACGCCACGTCGTGTCGCTCTCCAACAAGTCCGAGTCCGTGTCAATCCTTTCCTTAGTCTTGGCTTGGTTCTGGCGAGCCTGGCCTGGAGCACCTCGGCCGTGACCGCTGCAGTGTTCGCGTCCCGTCCCGTCTCGTCCTCGTCTCGAAGGTCTTGTGCAGCGGGATCCATCTCCAACTACTCTCGCGGGCGTCACCGGCCGGTCGCCGAGCGCGCTGGCCAGCGAACTCTTCTCGCCGCCGCCGCCGCCGAAGTTCTTCAGCGCGGCGCGCACGGCCGCCAACGCCGCCGCCGCCAAAAGCCGCCGCCGCCGCCCTGGGTCCCCGGGTCCCCCGACTCCGGCCAGCCTGCGCCGCGGGGCCGCGGGGCCGCGGGGCTGGGCGGGATCTCGCGCGCGCGCGCATGCCATGCGCATGCCATGCGCGCGGCGCGGCGCGGGGCGGGGTCGAGGGCCAGGAAAACACAGGCACGGGCGTGACGATCATCATGATGAGCGTGACGCCCGAGAACGCGCGCGAGAACGGCGCCGAAGTTGAAGATCATCATGATGAGTTCGAGCGAGGCGAGGCCCACAGCAGCAGCGCCGATGCTCATGTTCGTTCTCCCGAGAACGACGACGACGACGAGGAGGAGAACTAGTTCATCGTCGACCGATCGTTCGGTATCGACCGCCATCCGAGGCGTTCTGATCACGACGACGTCCACGACGACGTCCACGTTGTGGTTCGGGCCTTCCTTCACAAAGTTCGATCGTTCGTTCGATCGTTCGGTCGTTGCGGTCGTTCGACCTGCGCAACGCCGTCGAGAATGTCGTCGCGTTCATCATCAAAGATGCACAAAGATGCACAAACAGGCTGTGGCACAGGCACCGCAATGCCGGGATTCTGGCCGTGCGGCACGGCGAGGTTGTGCCCGGAAGGAGGACTTGAATGAAAGGCTTGAGAAGCAAGCCTTGAAGGCTTGAAGCCTTGGAAAAAGGGCGTCAAGGCATCCCGGTCCGTCCTGGGGGTCAGGTCGGCGGTGATGAAGGGCATTGTAGTAAAAGTCGTAAAAGTCCTTTGGGGATCACTTCGTGGTCCAGTTCTTCTTCGCAGCGTGGTGCGGAGTCTGCGGACGGGGTCACTTCTTCGGAGAGCCCAGGCTTGCGCTGATCCTTGCGCTTCTTCCTTGCGTCCGAACTTCTCGCGAGCCTCGCCACTGTCGCCAGCAAGTTTCCTATGCCTGGATACCACTGTGATGAGTGGGGAGCAAGAAATGAGACCGCGAAAGATTGCTGGCATGGCTAGTAGGCTAGTCCGCGTCTTCAGGATCAAAGACCCGCCCAATTCACGGCTTTTACAGTTGCGCTGGAGCGACGCTGGAGCAAAGCCGTGGCAGAGCCAGTCGTTTACTAGATTGTGCTTGTTAACAAGAGCGAACCTTCACGCCAGAGTCTTCGTCGTCTTCGTCGTCTTCGTCGTCTTCGTCCTGTGCTGACTGTGCTCCCCGAGAGCACCATCCGGGAGATGATGATGCTGACTGGGCCTCCCAAGGCCACCCACCAATGATCATTTATCTCAGCGGTCTTCCGCGGCAAAAAAGCTCCGCTTCGACGGGAATCACTCCTGTTCAGGGCTGCTTCGACTGTGCTGCGACGAGGACGGCGGCGGCGGGCTGGACGCGAAGCTCTGAGCATTCGAGGAGCTCATCGAGGATCGGCGGCTCGCGGCCAAGCGCGCCACCATCCGCGGCGAAAGAAATTCCGGGGAGGGCGTGGCGAAAACTTGATCAAAGCCCGTCTCGAGCGAGGTGGCGGCCTTGGCCTCGATGGCGCCGCCGAGAACCACACGCAGGACGTCCCGCACGGTGCGGTAGCATACAGAGTCCTGGAATGCCGATTCGGCGGCCTTCATCGTCGTGTGGCCCTCGAGCGCTGGGCCGTGGTTCACTTCAAGAAGCTGCAGCGAGAGCTCGGCGTCGTCGCGGACGATAAAGTCGAAGCCGAACACCTCGAAGGCGTTGAGCATGGGGAAAAAGTCCTGCTTGGCGCCCTCACGGCGCACGGCCGCAAAGACGGCCCTGACGGCGCCGTGGATAGCCGCACGAATGCGGCGCTCTGCGTGGGTCGTCCCGCCCCGCGCACTGTCGAGGTAGCGCTCGAGCGTCGCCAGCGAGATCTGCGCTGCGGCCGGATCATACGCTGGATGCCGGCTCTGCACGACATGGTTTGTGATGTGGACAAAGGCCTCGTCCCAGTCCGCATGCTTGTACGGCTCGCAGGCGACGTGCAAGACGACGTCGCGGTGGACGAGCACGCGCAGACGCCCGACCGCCAGCACGTTAACGCGCATGTGGAACTTGCGCCCGTGGTACAGCAGCGGGCGCTCCACGAGCGCCTGCAAGAGCCAATCGGATGCGACTTGCGCGTCGTTTTCGTCGTCGTCGACATCGTCCGTGTGGCGCCAGCTCCGCGCGTCAAACTCGTCGCCCTGCAAAAAGTGTACTTGTGTGGCGTTGTTCGTCCTGCTCGCCTTGAGAACCCAGACACAGTCCGGATCGGCCGCGAGAATGGCCTGGAGATCGTCAGCAGCCCGCACTTGCTTGTCGGTGAGCACGCGAAAGCCGCCAAGGATCTCGCGTGCCACGCGACGGTCTTCGAGATCGGTCCCTGCGAAGATGCATCCGCCGCTGCTTGCGCTGCTGCTCTCGTTATTCCCTGCAGCTGAAGGTATCGACGCGGAGAATTTCTCCAAGATGAGCATGAGACGAGACTTCTCCGAGAGACCGGCGTGCGCAAAGTAGCTGGAGACGATGAGGGTGCCGTCGAAGGCTTGCTTCCAGTTGATCCTAGAGTATGGCGACCACTGAAAGATGCAATCGTTTGAGCGCGGCAGCCTCGGCACGAGCCCCCACTCGTTTCGCAGCGCCTGCAGCATGGCCAGACGCGTATTTTCCACGGGATACGAGCAAAAGAACCCGAGTTCTTGCGGCAAATCCTGCTCTTCGTGCATCTTGCTTCCCTGGTCCCGTGCTGCTGATTCCCGGGCCACGCTGTCCCGCTCATGGTCCGATCCCACGCTGGTGGCGTCCTCCGTGGTCGCCATTTCGGCACGGTGGTCGCGTGCTTGTCCACCGCAGCACTTCCCCCGCGCGTCGTCGTCGTCGCAGACCCTTCCAGGCCCGCCTCGGAAGCCTCGGACTGGCACCAAAGTGCGTCGCGTCCCTGTCCCTGGGCGAGGTGTCCCGCTAGCCGCCGCACGCACCACGCAGCTCACTTTTGGCCACCGCGCGGCGCCGCGCCGGCTGCCTGCCTCTCGGTGAGGCGGAGGGGCGCTGTCAGGGTGCCCTGCCCCGTCGCTCGACGGGCGCGGGCGCGGGTCTGCAGCCCTCGCGGGCCGTCCACGGTTGCGCGCTGGGTGGTATTGCCGGCCCGTATGCTGCAGCAACGGACGTTGGTTTAGCAGCAGCCTTCGCCGGGGCCTCGCCCACGAAATCGCCTCGATCGTGAACGTCGTTCGCCCAGCAGGGTCCGCGCACGCGGTCTCTCTCTCTCTGCCTCTCGCCCGTCGTCGTCGTCGTCGTCGTCCTCCACACGACGCGCTCGCTCTCCTCGAGGTCTGTCTTCTCGCTTGTCCCTGGCGCCGGTGCACCTCGCCGCACTTCTCATCATCACTTCGTCCTCGTCCTCATCTATCACCGTCCTTCACTTTCACTCCCGCCTGCGCCTCGCCTCGAGGCTAGGCGCGTTGGCTGCCCGCGGGCAGGCCTGCGGCCCTCCCTCCGCCAGACAGACCCGCATCGCCCGCGGACGGAGGGGGTCCCGGCCCGCGCGAGATTGGTCGCCAGATTGATAGTGAAAAGCGGGCGCGTGCACGTGCTGCACGCGCTGCACGTGCTGCGACTACGTTGCTCGACGGGCTCGCAGCGCAGCGCAGCGCAGCGCAGCGCAGCGCAGCAGCGAGCGCCGCCACGCGGAGAAGTACGTGCGTACGCGCCCGGCGACCTGCTCCCGCTGCAGTGCAGTGCGCGCGGCCGCGAGCGGTGAAGTCTGCGCGAAGACGGCCCCGAAGGAAGGGCGCGACGCACGCACGCACGCACGCACGCACGCGACTCGGAGCGAGCTCGCGGGCCGGAGATCGAGCGGGTTGGTGGCGAGAGCAGCGTCGAGTAGCGTCAAGGTGCCTGCGAGCGAGCGTTGGTTGGCGTAGTACACGTTCTGGAGCGCGGAGTGCCACGACAGCGTGCCGGAGGACCGTCGCCCGCCAGGCAGACGACGGGCCAGGGGCTACGCACGGCGCAAGGCACCGCAGGCCACGCGAAGCGAAGCGAGACCAGCGGGAGAAAAGGTCCAGCGCGGCGGTAGAGAAGTTGAAGGCGAGGACGACCCGCCGCAGACTCACTTGTTCGCGCGGCGCAGCAGCGCGGACCACCGCGTCAGTCTCGTTGCGCGAGATCGATCCGTCAGAGGGCCGACGGGGGGAGGAGGGGGAGCGGCGGCAAGATGTTCAAGCACCTCGCGAAGCAAACGCGCAGCAGCTTGGATCGGCCCAGGAGTGGTATGTATACGAACCGAGAGGCCCCCGTGCTCAAGACCAAGGTGCGGAACCTGATGCTGCCGCCGGTGCTCCGCCCCGAACTCGCAGACGACGAAATGGACGCCTCCTTCTTCGTGGCGACGTGGGATATGTGCTCGCGCGGCATCGAGTCTCTGGCCGCAATGGAGGATCTGCTCCCGCGGCACTTTGACGTCTATGTCATTGGGGTCCATGCGTGCAAGGACCTTCCGGAGGCCGTCCACACGTGCCTCTTGCACCTGTGCAGTGGCGGCGAAGAGTACTCGGAATTCTCGCACCTCATGGTCGCCGCCGAGGCCGGCCGCCCCGCGCTCGGGCTCATGGTCATTGTGCGCACCTCGCTCGTGGAACAGGGCTCCATGAGCATGTCGCAGGTCGACACCGTGCCGGACCGCAGGTTCTCCATGATGCCCATGCTCCGGGACCGTTCCGTGCTCCACCTCTCGACCCCGCAGACCCTCGACGACGCCGCACAGCCGTTGGGCAAACAGGTCGAGCAGCCCGATTTCCCCGCGACCAGCGGCGGCCCCAGCGGCGTCTCGATGCGCTTCGACTTCTTCGATACCAACCTACTCTTCGTGCACGTCAAGCAGTCCTGCATCGATGACCTCAGCGCGCTCTTCTGTAGAGTGCGTCCCGAGGACTACGCGCACGTGTTTCTCTTCGGAGACTTTGGCAACGACGTCCTCGACAAGGCCAGCGAACTCGCCGCCCGCCTCAGACTTGAGGACTTCGACGAAGCGCCCGCGCTCTTCAAGAAGTCGCGGTACATGGTCGTGACGCGATCCCAGGACAAGGCCATGGGCGAGCTCCTCTTCGCCAACCTGCACGGGCACTACAGCATCTCGCGCCCGCGCAGCGCCACTGGCAGTGCCGCGCTCCCCGCAGCGGCCTACGCCACGTACCGGGTCCACGGCGGGGCCGGCATCGAGCGCGGCACGGTCCCGCCGCCGCCGCAGGCCTCGGCGCGCAATTTGCGCGTCTCGCATCTCCCGCCGCCGCTCCCGTACGAGGACGACGACGACGACGCCGTTGACGGCTTCGCGCGGGACGAGGACGACCGCGACGACGACGGCGAACCGGCGACCTGGGACCCCCGCAGCGGGCGGGAGGCCTCGTTTCCGCCACCGCCGCCGCCGCCGCCGCCGCCGGAGCCCTTCTCGGGCCACTCGAGCCACGGGCGCAAGGTCGCCAGGGCGGCCCGGCGCGCGCACGAGGCCGAGCACAAGTCGCAGTCGAGCGACGAGGGCGAGGCGCCCCGCAGGTCGCGCGGGGTCGGCGCCCGGAGCGCGCAGGGGTCGCTGCTCCGGCGCGCCATGCACTCGCTGCGGCTCACCGCGGACCCCTTGCGGGCCAGGGACACGTTCGGCACGTGCACGGTCTGCCGCGAGGCGATCCGCGACGCCGCAGACATGCTGCAGACCATGGGCAAGAAGTACCACCGCGACTGCGTGCGCTGCGACGACTGCGGGGAGCGCATCGAGTCCCAGTTCTACATCGTCGACGGCCGCATGCTGTGCCAGCAGTCGTACGCGCGCATCCATCTTGCGCAGAAATGCTCCGGGTGCGGGCAAACGGCCGACCCCCAGGACCACCTGCTCCGCGTGGAGGACAAGGTCTTCCACATCGACTGCTTCAAGTGCGCCGAGTGCGATGAACAGCTCTCGTCGATCGCGGAGAACGGCACCGACCTCGAGGCCGAGGACTTTGTCCTCGACGAGGACAGGGGCCTCTTGTGCGCGAAGCACGGCGCCAAGCAGCAGTGCATCGCGTGTGGCGAGCCCGCTCCCGCGCGCGACGCCGTCCAGGTCGTGCTCGACAACGGCAGAAAGGCCGTCTTCCACTCCGGCTGCTTCCGCTGCACCACCTGCGACGAAAAGCTCGCCGACCTCGGCGGCGTCTACGTCATGTACCAGGACAACTTCTTTTGCCAGGAGCACTACAACGCCTTGCGCGCCGCCGCCAAGGCGGCTGTCCAGGAGGAGCTCCGCAGCGCAAACTGATCATACCCATCTATTCTTTCTCCTATAGGGCGGCTCATGCCGCGCGGCTACGTACGCACCCAAGCAAGTTTATGTTGATTCTATGTCCACCTGTTTGCTCGTTCGTACAATGAGCTCACGTATTGCGTGAAGGGAAGGCTTCTCCGAAAACAGCTCACATGACTGACCGCGAGAACCAAAAGTTGACGCTCAGCGAGGGCGTCAGCGAGCGTACATAGTGCCACATGCCCTGCGGGATATACAGCGTGTCTCCGGGCCGTAGCACCACGATCTTGCCCTGGGCTTTGGCATACTTGGGGAACTTTGTCAGGTCGGGATTGCCCACGTCGACGGCGCTCGTGTTGCCCTGGGCCAAGAACTCCTCGCCCTCACTCCTGCCCCGCGACACGTAAAGTTCCTCGAACTGACTGCCGTCGAAGAGAACGACGTACTTTGCGCCCGCGACCTGGACGAGAAAGTTATCGTACGAATCGTAGTGAAGCAGCGTGACCGTGTCATCGGTGCCGAACCACACGGACGAGGCGTCGAGCGAGGCGCCTTCGTAAGTGCAAAAGCGCGGCACGGGCGCCATGCGAAGCAGCTCGGGGAGCTGCTCGAGCAGATTGTGCTGCGCAAGATAGGTGACGTGATCGCGGGGCTGCGGGGCCTTTTGTTTGCTTGGCGACGCCTTGGCGGCCTCGGCGCTTGCGCGGCACCGCGGGCCGATGTAGTCCGCGAGAAAGCTGCCAAACGTGGTCACCTCTTCCTTCATGCTCTCCAGTCGAGATCCAACCTCGATGGGGACGCGTCGGTTGCCGTACCGCGAGACGAAGAACTCGAGGTCGTACCACTCCTTCAAGGCGGGCCAGTCCTCGACCATGCCGCGGATCAGCACGGCGCGCCCCCGGTCCCCGGGCAGGCAGGCCGCAGCGAGCTCGTCGAGCGACGGATTGTCCAGCACCTCGGACTCTCCCTTGAGGGGCTCTAGCTTGGCCGCAGGGGAGAGCTCGTGGCGCAGGGCCTCGACCTCAAAGGCAAGCGCGTCCACGGTGGCCCTGTCCGGGAGCCGCGCGCCGTCCACCGAAGTTGATGCGCCCGTGGGGCAATGCGGCGCGACGAGGCGGAAAATGAGGTTGACCTCTTGCTTGGGGGCGCCCATGATGAAGGCGAAGTCGGCATGCTCGACGCAGCGCTTGGCGTCGCCCTGCATGAGAGCCGCGGCGGCCATCATGGTGCGCGCGAGCACAAAGGCCTCCTTCCAGCACCGGTGCGCCGTGGACCTGTCCGCGAGCATGGACTTCCACGCCGCGTCCTGCACCGCGTCGGCGACCTCGAGGCAGGCCTCGTAGTCGTCGTCCTTGTGCAGGGCCTCGACGGCGGCCTCGAGCTTGTCGGCAAGCTCCGGGCGGTTCACGGCCTCGCGGAGGTCCTTGGCCGTCGCCGGCACGGTCTGCGTCGCGAAGATGCGGCACCGCACGAGCACCGCGCGCGCGGCGGCCGCCAGCCTCGCGTCATGGGCCTCGCGCCGCGCGCGCTTGGCGGTCTCGGGCCCGGCGCCGCCGTGCGGCCTCTTGCGCGCCGACGATGCCGCTGCCGCCGCGGCCGCCGCCGCCGACGCCGACGAGGACGTCGCGGCCGCTGCCGCCGGCCCGCCGCCGGCCCCGGCGGGCGCCTCGTCGTCGCTGCTGTCCGCGAAGAGGTCCATGGGCGGGGTTCGTCGTCGGGGTCTGGGTTGGTGGACCCCGGGACCGACCTCGCCGCCTCGCGCGCGGCACGGCAAGGACGTCGCGAGAAGGTCCTCGGGCAGCGCGCGCGCCCTCGCGAGCAAGACCTGCCGCACAGTCAGGATTGGCCTTGCAGGTTGCGCAAGATGACCAAGCGAGACCATGCCGATGAAGATGGTCATGAGGCTTGGCTCATGATGCTGAAGATGCCGATGATGCTGGAGATGCTGCTGCTGCTGCTGCTGCTGCCCACGGTCGCCGTGATGACGAAGTCGAG
>KQ758892.1:779846-795662 GCA_001462505.1 Aurantiochytrium sp. T66 | reverse complement strand
GCCTTGGCCTTGTCGGCGGGGTCGAACACGACGAGCACGGAAACATGCACCTGCGGCGCATTGGGCTGCGCGGGTGCTGGCGCGGCGCGGGTCCTTGAGCCGCGCCGCTGGACGGTCCTGAAACCGAAGATGGTCTTCTTCCCCGTTCGGATCGGCATCGCGCTTGGTGCTTCGTCGTCGCCGGCCTCTTCTCTCGCAGCGCAGAGCGGGTTTGCTTTGCCTTTGCTCCTTGCTAAGCGGGCGAGGGGCCTGGTCGATCATGCACACGTTTTTTCATCATTTCTCTTTTTTCTCAACAAGAGGAAACCAGAGGAAGGAGGGCCGGCACGCGCTGTAATGACAATGTAATGGCTCGTGCCACTTGGCAGTGACTGGTTGAAGGCTTAGCAAACCTGATAGTAGGCCTAAAGTACACTTTTATGGCTATCAGCTGGCAGGCAGTGCAGTGATTATTCTCGTGTCCTGGCGCGTGTTGTCTTCCTACCAGAACCCACCCAATTTCCAGCACGGGCAAGTTGATCATGCACACGTTTTTTCATCATTTCTCTTATTTCTCAACAAGAGGAAACCAGAGGGGGGAGGGGGGGCCGGCCGTGTGCACGCGCTGTAATGACAATATGATCGCTTGGCAGTGACTTGAAGGCTTGGCAAAACTGATAGTAAAGTAAACTTTTATGGCTATCAGCCAGGCAGTGCAGTGATTATTCTCTTGTCCTGGTGTTGCTTCCTACCAGAACCCACCCAATTGGAAGTTTGTTGTCCCTCCATCACTCCTCATCGAATCGTCTTGTGCGTGTCGCAGGCAGCGAGTCGAGGTCGTCGCCCGAGGCGATCAGGAGCTCGCCCATCATGATGCACCAGGTGCGAATCTTCAGGTGGTTGTCCTGGCGCGTGTTGTCTTCCTTCCAGAACCAGCAGTGGGCGTTCCAGCAAACGAGCGGCGAGGAGGTGGACTCGTGCGCTGGCTCGCTAAGCGCGAGGCACGGCTCGGCTGGACCTACTAGGCGGCGGCTGCTCGCTGGAACGACCCTGCCATAGAGCTGCCTTGGAGGTCCCTCGTACCTACGCTACCCTGGAACTGGTGGAGCCCATTGGAGTTGCCTTGGAGCCGTTCGCTCAGCCGCTCACTGGCAGCCCGCTCGGCCCGCTGAGGTCCTCCGCGACGCCGCGGCGCCGCGCGCCCGACAGAAGGCCGCATCGTGCGCAGCTGGGCGACCGGCTCTGCGCGCTCCGGCGGGCGAGTGGATGGGCGCATCCCAAACTCGAAACGATCGGCCGCCAATCGGCCCTCGCGCGCGAGCAGGCGGGCGGGTGAGCCGGCGAGCAGGCGCGCGGGCGCGCGAGAAGGCGGGTGAGCGGGCGAGCGCGCGTGCAGCATAGGCAAAAGCGCGCGCGGGCGGCGGTGGGTTTCCCGGCGACCAGCCTGACCAACTATGGCGGCCGGCACGAGCGCGGCTCGCGCGCGAGCGGCAGGCGTGAGCGGAGAGCAAGCGGGGCCTCAGCGGCGGTGAGCAGCAACGAGGACCTCGCGGCGGAGGTGGGGCGCGTGCGCAAGCGCGGCCGCGGAAAGGCTGCCCGCGGAGCCTTGCTCGTGCAGCTCGGCGACGAGGGGCTCTCCTCCGCCAGCCCGAGCCGCAACGGCAAGCTCGCGGCGGCAAGGGGCTCTCGCCGAGCACCCCGAGCCTCATGATATGTCGAGCCCCGGCCGCACGTCAGGCACACGCGGGAGGAGCTCGCGGCAACTAACAATGCGGCCGCGGGGTCGTCGGGCGGAGCGGCGGAAAAGTACGGGCCTAACTCTATCGAGAAGATCTTCCAGCGGCTCTTGCTTCTCGCACTCGCATATATTGCGGGACTGCGAGAGGCGGCCGGACCGGGGAGGCTCGTGCGGTGCATGGCGTCTGGACTCGGTGGGTGTTCGTTTCCATGCTCGCACGTCTTTATGGCACGCGGCGCGTTGTTCGAGTGCGCCAAGGGCTGCGGGGCGGTCCACGTCTGCGACGAGGATGTCTGCGAGTACCTGGTGTACAACCGCGACCACACGGCGGTGTGCTCGCTGACGGGCCTGTGCCACGGGCCGAAGCTGTGCGATCGCTTCGCGGGCAGCGGCGGCGTGGGCATGAACAACGTTGCCGACCAGACCTACTCGCCGCGCGTGAAGCGGTGCCAGCAAGTCAAGAACCGCTCGCTAACTTATGAGCTGCTCGTGCCGCTCGTCCAGAGCCCAGACATCATCGCAAGGCCGCGGCTGGACGGGGCGCCTGCGCGGCTGCTGATGCGTCAGATCATGGACCTGTGGAACGCCTTCTTGCATGCCGTGGACGCCTCGGGCGGCTACCTGCACCGCAAGGACCGGCGCGCCTTCGCGGTGGGCATCCTTTTCTCCATGGACCAGGGACTGTGCTACGAGCGAGGCGCCTTTGCCGTGCGCCCGCATCCCGGCGTCGTGACTCAGACCGTCAATAAGAAGCGCAAGTATGAGCTCTTCACCGTCTCCGACATTCGCTACGGGCAGAACATGATCCGACGCGCCTTCTCGCGCGCGGGGCCTGGCTCCGCATCCGACGTCTGGGTGCCTGTCGTGGACATTAACGGCCTGGTCGCGCCCCTCATGCGGCCGACCGAGCCGCCGCGCGCTCGGGCGCAACGGGGGCCTACATACATGGAGCCTGTCCGGCTCGGGCAAGAGCGAAGCGACACGGGCAGCCTCGGCGAGGCCCCGGAGTCCCGCGAGGCCAAGGGCAAGGACGTGAGCAAGGGCAAGGGCCGGAAGCGGGGAAGGAGCCAGGGCGAGGCCGCCAGCACGCGGGTTGGTCTGGACCCCAGTTCGCGGCCGCGAGAGGAGCAACCTGCCGCCCAGAAAGACGATTTGCCGCGGGGCGCTGAGCCCGGTCGGAGCTCGCGGGCAAGGAGGCGGCGCAGGCGTCTGACCGCACGGGCCCCGGCCACGGGCCAAACTGCCCTTGGTCGTTCGGGGCAGCGCCGACGAGCGCGCGCGCCCCCCCGCACGCTAGGTCATGCTACGCCCGCCCCCGTCGGCGCGCCAGGGGAGCCGCGAGCCACCCCCGGGGCCGGGCCGGCCGGCGATCCCGCGCGGAGGCTCGCGGGGCGATAACGGGCGGCTCTGCTTCATGATCTACGGACTTGACGCCAGCGACGACGCAGAGGGCTTCTCGCGTGCCGCTCGAGTGGCCAACGCGGACTTTGTGACGACAGTCTACCTTAGCGACGCGGCGCGCACGCCCTGTGCGGTTGTGCTGATCGACCGCGACGCGCTGGTGCCCAACATCCACAGGCTCATGGCGCACCCTCGCATCAACGTGGTCGCGCACGTCTTCGTCAACGTAAGTGCCGCTCTGGCCGGCGGCAGCAGCAGTCTGGGAGGCGTCGGCGGCGGCAGCTTCGCGGCCTCGGTGCTGACCTCGCTCGGCCGCGAAGCGCGCGAGACGCTGGCGCGATTAGTCGCTGAAGAAAGATGATATGTAATTTTGAGAACTTTGGATGCTAGGCGGCTCGCTGCACTCGCGCGAGATCGATCATGAGCTCAAGAGACTCGCTGTCGAAGCCATCCGTGGCGTCGATGTCGGGGAGGCTTCCCAGGCTGTCGATTTCCAGAGGCGCTCCTCTGTCCTCGGCGAGCGCGCTGCTCCCTCCGTCCATGGAGAAGCGAAAGGGGGTCTCGTGGTGATCGTCTCCGCGGGGCTTTCCTTCCGTGCCGCACTTCGCCTTCTTCAGGAGGCGCGGAGTGGCCTGGGGCGAGGCCGCGCGCTTTCGGTAAAACGGCTCGTCGGAGGTGTCTTCGAGCCGCATGTCGGCCTCGGAGTCCGTTTCAGACTCGTCGTCCGTGGACGTCGCCGCAGAGAAGGGAGACGCACGGGGCGATTGCGTCAACGGGGCTTGTTGGGCCCGTGCAGTGGCGTCCATGGACTGCTCCTCGTCGTCGTCGCCACCGCCGCTGTGAGTGTCGTCTCCAGCAGTGTCGCTGAACACTTGGCGCGGATCGCATTCTTTCTGCTCCTGGGCTCGGTCCCAGCGGCGAGCGGCCTCGAGGGCGCGCTCAAAGTCTCCCTGCACGACCGGGCAGCCGGCCGCTGTGCGAATGCGCTTGATGCAGAACATGAGAAGCAGGTAGCAGCCGTCGTGCGTCTCGAAGAAGCTGCCCAGTCGGTGCAGCTGGTCGAGCACTGGCGGCGTCTCGCCAGCGTGGATGGCGAGCTTGGCCCCGGCGATCTCGTAGGCCCACGCCGGGAGAACCACGGCGTTTGCGAAGCCGAGCGCCGCCTTGAGAATCGCCGCGCTGGGGTTCTCCCCGTTGCACGCGATATCGATCACGCAGTCTGCGATGGAGCGCTCGCAGAATCCGAGGCCGGCGTCGCAGTCAATGTCGTGGACGATGAGGTGGTCCGTGCGCGGGTGGATGAATACCTTGCCACCACTTCCAGAGCACATATGCCGCGTTACCATGAAAGCCGAAGGAAAGGCAGACGGAGACGGGGGAGAATCGGAAGAAGACGAAGTGGCAGATGGCGAAGACACTGCAGGCGGCGAGGGCCTTGGCGGCGGCGGCGCTCGGCCCGCCAAAGAGGTCATGCCCGCGACGAGCGCGCCCACCAGCGTCACGGGGCTCGCGCCGGCCGGCTGTTCCGTCGCCGAGGCTGGCGCGGCGGCCTTCGGGCTCCCGGCGACTCGAGTCTTCTTCCGCGAGGCTTCTGCGCGCGGCATTGCCGCGGCCCGCGCCTTGCGCTTGGCGCCGGTTCGCTCGTTGCTGGGGGGCATTGTCTGTAGCACGTTCGGGGTTTGCCATTGATGCACGGGTGTCCACCGATGTGGTGTAGCGCTTCGCCGCCCCTGGTCCTGAGTGGTCCCGAGCTCTGCAACGACCCAGATTTATCTTTCTTGCGCCTTGGCGCGCGCGTCCCGGTGGCGCATTTAATTACGTTACCGGGTTACGGGAGCCAAGGAATAGTCTCCGCGCTTGCGGGCCGAGCCAAGCAAGCATGGAAGAATGCCAGCGCCAGGCATGGAATCTCATCGAGTGCTTTGAGAAAGGCTCGATGGGGCGCGAAAAGCGAGTTGCGGCTCGAGGACAAGGTGTACTTTCGCACGATCTACCAGCTCGATCGGCTCAGCGCGTCTGTTGGGACCTCGGGCTCGTTGCGGGCCACCCAGGGACTTGCAAGGCAACTTTTCACTAGTAGTGTTTGAGTTGGTGTATTCAAGGATTTTCTACAATTGGAGCTAGCGCACGGGGCGGAGGCGGCGCGCGGCGGCCGCGAAGGGGTCGGGCTGGCGCGTGAGCTGCCCGCGTCGCGGCCGCGCGAGCTGCCCGCGGCGCGTAGGCGCGGCCGGCGTGCCCCTCGGCGCTGGCGCGGCCGCCTCCGCCGGGGCTGGCGGGCGCTGAGGACGAGGATGAGGACGAGGATGACCAGGAAGTTGATCAGACCGCCTCTGAATGTCCTGCGCGCCCTCGGGCGGCGCGTTGAGGTAGCGCAGCAGCTGCGCGGGCGGCGCGGCGCTGCGGCGGCCGCGTAGACAGGCGTCGAGGCCCTCGGCCGCGAGCAGGCCGTCGCGCGCCTCCGCGATGCGCCGGCGGAAGGCGGCGAAGAGGTCGTCCGTCCAGACCCACTTGGAGCCCACGTTGAGGCGGGCGATGACCAGGCGCACGTTGCGGCGCTCGTAGCCGACGGCGTTGTCGATGCGGTCGATGGAGAGCGAGAACGGGTGGGCCGGCGCGAGCGCGAGCGGCAGGCCCGACAGCGCGCAGCGGAAGCCCTGGCGCTCCAGGAGGCCGAGCAGGGAGTCGATGGTGATGCCCAGCCTGGCGTGCGAGGCGGCCTCCTTGTAGCGCGCAGCGCGCGCCGTGCGGCGCCGCGAGGAGAGGCGGCAGGTGCGCAGGCGCTCGCGCAGGAAGGAGAGCTCCGAGGGCTGCAGCGCGGCGCGGCCTCCCGCGTGCAGGCCGAGCGTGACCAGGCCGGCGTGCAGGATCTGCAGCGACAGGCGCCGCGTCCAGTTCAGGGCGCCGCCGATGTTGACGATGGCCACGGTGGCCACGACGTTGCCCGAGTCCAAGTACATCTTGGCGCGGTCGAGGCGCTCGAGGCTGAGGCAGAACGGGTTGTCCCGGCTGTCCAGGTCCAGCTCGATGCCGGTGTAGTAGCAGCGGCCGCGCTGGGCAGCCAGGAGGTCGCGCACGACGCCTTCGAGGAGCTGCTTGGGCCCGGCCAGCATCGGGTCGCGGCGCAGCTGGACCGGCGGGAAGCAGTCCTGGGCCTTCATGCGGTAGACGGCGGCGGCGACGCGGGCTCTCACCATGTCGACGCGCTCGAGCCTGCAGGCCATGCAGTGCGCCATGAAGCCGCTGCGGCGCATGCCGCTGGTCCCGAACTCGTACACGAAGCGCGGCTGCGAGCAGGCGGTGCACTCCACCCGCACGTCGACGCCGCGCTCGCGCGCGAGGGCGAGCGTCCCGGCCAGGCCCACGCGCGCGGCCGTCCGCAGGCGCCGCTCCATCAGCGCCGCGTTAAAGGCCGGGTCCAAGTTCTCCTTGTCGGCCCACATGCCGCCGACCATGCGTTCCAGTTCGTCCGGGTCGCCGCGCAGCAGCGGCGAGGCCTCCGTGCCCGGGGCGGGCAGCGCCAGCCGGGCCTTGCGCATTCGCCGTTTGCAGGAGTGGCAGACCAGCGAGACCATGGTTCCGGCGTAGGGCGCGCGCCCGCAACCGCCGCGGCATGGCGCGCGCGCAAAGGGCCCGCGCGCTTCCAGCAGCCGCATCGGCATGCGTTTGGACCGAATGCCCTTTGCGATGCGGAGCTGCGTTTCGCGGTTGGGCAGGCCACTTGCCCCGCGGGCGGCGCGCAGGCTCGCATGCGACCAAACAGCCTGGCCGGTCGGCTGCGGGGACGACCGCCTGCCGCAGGGGCCAGCTTCCGCTTGACCGCCACGCCCGCGGCGCTCAAACCGCGCGCGACAGGCGGCCATGACCTCGGGGGCGATGGCCACGCAGGGCTCGGCCATCGCGCTCTGACGGCGAGTAGATTTGGATCGTTAGGGGTTTGCTGCGCCGGCGGGATGCTGCTCAGGGCCCGCCGACCTGCGGTTAGTCCGAGTAAACTGCGTCATGATGATGACACGACACCATGCCGAACGGCCGACCGGGGGGCGCTCGAGCATACATATACAATCTCTTGCTTTCATTGGAGAGGACCGAGGACCAATCGCGCGCCGGCAATGTTCGTCCAAGCTGCTGCGCTGCTGATTTTGCTGACCCTGCGTGGAGGTCAAGTCGCTGGTGAGGCGGCCTGGGATGCGTCAGGCTCGAGAGCTATCGAAGGAGAGCTCTTCGAGGGGGACATCGTCGCCGAGCGGAGCAGCATCGAGCAGGCCTATGGCGCCGCCTTCGCCGAGGAGGTGCTCGGGCCTGGCTCCGGCGCCGAAGGAATAACGAACAACCGCAGATACCTCTGGCCCGACGGCAAGGTCATTTACGCGATCAAGGAGGAGCAGTTCGTCCCGGCCCAGATCGAGTACATTCACGAGGTGATTCGAGGCATGAACGAGACCTTTGGAAGCACCATCAACTTCTTCAAGCGCTCCAACGAGACTGCGTACGTCATCTTCGCCAGGTCGGGCTCCGGGTGCTACTCGGTGGTGGGGCGCACGGGCAAAGCTCAGACCATCAACCTCGGCACCGGTTGCCTCGCGAAGAAAGTCATCCAGCACGAGATGCTGCACACGATGGGAGTCTGGCACGAGCAGAGCCGCCCGGACAGGGACGACTACGTCGTGGTCAACTATGATAACATTGCAACTGGAAAGGCACACAACTTTGCAAAGCGGACGGGCATCGATTCCAGAGGCTACGAGTACGACCTGAAGAGTATCATGCACTACAGGCCCATGGCGTTCTCGAAGAACGGCAAGAGGACGATTGATTCCATCGCCAACCCGGGCATGAACTTTGGCGTTTCGACGTCCATGACTGAGATTGACATTGAGCAAGTTGTAGCGCTGTACAAGGATACGCGCCTGACGGTTCCGCCTACGCCCCCGACGCCAAAGCCTACTACAGCCAAGCCGACGCCAAAGCCCACCAAGAAGCCGACCAAGGCGCCCACCGAGGAGCCGCTGGGGGTCTGCGCCGCGCATGAAGCGAAACAGGCCTGCAACGAGCAGCGTCCGATGTGCCACTGGCGCAAGTCCCAGTGCATTGCGCGCTGCGGCAAGATCGACTCGGAGGAGCTGTGCGATGCCCAGGAGTCCACCTGCTCGTGGAGGAGCAACAAGGCCAAGTGCGGGCGCCGCAAGCGCAGGCGGCGCATGCGTTTCGGGTAGGTTCCGCTGAGATCCGCCGCGCGCATGACCACCATCAACAGCCTCGTTGCGAGCTTGCAGGACAGGGAGGCCGCGCGCGCGGCGCAATCAAAAATGTTTTGTTTGCTCGCGCGTATGCTTGCTTGCTTGCTGGCTAGATCTCGCGACGGAAAAGCCGGCCAAAGAGCTCGTAGAGGAGGACGTGCTTTGGACCGAGGGATCCTTCCAGCACTTCTACGCCCTCGTCCCCCATGTAGAGTTTGAGAAACCCCGGATGGCGGTACGGCACGGACGCCTGAACGATCATATCCGGCGCAGTCGGGGCGTGCGAGTCATCCTTGGACCCGAATGCGATGACGGACAAGTGGCACGCTGCGTTTGTATTTTCGCCGCGTTCGAAATACTCGAGCAGCGCCGCCCCGCAGCGAGGCGGCGCCCCTGCCTCCACCTGAAATTCTTCGGAGAGTCCTGCGTCGAAAGCAACTGAGCAGCTGTGATGACCGCCCGTAGTGCGACGAAACATGCGCAGGCCGGGCGCGTCGGCCATGACCGTGTGCGCCGCGTGGCCTTTCGACTGTCGCGCGGCGAACGGGTTCTCTTGTAGGACGCGAAAAACTAGGTCCTTCGGCCCGCGCCCAAGGCTTCTGCCCCGCTGGACGATGAAGGTGAGTCGCAGGATATCTGGCGATTCGGCTGGACCCGCGAGCTGATAGAAGACGTCGGTGCCGGGAAGGAGGCCACGCAGCGCGAAGGGCCCGTAAGGCCGCCCCGCGGGTTCGTAAATGGCCTGAAGGGCTCGGCTGGGCGCCCCGGGGGCGCCCAGCTTGATCCTCTCGAGCAGTATCGCCACTAGGACCGCGGCGCCGCGCATTTCCCCGCCAGCGTTCGCTTTTACCTGGTCCGGGCTGAGTGCAGTCGGCACGGATGGCGGCGGAGCGCCAGCAATGTTGTCAACGCCTTCACTGCCGTCGTCTTCACCGTCGATTAGCGCGAAGTCGCCGGCCCGGGACCCAGGCGAAGGGGGGAGACCCTTTGCACATGTGGTTTGGTCGGCCGAGACAGATTGGACGACCGTGCTCGCGGGAGACGCGGGCGTAGGCGGTGCCGGTGAACCGGGAAGGCTTGTCGTGGCACCGCGCGTAGCGAAGGAGGGGCCTTTTGCTCGAGCGATTGGGCGTAAACGGTTCGCGCGTACAGTTTTTTTCGTCCTAAGTGGTCGCGGACGGGGTCTCGCAGATGCCGGGGTCATCGTCGGCCGGGCGCCATGGGATGTAAGGTTGATCTCGGGTCTATAGTAGTACATACCATCGACGATCCTCCAACTCCACTGCACTTGGGCCTTCGGCTCTGGTTTTTCGCCATCGCGGGCAGGGCGGGCCATGGCGCAGCCTCTGGTCTGCACGCGGCCGGGTAGCTTGGCTGATTCGGCGAGGCCGCGGGGGGATAGGCCGGCGGCGCGGCTGGGAGACGCGCGCGAGTGCTTTGATGCTTCGCGCGTTTCGGGTTTGGTGGACTCGCGCGTCGAAAGAAGACCAGGCGTCCCAGGCAGGTGGTATTGCAATCGTTACCCGCGAGGCCTGGATTCACAGGCTTCGCCCCACGATCCCCCACGTGCCGACCTGCGATCGGGCCCGTCCAGTCGGGAGCATATTCTTGCCAGTCTCGCCGCGCAGCCAAACGGAACGGCTAGCCGTCCATTCTCTCTTCTAGAGTCCGACTCGAGATGCCATGCCCCCCCTGCCACCCTTCAGGCCACTGCCCCTGTCCCTGCCCGCTGTGAGAGCCCCAAAAACACAGCTGGCCCTACTCTGCGCGACCAGGGGCCGTTGGGCCAGCCGAGCGACGCCGTGGCTGTGTGTGAACACGAATCGGAATGAGTCGACGCGCGACCAGGACACCAGCCGCCAGTCCCTGGGCTCGCGCCGTTGCGCCGCAGTCCGTTGGTCTTGTCTGTCCGCGTGAAGCATTTTCTCACCCGCCCGGGAATCCCGGGCCCCGAGTCAGTTCGGGCCCGGCTGACGGGCGGTAGGCCCGGGCGCTCCGTCCGGTCCAGATTTCCAGTCCCTTGCTGGGGCCTGCAAGGCTCTGGTGGCAGCACTGCCTGCCTGGGGAGGTGGCCTGTTTTGTTGGATGCAGCCGGTTGAGGGGCCTGGGCCTTTGGGGCGGACTTCTCGTGTCGCTTGTTTTCACAGTCGGTAATAACGCTCTACGATCGGCTAGCCGGCCGCATGCTGCGTCGGTTGGACCGGGGCCTGCTCCGCATTCCGAGCGGCTGGCTGCTGACCATACGCGACCGTACGCCGCCGGTAAAGGAAAAGAAAAGAAAAGAAATTGTTTTTTGATTTATTTATTTTTTTAAAGTCCAGACACGCGAGAGAGGCCTACCAGTACTTGATTAGGAACGACGAGGCACCTGGTCGGCGCCGGAAGCGGCGGACCTCGCGGGCAGCAAGGCTCCTCGCGCGCGAAGTCCGACTGGGTGCCGGCGCCCAGCGGCCATGCAGGAGGCCCCGACCGCCGCCGGCGACAGCAGGCGCGGCGGCGACAGTTCTAGCGGGAGTCAGGCTGACGGCGGCAGCGGCAGCGATGACGGCGAGTGCCAGCAGCGACGCGGCGCGGCTGCAAGTCTCCAGGAGCCTGCGCGCAAGAGGAGACGCGGGGGGGAGTTGGAGTGGACCGTGACGCAAGACGTCATCGGCCCAAGCGACCCTCTGAAAGACGAGTTCTTTGCAGCCGAGCAAGTCTCCGAGCTCTTGCAGCAATTGAACGGCGCGAAACTCGACGCAAACCTCGCCGCCGAGGCCGCTTCGATACACGGGGGCGATTGCTGGGCGCACGGCGCGGGTCGCTCGGAAGCGAGGACGAGGAAAACTTTGTTCAAGGCCGCCGTCAAGGTGGCAAGGCAACGCAGCAGCGCGCGTGACGCTCGCGTCTCGATTATGCTCACAGTGCTGGGCGACGTGTTCATTGTGCCGAACCGAGCGACCGACGCGCAGTTGGCCTTGTTGGCCAAGGCCGTGGTCCACGTCCACCAAAATTGTGGCGACGAAAACTTCGTGGAAGTGGCAGGCTGCAAGGAGCCCCATCGAGTCCGGTTTTGTCCAAAGTTCAAAACCCCGCTGCGGCGGGTCCTGCGCGACACGTTCTTCATACCGGAGCTCGCGACCGTACCAAAGGACAGGGCCAACACCATCATGAGCCTCTGGAGGACGCGCTTACTCCGCCTAGCGAAAAGCGATGCCTATTCCGCAGAAAATGATTTGCCGCACGAGACTCGCCTGCATCTTTTGCTCATTTACCGTCTCCAGAGCAAGCTGAGGATGAGCGACGCCACTCCGGATATCGCGTTCGCCGAAATGGACGAAGCGATTATGGCGCTGACTGATTACTTAGAGTCTGCGCACCGGCGCAAGTTCTCTGTGTTACTGAATGCGGCGGAGCGCATGGCACACGGCACCTGCTTCGACGCCAACGCATTCGTGCAGCTCGACGTGCCGGACCTGTCGCGCCAGCGGATCCTTATGACCTTGAGTGACCTGTGCATCGGGTTGAAGAATTGTTTTGCGCTCAAGGATGTGGTGATGGCCTTGGCGTTCTCCGCCTGGGAGGCGCAACTCCGCTATGGTGGAGGGTTCGCGGGCCTCGGGGCCTTTGTTGACCTCGTTCTCGACGCACGGATCGATGCATCGGCCCTGGGCGGGGCCGGTGAAGCGGGTACGCGGGTCGAAGCCCCGGCTCTGGTCAACGTCATCGCAATGCACTGGAACCGGCTGGCGCTTCGCGGCGAGGAGCTCGTATCCGGACCGGGGCTTCCGGCACACCGGGCAGCCCGGCTCGTCGGGATTTTCAGAGGCTTGCAAATGTGGCAGTACCAGGCACAGGATGCAGCTGCGATCCCGTGGATGACCAAGGTTCATGCCGCCGGGGCCGAGGACAAGCCCTCGGCGCGTCAGCTGCTCCTAGTGCGCGCTGTGCTCGCCGCGTGCGGCGATCCTGGCTGCCCAACGCAACTGGCGGTCGAGGGGATCGTCTTGTCGCTCGAGCAACGAAGAACCGCTGCGCGCGGCGACGGGACGTCGGGCAAGCGACCCGGGCATGGCGTCTCGGCCGCCCCGGCGCGTGACGGGCGCCCAGATCCGCGAGAACATCTCGTCGCGACCCGCCTGGCGCGCGGGCTGGCGCGGGCGCGATGCGTTTTACAAGATTGGGCGCAGGGGGCGCCAACAGAGGCTGGCGGCGCGGGCTCAGCTGCGGGAGAAGATTGGTCGCTGCTGGACCCGCGCCGCACGACGTCGGTCCACGGCGCGAATATGCAAGGGCTGATGGTCGACCTGTGCGCTGCCTTCTGCGAGGCCGCCGGGTACTCCGAGGCTGAATTGAAAGCCCAGGCCGAGGACGGTGGCGCCGGCGATAGTGACGCCCTGAACTACGGCGGTGCCGGGACCGACGTCGCGTCCAGTGGAATCGACCCGGCCGGCCTCTTACGCGTCATCGATGTTGCGAAAACCACGCTGTCGAACGCCTCGGATACCATGGGGCGGAACCAAATGCAGGTGCGTCGGCACGCGGCGCTGGCGTTCAAGGCGCTCACGGCGGTGGAACAAGATTGCAGCGCGGCCGCCGACGCTTTCCAGGCCAGCGCGGCCGCCGGTGCTGACGTCGAGCTCGACGGCGCGGACCCGGGCGGTGGAGTCACTGCATCGCATGTCGATCTGCGTGTACTGCTCTCATCCTTGGGTACATCCTTCACTTTGAGAAATGCAGAGGCGGCGCGGGAGCGGCATGCGTGGGCTCGCTCGCTGGCGAGGCAGCTCCAGCCCAACCAAGCTGCTGCATGCGCCCTGAGCCGCGACTGCGGCAGTGAAGTCCTGCTCGAGGCTGCGCGCATCAAGGCGCTTGAGTACCTCCGTGCGCCGGGGCTCGATCCATTGCGCTTCCTGCTCGCTCGGATGCGCTCTTGCGCTCAAGAGAGCGGCGCCACCAAACCGGCCGATGCGTGGACGCTGCTGCTGCGGGGCCTCTACAACGCGCTCCGTGGTTTATCCGCCGACGAACTCTCGCACATGCGCGCCCTGGTTTTTCCCGAGGCGTCGGGGCCCGACTGCGTTTATCCGGACGAGCATGCTGCGCTATGCGGCGGATTCGTTGGCATTGGGCTCGAGTTGGACATCTGCATGGAGATCTTCAAAAACGTCTCTCTCGTGAGCGGGGACCGCATTGACGCGCTGTTGCATCTGGACATCTGGCTGGACGGCCTTGACGCCGTCGGGGTGGACCTCGACTGCGTGCGCGCCGCGCTCCAAACCCGCGCCCAGGAGTGCGGGCTCGGCGTGGCAACATACGTTGGCAAACTGGTAGTCCAGGCCGGCCGCTACGCGGACGACCCGGATTGCCCCGGAGCCCCGGAACCCGTGTTCGAGCACGAGCACGAGCACGAGCGCGGCGCCCTTCCAATGTTCCTGGGCCCAGAGGATCCCACGCAGGACTCCATGTCGGTCTGCGCGACCGTAATGGACACAGAGAATGTTCATGTGGGTGCTGGCATCCACAAGAGATTCTTTGTGGCCGAGCCTTCGGCGGAGGCCGCGCTGGAGGCCGTGCGGATCGCGCGTCTCCCGGCACAGAGCCCTTTATTCGCGGACGACATCCGGCGCGCCGAGCACCTCTTGGAGAAGCTCGGCGGAGCCGACCTCAGCGTGGATCCCGTGGACCGCGAGATGCTGACAGTGAGCGGGGTCAACTGGAATCCGGCCTGTGTTTGGATGCTGCAGCTGTACGCGCTCCCGGACGCGCGGCCTGAGGACCCCCCGGGACCGGAGTCAGAGGCGGATCCAGAGGGCGGTCAGATTGACGCCGCTCGCGTCTGGCGCCGCACCCTTTGGGCCTCGTACTATCTTACCACCGACGACCGCGTGGGGCATCTCAGGTGTAAGGCATCCTTTTTCTTGAGCCACTACCCGCTCCTCGCGGACATGGTCTTCATCGCGGAAGAGAACCGCAGGCTCCTTCTGCTGCACGAAACCGCTTCGCTGGCCTCGACGATCCTGGGCTTTGGCCGCGCGCGCGTCGGAAGAAAGCGGCAAGGCCCCGCAAGCGGAGATGACAGGACTCGGTGACACCCAGTTAGGCCATAAGTTCAATAAAGCATAAAAGCTGTCTTTCATGGTAGAACACAAGGTTGACGCAGCCAACGAATCGCAGCGCTCGGAACATAAATGTAATTTTTGTTGGAAGCGCGAAGCAGGATTCTTCTAGAAGGTTGCGAAGTTGCATTCCAGACTTTTCCGTGAAAAAGTCTGGGCGTCGCGCAGCAGACCCGGAATGCAGCAGACCCGAAACTCAGCGGAGAGGTTCAAGGGCGCGAAGCACTTCACGGAGCGCTTTGGCGTCTCAGCATCGGCCCTCCGGGGCTGGGCGGATGCCGGCCGCGTCCGGTGCTTCCGCTACCCCGGGGGGAAACGCGCCTACGCCGTCGCAGACGTCATCGGGCTCCTCGGCGTCGCAACCGAGGAAGGTGCGCAGGACGCGGTCGACCGGAGACGTGTCATCTACGCACGCGTCTCAAGTGCGAAGCAACGCGACGACCTCAAGCGCCAGATCGACGAGCTCGTCGACGCCTACCCAGGCGCCAGGGTCTTCCGAGACATCGGAAGCGGTGTCAACTTCAAGAGACGCGGCCTGCGTGCCCTATTGGAAGCCTGTGACGGCGGCGGAGTCAGCCAGGTTGTGGTCATGCACCGAGACCGACTTGCGCGAGTCGGCGTCGACCTCGTGGAACATCTCCTCGAGCGACAAGGCGTCGAACTCGTGGTACACCGTCAAGGTACAGGCACCGACGGGCCCGACATCTTCGTCAAGGATCTCCTCGCGATCGTCACCGTGTTTGTGGCATCGCATCACGGAAAGAGAGCGGCAGAAGGCAGACGCCGACGACGCAGCGAAATCGAAGCTCGCGCGCAAGAAGGCGCGCAAGAAGTCTAAGAAAGAGTACAAGCTGCCCCGAGCGACCAAGATTCGCGTCTACCCCAATGCCTCGGAGCGCCAGCAGCTCCTGCAGTGGTTCGGCGTCGTGCGCCGCGCCTACAACATCGCGTTGGAGATCCGGAAGGAGGTCAAGCGCGGCGAAACCGCGACTATAGCCGAGGTGAATGCACTCATGGCGCACATGGACGCCGCCGATGGCACCGCCAAGAAAGGTCGCAGCTTCACTGCAGCGACCACGCAGCTAGCTCGGCTGCGCGAACGTTTAGGCGAGGAGGCGCGCGTCGCGATTCTGGCGTTGCGCGAAAGGAACCCGGTCGTCCTCTACGACTCGTCGACTGGTCGTCCGGTTTTCAAGGCTCACAAGGGCAAAGTCTACATTGCCCAGTTCTACGATGCAGAGTACGCCAAGGCTGCTTTAGACATCATGGCCCAAGGCAGGCCAGACGACTGGGTCTCGACTTGCCCACAAGCGCTGCGGGGCTCCGGTATACGCGACGCGATGAAGGCGTTTGCCGCCGGCTC
>KQ758892.1:752891-765011 GCA_001462505.1 Aurantiochytrium sp. T66 | reverse complement strand
TTATACGAGAAGATGAAGATGATGATGACGATGACTGCAAGGACGCCACGCGCGGCCCGCGGCGGACGCCCGGGCGCGCGCGCGGGCGAAGAGGGCGGCGAGGCGGATTCGTGGACGCGGGCGTGTGGAGCGGCGCGCGGAGGACGCCTGATTTGCGCGAGAACGAGCGTGGTTCGCGGAAGTGAAATGGAAGCGGGCCGCGAGGAGAAGCGAAACGTATGGTGGACATGAGCCCCACGGAGGCGGCAGCGCGGCGTGGGAGCGGAGGAGGCGAGGCTAGCGGACTGATCGCGGACAGAATGACTGACGGTTGGAGCGACCTGTGATATTTGCAGACTATTTTCTCGAGCCGCTTTGTACCCTTCTACATAACCCAAAGATGAACGCTCTCGTCACCCGCCGTGTCGCCCTTGTGGCGCCCCGCGTCTCTGGTGCCCGGGCCATGTCCTCGGAATCGATCAACGGCGCCGCCGACGCCAACCTTTCCATGGAGATCGCGGCCGGTCTCGCCCTCTCTTTCGGTAAGTCCCACCAAATCTTTCGGTCGAAGGCGGCCTCATGTGGTGGCATCGGAGACTGACTGACCCCTTTACATTGATGGCCCGGATCATGCTTTCAATCCTCAACATAGTCGGCGGAAGCATCTGGATGTTCGGTGCTCGCCGCGAGTTCAAGCGCATGGACAAGTTCAACGAGAAGCTCAAGGCCTCCAAGGAATAAAGTTGGACGCGTCTCCATCTCTTTCAAGTGGCTGCTATCCACTCTGCGTTCCTGAACCCGTAGTCCCGCAAAATGACTCTTGAGAATTTCTAGCCCGCAAAAGCATCTCAGATCATTGTACTTACGTAGTAGGCTGCTTACGTAGTACTTGTGCTCGTTTCATCAATGATAATCCAAGCAAATAAACTCGGATATTTCCTGCTCAGCCCATCGCATGGAGCGCTGGTGGGTCTCGCCAGCAATAAAACACGCGCATCAGTCATCTCCGCCGACTGCTCGCGTAGGTGGACGTCGGTCTGGACGCCGAGCCCGCCGCGGGCACGTCTTGCAGCTGCCTCGAAGTCGACTGTGTTTTGCGAAAGCCCTGGCCCATTGTTGCCTCCGCCCTGGCGCGCGCCTGCTCCAATGCGCGAGCTTGTTGGTCCCGGATCATCCGAGCCTCGACGCGCGCCAAGTACCCGATAAGCGTCTTGGTGCGGTTCGTGGCGTTGCGCACCATGAGGTGGTCTTTGAACTCCGTGAGGAGCTGCGAGCGGAGCTTCTCGGCTCGCTTGCGCTCGCGCAGGGCCGACTCCGCGTCTGGAGCATTAAGGTACAAGTCTCCACCGCGCGTGCGCCCGGACGAAATCGGGGCCGAGATCGGGGCCCATCGTTTCTTGTGCGCAGGAGGCGTCGGGCGACGCGGACAGCCCCCGCTGACCACGCCACCATCCGTGCCGTCGCAGCGAATGCTGGACGGCGCAGCGCCACGCCGCACGTCTTTGGGGAAGCCAATGTCCCGTCCGTAAGGGTTCTTGGCCAGGCCGCCCTGCGGCGCTGCCAGCGTCTCGCGCGCCTCGCGCGGGTTGCATGGCCGGAAGGGAGCGCCCTGGCCGTTGGCCAGGGCCGCAGACCGCGTCTGGTCCGCCTTCTTGCGCGAGGCCTTGTCCTTGGTGTTGCGGCGCTTGATCTGCTCTCGAAGGTCCGCGAGGCAGGTCACCTCGGATGTCGGCCTGAACCCGGAGAGTCCTTGGCGGTGCTTGAGGGCGTTTCCTCTCCGCTTTTCGCGGGCGAGAATGCTCGCCGCGCGCGCCGCGCGCAGCTGCTCGTCCTCGATGAAGACCTCGCGCGTCGGCCGGCCCGCCGCTGCCAACACGGCCGCCGCGGATCCACCGGACAAGCGCGCCTCCAGGAGGCTCGGAAACACGCGGGTCGCCGCGAACTCCTCGCGCGCGCCGGCCTCCGCGTCCACGTGCGGGCTCTGCCAGGTGGCCCGCATCTTCTCCGCGGCGCCGGCTGCGGCCGCGACGGCGTCCGCGGCCCGGCCGCCCACGTGCGAGCTCGGATTCTGCGCGACTCCGCTCGCAAGAACCGCGCTCCGCGCCGCCAAGAACTCCAAATCGACCGCGTTGACCGCGTTAAGGTGGTACACACCGTTTGGCTACCCGCATCGACGGACCTATGGGGAGTAAGGTAGTACGGTGCTCGCATCGTGTCTCCGGAATGGAGAAGAAGGCGATGTCAAGGCGATCGAGTGATGCTCGTGCGAAGCGCAATGGAGGCTCCGGCAAGCATGCGTGGGTGTAATAAGCAAGATGGATGGAACTTCGGCGATCGATCGATTGCAAAAGCGCACGAGGAGGCCGGCGGGCGGCGCCGGCTTGGGACGCGGGCTTTTGATTCTGGGCCAGGCCTTCGCCAGAGAAAGTGTCCATCGACAAATGGCGTGCAACAAGTGGCTCGCCAATCAAACCCCGGTCGCCAACTTTCAATTAATTCTTGGCCGAGGGACCCGTGATTCAATATGCTACATAAAGAATGAAAGGCGCGGAAGCGCGCCAGAGGTTACGCTTGCGCGACTGCGTCTGGGATCTCCGCAAAGGCGTTGGCGCGAGATGACACAACAGACCGCAGCGTGAAGCGGGCCTGCATGACGTGTGTCTGCAGATACGTGCGGTACGGCCACGAGCACAGGAGCAAGGTGGCGACGAAGTACGCCGCAGGGCCGATGTAAAAGGGCGTGCGTGCCTCATCGTGCAGAAATACAGTCGGGCGAAATCCTGTAACGTCGACGGTCTCGCGATAATTGTAATGATCGTCGCGCGAGCCGTAGCGGTCGCGGAAAAAGCGAGCCTGCGCCTCGAGGTCCGCTTCGGTGGCCTCATCGTCGGGTTCGACCGTTTTGCGCACATTCACAAGGATTCCCACGTACTTGGGGCTCACATCGGCGAGGCGCGGACCGGCCCCACTTAGGTCCGTCCAGCTCGCGTAGCGCTTATCTTCCGAGTGCCGGAAAGTGACAACGCGCTCCTGGTATGTTTCCACGCGTGAGCGATGGTGCGTGTGGCCGTTCGAGTCCTTGTAAGACTCGCGGATCACGCGCGTCCGTGTCTCGTAGTGGTAGCACTCAATGTGCATGGCGAGTCGCGGCGGCTGCTTTCGCAGCGCCACAAAATACTCGTGCTCGTCATCAAAGGTGCCCGTGTGCTCCATGTTGCACAAGAACTTGAGCGTAGAGTGCGTGCAAAAGGGGGCAATGAGAGCCTCCACCAGGTACAAGACGATAAAGACCGAGAAGGCGATGAGCCAGGGCTCGCGGTCGTCCTCAAAGGTGTCCTCCTCGTCGAGCGTGCTCAAAAGGCCCACCAGCGTGAACACGGTCCCCGCCGTGAGCAGCAGGGAGACGAGATGCCACCCTGGTCGCGAGTATGCGACATGCTCTGGCACCCAGGTCGAGTCGGCCATCGGGACGCCGTAGTCCTCCAAGTTCTCGGGCGGGGCCACCACCGAGACCGAGGCCGCCTCCTCCGCCTCGGCGCCGGCATTGGCCCCGCGCGCGAATGCGCCCTCGCCCGTCGCGTACGCGGGCCTCTGGGCGAATTCGCCGGCGGTGCTCTGCAGCAAGGGCTGCGCCACGGACGTCGCCGTGAGGACGTCCTCGTCGCCGTCCGCGAGGCCGCCGCCGCTGAGCGGGTCGGCGCGCTGCGCGAGCGGCACCGCGGCCTCGCCCGTCGTCGTCTTGGCGGCGCGCCGGTCCATCGTGCGCGGCGGCCCTCTCAGGCGGCGCGCGCACGCGGGCGGGCGCCCTTTCCCCCCTTGCCTCCGCCTCGCTCGCTACCGCGCGCGCGCGCGCGTCGGAGAGTTCCGCGCGCGCGGGTCGGGGCTACTGAGATGAGACGAGATGAGATGAGATGAGATGAGATGAAGCTTTGGGCCTGCCGCCGCCCCCGCCCTCGCGCGGCGCGCCGGCAGCCTCCGCGCGCGTGGGCGGCCCTCCGCGGCCCGGCGCCCGCGTCGCGCGCGGCCTACGCAGGCCCTGGCCCCGGCGCGGTCTGCACGTCGCCATGGCATGCCGTGCACAAACGCCCTCCGCCCTCGCTCGCGCAGGCACGCACGCAGACACGCAGGCACGCAGGCACGCAGGCACGCAGGCAGCAGCGATGGCGCCGCCGCGCATGAGCCGGCCCGAGGCCGCCAACCCGACGGAGTTCTCCGTGGACCTCACGTACGTGCCGCCATGAGCGATGATCATGAGCATGACGAGCGCGGGCGCGCGCGCCGCCGCCGCCGCGCGGGCGCCCGCGGGGAGAGGGGGGAGACTGGACTGACGGCGGAGCGCGGCCTGGCTTGCTCTGGCTGTTCCCGGCCCGCGTTGGCTTGCTTGCCTTGCGCGCGTCGACGGAGGACCCTCGCAGGTGGCAAAAGGTGGACGGCGCCGCCTCGTACAAGCTGTACCGCCGCAAGATCCCGGACGGCTGGGAGAAGGCCAAGGTGACGACGGTCGACGGCAGCCAGGGGAAAATAACGCTCGAGGACCTCGAGCCCACATCGACGTACCAGTTCCGCATCGCGGCCGTCACGAGCGGAGGCGAAGAGGGACCCCAAAGCGAGGACCTCACGATCGATACCGCCGTGGCGAACTGCACGCCCAAGAAGAAGTGCGTCATCTCTTAAGACGCGTCTTAAAGGACCTTGCTTCGTTTGTTCTGCAAGGGTGCTCGGACGACGAGAGGCGAAAGTCGATCCGACGCATGGGCTCGCTTTCGTCTTCTCGGGCCTGCTCTAGGTCCAATTCACTGTTTTGCTCGGACTAGATCACACCCTTGTTCTCGTCATCACTCGGAATATCATCATCGTCATCATCATCATCTTCGTTTTCAATGTCGTCAATGCATGAATCAAGAACCCCGGAGAAGATCTTGAGCCAGGTCAGAGGTTTTCACGCGTGCACGCGCTCCGCGTCCTCCTCGAGAAATTTCCATTCAGTCGGCGCAAACCCCTGGTTCGCTGGGCAGCGGCTACGCGGATCGCGAGGCTGCGAGGATCACGGCCCCGATGAAGAGAGGCACGCCCTGGATCCGAGCCGCGCTCGACGGTTTGGGGGCCGATTCATCGCCCGAGGCGGAATCGATCCTCGTGGGCTTTGACGTGGGCATTGCCGAGGTGGGCTGCGAGGTGCTATGCTCCTTGGTTGTGCCTTCGCTGGGATACGGCGTCGGCGCCAGCGTCGGCGCCAGCGTCGGCGTCATGCTTACAAAGGGATACGTCGGGTGGGCGGTGGGCGTTCTTCCCTCGTCGCAAAGATAGCTCAACGAGCACAACATGGCGTCGACCTTGTCTGCCGTGACGGTGACGGACGTGGGCGCATTCTCGTTCACGGGCGGCGTCGTGCACTGCTCCGTGGTGTAAAAGGTGGAAAAGGACGCATCGTAGCGAATCTTGTTGAAGGACGCCTTGGGCGTGTAGTCCTTGTCGTAGCGGCCGCTCGAGATCCAGTCAATCATGTCGAGCCGCATGCTCTCGGCGATCTCCGCATACGTCGCGTTGCCCTCCTGCGTGAGCAGCAAATCGGTGAGCTCAGTGGGATCGGTCGTGAGGTCGTACAGCTCGAGGCGAATGGTCCCCGTGCTTTCTGTCGGAAACATGTCGTTCTTGTTCTTGGGCTCCCAGTGCGCCTTGTAGCGGCCCCGGCGCAGCGCGATGCGGGCCGAGCGCGTGAGGCAGTCGCCCATCGTGTAGTCACGATATTCAAAGTACAGTGGGCGCTCCTCCAGGCTGTCTTCGACGCACTGCAACGTGGAGCAGTCCGGCATGCACTCGAAGCCGCCGGGTCCCGACGTGCCCGCCGCCAGGCAGCTCAGGTCGTGCGAGTTGTACTCAATTTGGTCAATGTCGGGCAGAGCGTTGAACTCGTCAGCAAGGCCCGCGAGCCCAGCCAGGGTGGCGAACATATCGGCACCTGTCGCAGGGTAAGTTACCTTGCGTCCAGCGGCAATGACGCTCGGCCACCAGACCATGAGAGGGACGCGGAGACCACCCTCGTACAGCGACCTCTTTTGCCCGCGAAACGGATCAGACGTGCCCACCGAGGTAAAGCTGAGCGTGGGATCCTCGGGTCCATTGTCCGCCATGTAGACGACCAAGGTCTGGTTCGTGAACCCGAGATCGTCCAAAGAGGCCAAGAGACGGGCCACCTCCATCTCTTGATCGTGCATGAGGGTTCGGTAGATCTGATGCGGGACCTCCTTGTCCACGCTGGATTTGAGCTCGTAATCCGGGTTCGCGTTGGGCAGAGGGTTGTCTTCAGACGGGTATCCGCACGCTGCGGGCTGGTCGAAAGACTCGGCAAGGTTGAGCGGGGCGTGCGGGTTCTGCAGCCACAGGTTTACAAAAAAGGTCTCGTTGCGCGTCTTGCGGTCCTCCAAGAATGCAATGGTGCGATTCACGAGCACGTGCTGCACGTACGAGGCAAAGAGCAGGTCCTTGTTGTCGAGGTAGTTGTTGTGCGGCTCGCTGGCCGTGGCAAAGAGGACGTCGTCCTGCTCCTCGTCCGAGAGCATCCCGTAGAGCATGTATTCATCGGTGTTAAAAAGCGCGCCAGCCACGTTGTAGTCCTCATTGCCAGAGTAGTCGTAACCCATGTGCCATTTGCCAAAGTGGCCCGTCACGAAACCTTGGTCGTGGAAAAAGCGCGTCAGCGTCGTGAGCTTTTCCTCGTAGTCAATGTTCTCGCCGAGGTAGTTGGGCACGCCGGCACGAGTGTTTTCCTTTGCCGCTTTTGAGACAATGTTATGAAACCGCACGTGCTTGTGGGATGGAAGGCGGCCGGTCATCACGGTGGCGCGGCTTGGGCTGCACACGGGCATCGTGGCGTAAAAGTGGTAAAAAGTCGTGCCCTCGCGCATGATGCGGTCCAGGTCCGGGGTGAGTGGCTCAAAGGCGACGGCATCGGCCAGGCCCTCGGCGAGGTCGGCGCTGCGGTTGCCCTGAATGTAGCCGCTCATCTCGCCGGCGCCCATGTCGTCGGCGAGGATAAAAATGATGCCGCGGAGCTTGTCGCGGCGATCCGAGGCCGAAAGGGCCGTGGCGGGTTCGTCGCCGGCCTCTGGCGCGCCGGAGGTGAGCTGAGGGACGCCGCGACCCACGCAGCCAGGATGCGGCTGCGCGGCCGGGTCCGGCGAGCTCGAGACCTTGTCGAGCTCCGCGAGGTAGTCCATCCAGTTGGCAAGCTCGGCCATCATGGTGTCCTTGACAGTCTCGAGGCGGGCTTGCGCCGCGTCGCTGGCCAGGGTTGCGTTGTATAGGTTGACCTTTTCGTAGGTGGAAAGCTCGAGGTCGTAGAGCTCGGTGCGCAGACCAGGCTCGTGAAGGAGCTTGTACGGCCCCATGACAATGGCAAACCGGGGTGACTCGAGCAGGCAGTGGCCCGGCGCTAGGTATCGCCACTCCCAGAGCAGCGGCTTGGCCCGTAGGAGCGCGCCATCCTTGCAGGCCGACTCGCCGACCCAGCACGAGGTCGCGTTGACGCCTGCGACGGCAGCGCTCGAGAGCGCGGATGCCGCAAGATTGTCTTCGAGGATCATGGCTGTGATCGTGGGAAGGATGTCCACAGTCGTCATTTGGGCGGCGCCAAAGTCGGCCTCGGCGGGCTCTGGCCAGCCGGCCGCCGAGGTGTCCGGCCCAAATAGAGCGATGCGCAGAATCGTGCGGAGGCCGCCTTCATAGACGGAGCGCTTGACGCCGCGAAAACTGACGCGGCCGCGCGTGTGGGCGTCGGCCTGCTCGCTCTCGGGCCCGCTCGTGGACGTGAGCGCCATGACGTTGGCGCCGTTGCTTTCGAGGGCGTCCTGAATGTTTTGCAGCATGGCAACGGTGCTAATCACCTCGTGCTGCCGGTTGGCCCTGTAGATTTGTCGCGGGCAGCTCTGATACCGCGCGACATAGTCGTCCGAGCTCCCGCGAAATATGTCGGGGCACTCCCCGGACGAGCTGCCAGCGCGATCGTAGACGCCGTTGATGCCTGCGTTCCAGTCATCGTCAGTGAAGTTGCCGCCAAAATCGACGGTGGCGTCGATTCGGGGCAGCCAGATGTTGATGAGATAGTCCTCGTTCTCACCGAGGGCGCTCGCAAAGGACTCTGCAGCCTCGCGGACGGCGGCAAAGTCGGTGCTCACGTAGCTCGTATCAAAAATGCCGCTGGCGTCGTTCTTGAATGGCCAGAGACCAAAATGCGCCAGCGTCACGTTGGCCGCGCGGAGCGCCTTGATGGGCGCGAGGGCTTTCTCCTCAAGCTCGTGCGCGCTCGTGCCGAGCGGGTACGATCTGTGCACGCCGAGCTCGGCCGGTCGTTGTCCTGTGAGCAGTGCTGCAAGAGTTGGCGCCCAGTCCGGGCTCGCGGACCAGAATGCATCTGCCGTATGAGGCACGACGTCCTCGATGTCGTCTTGTTGGTCGCTCTCGAGCAGCGAAAAATCGTCTGCGCCAAAATCTTGCAGCACGACCACGGTGGCGCCTCTCCGGCTCGCCTCGGCGGTCCAAAATCCCTGCGCGAGGGCAAAAATCGCAAGCGCCGCCTTCATTGTGCTGGTCCCCCCGCCAAAAATTCGTGTTGGCGATGCTCTATAGTGCTCTGAGATGCTCGAAAGAGCTTCCGCGATGCTCGACGATGCTTGAACGAGCTTCTGTGGTGCTCGACGATGCCTGAAAAAGCTTTTTCGATGACCGGCAGTGCTTGAGAGAGCTTCTTCGATGCCTGACAATGCTGCAAGAGCTTTTGCAGTGCTCGACAGTGCCTGAAAGAGCTCTAGCAATGCCCGATGGTGCTCGAACGAGCTTTTGCGATGCCCAACGATGCTCGCAGCAGCTTTTAAAATGCTTGGCAGTGCTCAAAAGAGCTCGTGGTGCCCGACAGCGCTCGTACGAGCTTTCGCGATGCTCGACGATGCCCAAAGACGCTCTGACGAAGCCCTCAAACACTCGTGGTCCGCTTTGACACTGCTCAGCGATGCTCCACGCTTCCCGACGTTCCTCTCGCGATCGTGTCGCAGGGTAGGATCGATCGCACGAGTACGCTGCTCGGAGGGTCGTCGTGCGCGCGCCTCGCTCGTCTTGCTCGTCGTCAAGCGCTTCAGCTCTGCACCTGGGCGCTCGACGGCGCGCTGCGCTGGGCTCGGTCGCCGTCGGTCGGGGGGCTGGGGGGTGCAGCCCTCCTCGCCCAGGATGATACTTCGTCTCGCGCGGTTCTGGTCTCCGTGCGCGCGCAGGTCCTCGGCCCCCTCCCTCCCGCGCGCGCTCCCGATGGCGCTCCCGATGGCGCGAAGATGGCGCCCTCCGCGCGCCACGCCGCGCCCGCGAGGGTGGATCGCAGCCACCGGACCCCGCCCGCCCCCCCACATTTACCGCCGCGGGTGGCGCCCGACGGTATCATCCGCACGCGCTCGTACGGGACCCGGCGCCGCCGACTGAAAAGAATTGTTCAGAGCGAGCGGGAAAATCATGCGAGCGCGCCGCGTAGAGACCCCACCGCGGCGCGGTGTATTCTAGGATATCCTTGGAAGTTTATACGGGGCGCGGCCCATGCGCGGCCGCGCGGTGCGGCGTGTCTTGTGCGGCCGCGCCCCCCGGCGGCGCAGGAGGCCGTACCCGAACTCGCGCGCGCCGCATAGAGTCCCCCTTGCGCCGCACGAAGTCCGCTGGGGCGAGGACGCCCCCGCGTAACGGGACTTGACTTGCTGCTTCGGGGCCCTCTCGAGCGGCGACCTGGAGCCGGCGCCGGCCGCGACGATCGCGACGCAGGCCCCGTCGGCCTTCGGGACTGCGAGTCGGTCCCAGGGCAACCTGGCTGCTTGACTCGCTGATCGTCTTCGACCTTCAAGTCCAGTTCTGGGGGTCAACGTCACCATCATTCGGCGGGTGCGACTCGCGGCCTTCTGCGTGACGAAGACGAACGCCCACGAGCTCGAGACCCGCAAGAAGAAGCCAGCCAGCCAGCCAGTCCAGCCAGCCAGCCAGCCAGCCAGCCAGCCAGCCGCCAGCTCAGGTCAGGATCATATCGAAGAATGCGTTTTCGTTCGTGCCAGCTACGAAGCGGCGGATTGGTGAATATCGGGCTCTCGAGGGCGACGGCATCGTCTTGGTCGCTGGCGGCGTCGACTGGATGGTTGATCAAGTGCTTCTTGGGGATCCACATTGGCTGGATGAGAAGAAGAAAAGCCCGCGCGGACCAGTCCGAGCAAATTCGCCGCGCAGCTTGGCGACTTCGCAGGCGTCCGCATTCTTGCCTACGCTCTGCGATTGCTGCGACGTACTGCACCAGATCGTGCGCCGGGTCTGGAGTCGGCGACGGGAGATTTGTCTCACCCCGGACCGACTTGTGCACGTACTTCGCGCTTGGCACTGCGACCGCTCGCTAATCAGGCGGGCCCGACGGCTACGCCCGCGGCAGCGAAGCGACGGTGGAAGTACACGGCATGGATGCTGCCGACGACGATGCAGAGCAAGCCCGTGACGCGCGTCGAGGTCTGAATGCAGGCCGCGCCAACGCAAAACTCGCGGCCGTGCTCGTCGCGTTGCGCGTGCGCCTCGTAGACGATGGCGAACAGCCTGTTGGCGATGAAGAAGGAGCCGCCGATGGCCGCGAGCATGGTCGCCGAGTAGAGCGCGCCAATGTTCTTGACACCAAAGAGGTCGCCGAGGATCGCCGGGCTTAGCACATTGAGCGCGCCGTACAGGAGGCCCACGAGCACCACTGAGGCGTAAAAAGTGCCGGGCGTCGCAGCGCTGAGCAGCAAAACGACGCAGCCCAAGAGCGCCACAAGCGACCCAAAGACGACCGGCCGGTGAATGCCACGGCGCACGAGGTTGTCGGAGCACAGGCCGGCGCCAAGCCGGCCGATGCAGTTAAAGATGGAGATCAGGCTCGGTGCGAGATCCTTGCTGCCCTGCGAGAGACCGACCACCTGACAAATCTGGCCCACGTTGTTGATGAGGGTGAGCGCGGCGCCCCAGCCAACGAGCAGCGCGGTGGCCTGAAACCAGAAGCCGGGGTCTCGCATGGCGGTCCACACGGTCACGTCGGCGGCCGGCACCGCCTCGTGGCTGCCGCTGTAGCCCGCACCGTTCACCTCTTGCACTTGCCCGTTGCCCTCGTGAACCACGTCCTGCGCGAGATTTGCGTCAACGTGCCCGCCATCCGAGCTTTCTTGCAGCAGCGGCGTCGCGAGCTCGTCCGCACGGCCTTGGCCATCAGCATCGCTCTCGAGGTTGATCTGGCGCTCCGCGGTGCCCTTGCTGTCGCCGTCGTCGCCCCGAGCCAGGAGGACGAGGAGCGCGCCAAACGTGGCGAAAATGCAGACCGAGAACCCAATCTCCACGGCGCGTGAGTAAGGAGACTTTCCCTGCTCAAATTTCCACACAATGGAGCCGAGCAAGAGCGCGAGAAGCACCGGCATGACGCGGAGCGCAGAGGTGATGACCTCGGTCGCCTTGACGCGGCGGAGCACGCGCTCGGCACTCGAAAAGACCTCGTCCGGGTCGCCCGCCGACACGAAGATGGCCACGAGGAAGCAGATGCTCATAAAGTAGAGGCTGAGAAAGAGCACAAAGGGTAGATCCTTGGGGTCCTCCTCGTCGTCGCCCACGGCGCCGGGGAAAAAGGTCACCTGGAGCTGCTCTGCAATGGACCCGCCCAACCCCAGGAGGGCCTTGCAGAGCCCGATGGCCAGACCGCGCGTGTCCTGGAACCGCCGCGAGACCGTCACGACGATGGACATGTCTGCGAGCATCTGGGACTGCCCCTCGAAGAAGAGGATCACGTACAGGATCCACGGGTGCTGCGCGACGGGCCACTCCTCGTCGTACATGAGGAACATGGCCATGTACGAGATGGCCCCGACGAGGCCCGCGGTCACGATTACTGGCTTGGGCCCGATGGCGTCGAGCAGCGGGCCCGCGAGCACGCCGAAGTTGTTGCCGATGTTCTGCGCGAGGCCCCCATTGTCGATCACGGTCTGGCTCAGCTGGAAGCGGTTCTTGATGGGCACGCTAAAGGTCCCGTAGATGTACTGCAGCCCGCAGATCGAGTCCAGCAGCACGCAGAACGTCAGCGTTGTGAACCGGCTCGCCATCGCGAGCCCCGCCATC
>KQ758892.1:736116-746624 GCA_001462505.1 Aurantiochytrium sp. T66 | reverse complement strand
GGCCTGCCGCGTCGGCCCGGGGCGCGGCGGCGCTCGCGCGCAGGCTCGGGTCCGCTTGGCCGGGGCGCGCGGCGGCGGAGGTTGCGGGTCTGGCAAGATCCATGACGCATATGTATAATACATGGGGCCCGTAGTGTTGCTGCAGGTCTTTCTTTGTGTTGCGCCTGGTCTTCTCCTACAGCCCTCACGCCGGTCATGAGCTCGCGGACTCGTTGGCAATATTGCTGATTGGCCTGCGTGCTGGCATGTGGCTCGCCCGCCGAAGCCAGGGCGCTCGCAAACCAGGTCACCGCTCTTCTCGCGAGGTGAGTGATGATGTTTGGTGGTCAAGATCGCAATCTTGGGCATCGCGAATTTTACTTTACGCAGACGAGCGCTCCGCGCGGCGAGACTGCGGTCGCCCTGAGCGCTCGTCTGCGGTCGTTGAAGCTTTGGAAGGTATTCTGGAGACGGCGAAGTCGTTGTGGCATCCGGAGAACCGCCTGGCTGGTTTGGCCTGACAAGTTTAACAAGTCGCCGGCCGCTAGCGACGAAAGGACACCGGACCTAGACGCAGACAGCGCGCCCTGGAGGCGAGCTTGAGAGCGAATGCGAGGAGCTCGCACGCACGGTGAAACCCCGGGCCTCCTCGAAGGTCGCGGGCGACGGAGTCAACGTTGTTCTCGACCCGTCATCATCAGGCCCCACAGCCGCGCCGACTTGGTCCCGCTCGGCTCGGCGACCATCGGCGCGACCACGAGCACGAGCGCGAGCCTGATCAGCGTAGGCGACGTCAGTCCGCGGCGGCGATGCTCTGGCGAAATCTGTCGAGCGTGCTTTGGAGGCAGGCGAGCGAGGCGGCGAGAGGCGGGCTTGCGCCGGCAAAGCGCACGCGCGCCATCTCGAGTCGGTCCTCCGCGCGGCCCTCCGCGAGACCATCCAGACAGGCAGCAACCCACGCAGGTGGGGGCGGCAGCTCCGGAGGCGGCGCGTCTAGTGCAAGATTTGCGCGGCCTTCGAGCGTTCGGAAAACGTCTGCAAAGACGGAAAAGGCTTCGCTCTCCTGCTTCTCGCGCTCACGCGCGAGCCGCGCCAGAAGAAGCTTGTGCTCGCGCTGCTGACGCAGACGGTCGCCCAAGGCCGTGGCAACAAGATCTAGCAGAACGTGCCAAGCCTGCACGAGCATCTCGATCGCCACAATGTCGTGGCGACACGCGTACACTGCGCTGCAGAGATGTATGGCGAGCGCGCGCGAAACCGCCGGGGCGGAGGCGGCCAAGACGGACTCTTCTGCCTGGAGCCAGACGTAGACCAGGTGGGCTCCTTCTCGCGCGGCGCGCGGGTCTCCTGCGACAAGGCCGAGCGCATCGACGGCGCGGCCGAATGTACCCTCGCGGTCGGGGGCAAGCATTGCCAAAACCGACTGCCAAGCCTTGCGCAGCTCCGCGGGCGGCAGCTTGGCCTCTTCAAGCGCTTTCAGGTACGCGTCGCGCAGCTCCTGGGCCTCGGCGTCGGCAACGGCCTGGCGCTTGAGGAATGCCGCCAGGCTCTCGCCCTTGGCTCGCTTGCAGACCTCCGGCTCTGGCGGGGGTTTCGGGGGCTCCTGCGAGCTCACATCCCGCTGCGCCGGGTCCTCGTCGTCGCTCGCGTCGTCGTCCTCCTCGTCGCCCCCGGCCTCGGACCCGGAGCTGTCCAGAGGCTCGGTTCCGTCGACTGTGGGGCGCGCGAGGCGAGCCCTCGAGCACCCGCGGACGAGGTAGCGCAGGAAGCGAAAGGTCCAGAGCGCCAGGCGCGGGTCCGCCGCGCCCGATTTTGCGTCGAAGGCGACCTCCACAAGTTTCTCGATGATGCGCTCGTGCAGCATCGTTTCCAGGACCAGGCGCGAGCACCGTCTGCCGGGTCCGCGGCCCCGCACGAGCTCGCAGAGCACATATGCAGCGCGCCAGTGGGTCTCGGCCAAGGCGGCCTGCGAGAGCGCCGCGGAGATCCTGCGGAAGCCGCTCGACTCGCAAAAGATGAATTGCCGCTGGCGTCGCGCATGCTGCGCCGCGTAGGCGAGCGTCATGAGCCCGTGCGCCTGCACGTGCTCGTCGGACTCGAAGCGACCCATGGCATGGATAACCGTCTCGAGCGCCGCCGCGTGGCAGCGCAGCAGCGCGCGGCCCTCGTAGCGAGCCAAGCGGTCCAAGGCTGCGCAGACCGACCTGTACACGGGGATATTGCCCGGGGCTCGCGTCATGACCTCGCTGAGGAATCTGACGCCGGCGTCGTCCGGAGCGTGCGCGAGCGTGGCTGCGTTCTCCGGGTGTTGCAGCACCGCATTCGCAACGCACTCGCACGCGGTTTTCTGGGCAGTGGCAAAGGCGCGCTTGATGGGGCAGGTGAGCATGGCGGAACAGATATACGCTGCGCCCTGCGGCAGGCGCGAGATGGCGTCGCGGCCGTTTTCGGTCTCGGTGAGCACGCATATCACCCCGCAGGCGTGCTGCAAGGCCTTTGGGTGCGCGTTGAAGTCGTAGAGCGCGTTGGCGCAGCGCAAGACGGCCTTGTGCATGAGGAGCTCGCGGCGGAGCGCGTCCTTGCGCCAAATGGCGATGGCGTGCAGCGTTTCCAGCGCCGCGCCCGCCGCATCCCTGTCCACGTCGCTGGTCCCCGCGCGAAAGATGTCCACGATGCTGAGGAGCATGTTAACGCCGCCTTCGCGTAAGAAGGCGCTTCGCACTGGGTCCGCAGAACCAGCATAGTCGTCCGAGGCCAGAAGTTCGGTGAGCGCTTCGCACGCAATCGTAACCAGCGCAGGGCGGTCAAGGTGCCGTGCGAGCAGGTCGGTGGTTTCCTGCGCGTTGGCCTGGGCCAGGCAAACGCGAAGCGCCTTGCGTAAAGAGTCCGCGGCAGCGTCAACAGCGATGGTGTCGCCGGGTCGAACATCCTCGAGGCGGCGGATGACCTTGTTGCCGTTCGACTCGTTGAGCAAGCGCGAATAGTGTTCAATGTGGAGCGTGTGGCGGACCACGCGGCGCATGCGGCCCAGCTCGGCCTCTGCGGCCTCCGCCTTGCGAATCTCGTCCAGGTCGTTTGCGGTTTCCCAAGGATCAAGAATCGCAGACCGGTCGCGGGTCTCGTCGTCGCTGTCGCCGTCGCGGTCTTCGCGCTGGTGCGTGAGCGAGACAGAGTACTTGGCGGGCGAGCCCTCGAGGTGCAGATACGCAAAAATCACGCTCTTGGAGGGCCGCACATGCAAAGCGATTCGCGAGAGGTGCCGAGTGCGGAAGCCGAGCTCGCCGGGGTTGAGCGCCTGGAGATCGCTAATAATCTCAGAGGTGTTGCACAGGCAGGTGGCGGCGAGTGCCTCGAGCACGAGCCGATGGTCGTCTGCGAGCGCCCAGTCGGTGGTCTTGCGGAAGTCGTCGAGAGCTTTTCGTCTCGGTAGCTCGTGCTCGGCCTCCGGGGCCATGAGGATCCCTGCTAGTTCATCTGGTCTGTTGTCCGGCCGTTCATTTTTGACATATCGGTGAGTATTGACATGGTAAAACCGAAGCCGAGGGTCGTCTGGAACGCTGCGCAAGCGACCCATCTCGACGTGCGTTTGCGGATCAATCTCGGCCGTATTGCCGGCGAGCAGGCGCGGTGAGTGCGGCAAAGGTTCCAGTCTGACGTTGGTCGGCCGCGCGGCGAGATCGATGCCGAGCCTGTCCATGCGCTGGGTGATCTTGCCGCAGCGCGCCTTGTCTGCCTCGTGCTGCCTGCAAAGCTCCTCACCATGCCTAAGAACGACTCTGTGAAGTTCCTCGAGTTTGGCACGAATTGCCTCGGCGAGCTTTTCCTCCTGCATGTCTCTAACGCGCATGTCGCGCTCCACCTCGTACGTGGCGTAGTGGGCGCGGACACAGTCGAGGACTTGCTTGACCCGTTGCTGCTCGGCGACTTCGAGGCAGGGCAGGAACTCCTGCGTATAGTCCGCGAGAAGGGCCTCCATCTCGCGTGCGGCCTCGATGAGGTTCTTGCGGATGGCGACCGCGCGGACGTACCGGTGAAGCGGGGACGCCTTGGCGGCCATGCTGACGAGGTCGGTGGCGGCCTGAACACGAGGACCGAGCGTGGCGCACCATTGCTCGAACGCAACATGAAATCGGTGTGCCGCGTCGTGGTCCGCCGCGCGAGACTCGTCGAACTTATTGCTCGCGCACAAGAGTGCGCGGAGAAGGGCAAAGGCGGCCTTTTCGACGCGCGCACACTGCGACCCTCCGGACGCCTTGCACATCTCGCAGATCCTCGCGAGTCCTCGAAGCGCGCGGATTCGCGCACCGCGCGCCACGGCCTCGAGATGCTCTTGCGAGGTCTCCGCGAGCTCCACGTCGGAGGTGCGTCTCCTGCGACGGCCATTTCGCCGCGGCGCCCGCGCCAGGGCGCGCGACCTCCGCGCGTCTGCCATGAGCCCGGCCGCGGCCTGCCGCGAAAAGGCCTCCGCCGGCGCGGCCGAGGGCCCGGAGGTCGGCCGTCAAGAGGGAGTCGCCAAAGACCGCCAAAAAGAACTCGGTACACACCGTTCGAGACCAGCTCCGGTCTAGGAGTACCCTAGCGGCTCGCTACCGTACCCTCGGACAACGGCTCGGGGCTCGAGGCGAACCCAACTTGCGCGCGCGCGCGCGCGCGCAAAACCCGGAGGGGTCGGTCCACACCTGAGACTTCTCGCCGGCCGCGAGCGCGCAGGCTCGAGCAGCGCTCGCTCGCTCGCTGCGACGGGCGCGTCAAGATGGGATGCCCTGCGAGTAAAATTGTGCAGGACGTGGATGCCGAAGACGAGGGCGCCATGATCCGCGTCCGCGCGCGCCTCATCAGCGAGGCGATCGACGCCGCTCGCGCGTTAGAGGACACGAAGACCCCGCGATCGTGGCGGAGACAATGGGCAGATCACGACCTGCGCACAGCTTGCCGTGTCATCGTTAATGTGGACAAGCTCACGCGGTGATGTCGGCAGCTTTCACCACGAACTCCATGGGCACAAGAATATAACTTGCGTATTCTTCAGGAGCGCGCGATTAGATTCAGAAATCGCACAATAAGAAGGACAACCGCCTCCTGGGATCTCGCAAAAGCTGTAGCGGGGCTGCACTGAGCGGAGGCAGAGCAAGCTCTCGGAAAAATCGCGTCAATGCATGAAGAAAGCTTGGAGCGTCAGAAGCGAGAGAGAGAGATCAAGCTTTTGACGAGCTATTCGAGGCCAAAAGGGCCGGTCGTATTGACTAGTGACTCAATAGAATAGGAATACATACGATGTAAACTCTGCGCGACAGAATATATGCGTCGCTGCTTACTTCTTCAATTTTGCCCATCCAGCTGGTTTGATGTCTCTGTGTATGAGATCTTGTGCGAGCCTTCTCCACAGCCATCCGCACCGAAGATGCCGATGAATAAGTGGCGAATCGTACTGAACGGGAAAAGGCCGACGAACAGGTAAAAACTCAAGACGGCGCTTCGCTCGTATTTTCCATAGACACTATCAGAGAGGCAACGGTTCCTGTGAAGTCTCCCAAAGTCGCGTCGCCACCTTGCCCGCTCGCTCGCGACTCGCTTGCATGGACCTTGCATGCATGCACGCCGCATGCATATGCATACGGATGTAGGCCTACAACTTAATTAAAAGCTCTGGTTTTCATACCCGACACCGATCGACTGCGAGGCCCGGACTACGCTGCTTCTCTTAATTATGCTGCACTCCGCCTTCGCCTGCTCAATCGCGCTCACGTCCCCGTCCGCGACGTCATCGCTGGCGACGTTCCCGCTTTCGACGCAGGCTCCTGACCCGAGGCTAAACTTCGATGCAGCGGCGCAGAAACCGCAATTCGGCGAAGCTGCGCCGCTCGCGCAGGCTGCTGCGCCTGGCAGGCGCGACGCCTCGCCAGTCGCCGAGCGCGCCAGGCATCGACGAGACATCGAAGACCTCGCCTCCGCGATCTCGGCGCGCTGCAGGGCGAGCTGCGGGGCCGTTTCCGGCGTGCCGTACTACATCATGACGGACTTCTCGCGCAAGGTCGCTGCGGCGCGCGCGGCGACGGTGCTGGCGCTGGCGACATGGGCCGCGAACGCCAAGTCGCTCGACGACGGCGTGGAGTCCAGCTGGCAGTGGCTCCGCGAGAAGTGGTGGTTCCAGCACGACTCCTTCGAGCCGGTATGGGCGACGGCCTGCTTCGCGGCGTGGCTCAACGGGTTCACGTTGGTGGACAAGTTCTTGCCGTCGTGGAGGGCGTACCTGATGAACCCGGAGCAGCGCAAGGTGGATTTCAGCACGGGCGTGCCGTACGCGACGGGGGCGGCGTACTTGGGGATCATTCTAGGTTACGATGTGGTTTATCCGCGCCGGAGCCTGCCGCCCGAGGGCCCTGGGTCCGCGGCGAGGATTGCGGCAGGCGTCGTGGCGGGCCTGGTTCTCTACGACTTTATCTTCTTTCCCATCCACGTGGCGATGCATCGCATCAAAGCGCTGCGGGCTCTGCACGCGCGGCACCACAAGACCAAGGCGCTGTACTCGACCGAGGTGCTGCGGCATTCGTTCGTGGACGGGAGCTTGCAGGTGGGGACGAACATCGTGGTGGTCAACGTGCTTGGCATGCACCCGCTGACGCGCCTGGTATACAACGCGGTGATCACGTACATGCTGACGGAGCTGCACGCCGGCTTCGACTGTCCGTGGATGCTGCACCGGGTCCTGCCGGCTGGGGTGCTGGGCGGGCCTGTCCGGCACGAGGAGCACCACAGGACGGGCCGGCGCTACTACCAGCAGTTCTTTTGCTATCTGGATGACTACTTTTTCCCAGCCGAGGACGGCCCGACGCGCGTTCTGGCCCATGCAACGTCTCGACCCGAAGCCAAAGGCTCGGACGCGCTGGGCGCTGCGCAGCGCAGTGCTCCCCAGCTCTAGTCGGCGACCACTTTAGTTTGGCCCATTTCCGGCGCCGGGAGCGGCGGTGGTGCTGGCACTGGGCGAGCCCTGTTGTCTACACACGGCCGAGTCGAGGAAGGCCGCAAGGTTTTCCGGGCCGGTGGGCTCGAAGGCGAGCTCTTGGACGCCGTAGATGCGATGCGTCTGTCCGTGGGCGCGCAAGAGCGCATCAAGGTACTTTTGCTGGATGCGCGCTCGCGACTGGCAGAGTGCGAGCGCGAGGGCAGCTGGACTGGTGCCAGTCTTGGCATCCGCACTGTGTTCGAGGCGGCGCGACTTGGCGCGGTGTTCGAGTTCGTCGTCCTTATCCGTAGCCTCTTTCCCGTCGCCGTGCACGATAGATGTTTGATTCTGCTGTTGCTGCTGCTGCTGGTGATCATCGCCGGCCTCGGAGAAGAGGTCTGTGAGGAGCTTGTTGACGATCATAACGTGCGAGTCGACGGCGGCCTCGCCGAGAGACTTTACGAGGCGCGCAGTCTCAAGAACGCTAAGAGATTCGGCGATTCCGACGCAGACAAAGGTGCACCTTTCGGCGTCCTGAAGGAGGCCGCGGAGCTCGAGAATGCCAGACTTGAGCTCGCGGAGACTTTCGGCCATGCGCTCGCCCGCTGGGCGCTGGGCGGGGCCGTTGGAGGGCCCGCTGCCGCCGCCTCCGAGGAAAATGGAAGCCATGGCAATGTAGTTGGAGAGCTTTGCTTTCCAGGAGTCGAGGCGCGCGATGCCAATCTCGAGGACGCGCGGGAGCTGGAGCATTTTCAGGGTATGCCCGGTGGGCGCCGTGTCGACGACGAGCTTGTCAAAGCGATTCTCGAGGGACTTTTCCGTCTCGAAGAGCTGCATGAGGGATACGGCCTCGTCGATGCCGGGAAGACTGCTGAGCCACTCTCGGATGTCCTCGAAGACCTCGCCCATTTGCGCGTTGAGGCCGCCCTGCGGCCGTCGCGGTTGCTGCTGTTGCTGCTGCTGCTGCTCATCTTGGCCTTGCTGTTGCCGCTGCTGCTGCTGGTGATCCTGCGTTTGAGAGACGCGGTCGCGCAGGAAGCGCTCGAGGCCCTTCGCCGGGTCGATCTCGACGGCCCAGAGGTTGTCGCAGCCGGCGACGGCGCCGATTTCCTTGCCGACCGGGGTCCGCAAGACGTCGCTGAGGTTGTGCGCGGGGTCCGTGGAGATGATGAGCACGCGCTCGCCTCTCTTCGCGAGCCCCAGCGCCAGGCTCGCCGACACCGTGGTCTTGCCGACGCCGCCCTTGCCGCCGACGAAGACGAAGCGCTGCCGGCCGAGGTCTTGCAGCACCATCGCGTCGCCCGTGGAGCTGTGCAGCGCGCGAGGGACCGCGCCTTCGTCTGCAGGCCTGGGAAGTACTTGGTCGACCACTTGGTTACGTACGCACGTACGTACGTACCGGGTACGCCGTGTACTTCTGCGCCACGCCGTCGTCGTCGTGCACGAGGACGGAGATGAAGAAGTCGTTATCAGAGTCCAGCTCCCAGATGATCGCGTAGCACCGTAAGCAGCACGTACGGTACGTAGTACGTAGTACGTAGTACGTACCCGGTCCGTTGTACCAGGTCACCGGGACTCCGATGCACGGGATGTGGATGCGTGGACGATGCGTGTCGCGCGCGGCAATGAACTCCGCAAGGCAAGGAAGCCTTGCAACTTCATCAAGAACCATCAACCGAAGGGGTCTTGGGAACAACCTGCCATGATGAGCGACAAGGTCTTGCAAAATTGCGGCCTGCACTGCAAGCACAAGGCTGCGGCTCGCATGAATCGATCTCCAGCGACGTTCAATTCGTCTCCAGCGACGGCAAGTTGTAAAGCAGCGATCGTCGGTCTCGTCGGAGAGGGCCTCGCTGCCGCGAACGCTTCGAAGCCTCGACGACAGAGCATATCGTCGTCCCAATGAGTCTCAAAAACGCTTGGATGAAGGCCCAACACTTGGTGCAACAAGAAGCTAGGCACCACAAGCTGCACAAGCTGCACAAGCTGCACAAGCTGCCCGAAAACCCGGGAGTCCATGGGGAATGCATTGCATCGACGAGGAAGGAATCGGAACTCGATCCGAGGGCTCATCAAGTTTGCTCAACATCCGTGACGTGACGTCGACATTCCTCGCGTCCGAAGGTGCCTCCAACTCCAAGATCGCCTGCAATGCCCTGCATTGCAATGCAATGCGTCCCTTGAAGGTCAAACAAAGTGAGGCGCCGAGACCTGGCCACGTCGCGCCGCGTGCGACCGTGTCGCGTGTGGGACGTCGCGCAGCGCACTCGACTCGAGAAAATCGCGCTGCCAGAATTTTGGCCGCCGCCGCCGGGGGCCGGGGCCTGTTTGCTTCCCTTGGGCCTTCGAGACGCGCCCACATTTCGCACATTTCGACGAGATCATCAAGGTCCAGGACGCCAGGGCCTGGCTCGCGCCCGCGAATTTCACCGTGTCCAGAAACCTACGTAGCACCTGTCCAGACGTCGTCCAGACTCCAGAGCTCGCGCTGCACTGCAGCAGCGTCCACGGACGGCAAGCAAGCCCAGTCAGTCGCGGGACGGAGCGACCTTTTGTGCGCGGTGGCGCATTTCGAGGCCCGCAACGCGACGGAGACGTGACGCTGCTGCGGCAGGCTTGGCTTTGTGAAGCGAAGCCGCGCCTCCAGCGCGTGCTACGGCTACGCACCCCGAAGCTGCGTTCGTCAGCGTCGCCAGCTTCGCGTGGGGCCGCGCGTGCCGCGCAATGTAATGCGCGTCGGCGGCGTTTTTTGGCGCATTCACACGTCAATTCGGCCCCAATCAAATGCGCTCGCGCTTGGGGGAAAAGGAAAAGTTGAGACTCAGTCAATCACGCCGCTTCGAGTGTGACTTAGATCAGCTGGCTCAGCTGTTGCGCGCGCGGCCGGCCGGCCAGCCGGCCAGGCAAACAAACAAACTGCGCGCGCGGCGCTGCTGCTGTGCTGCTGCTGCTGCTGCTGCTCCCGCGCGCGCGGCGCGAGGCACCCTCGACTCGGCCAATTAGAAGCTGTAGCTTTCCTTGCGCAAGCAAGCTCGGGGAAATGGATCAGCTCTTTCCCCGCAGCTCCCGCAGCACTTCCCTCGGGGTCGCCGAGCCGTGCTGCAGCGCGGCGCCGCCGCCGCCTCGCTCGCCCTCCAAGCCTCGCGCTCGCGCTCGCGCGCGGGCCTCGCGCGCCCTGCGGCGCCGCCCTGCGCCCTGCGCGCCATGCGGCGCGCGGCAGCAGCGAGCGCGCTTGCAGGCGTCACTCGTGACGTGACGGGCCAGCCTGATGAGGCAGCCTGGCTCCCGGGCCAGGAGCCCCGCCCCTCGAGGCGCCCGTGCTGGAGAAGCCGGCAGCGCCGCGCGAGCCTGGCAGCTCGCCCGGCAGCGCCGGCGCTTTGCGGCGCGACGGCGAAATGTAGTGGCCGCCTGGCAGGTCGCGGCAGGCCCGCCTAGGCGGAGAAGGCTTCTCGCCGCAGAGCGTGCATGATGCGCAGCGCAGAAAAGCGCAGCGCAGCGCAGTGCTCATCACGGCGCGCATCCTGGGCCCGGCGAGCGGGCTGAGCTGACTCGCGAGGCTGGCGGCGGACAAGCAAGCAAGCAAGCA
>KQ758892.1:717135-736106 GCA_001462505.1 Aurantiochytrium sp. T66 | reverse complement strand
GGGACGCCAAGAACGGCGCCAACAAGGCCGCCGCCGCCAGGAGGCAGGCCTCGCCCGCGCCCGCGCCCTCGCGCGCGACCAAGGCGAGGTCCGGCCGCAGGAGCGAGGAGCCCAAGCGCGCAAAGTCCTCGCGCGCCGCCGCCAAGCAGCAGCAGCAGCACGACCACGAGGACGCCAGGCAGCAGCAGCAGCAGAAGCAGCACGTCAGGGCCAAGGCCGACGACGACCGCGGGGCCGCGCCGGAGCGCCGACCGCCGCCCCAGAAACCTAGTCCTGGCGCGCTTGCTCTGCAGGCGGCGCTCAAGAAGAGCGCGTCCGCAGGCCCGCCCGCAGGCATCGGCGGAGGACCAGGAGGAGGAAAACCCCACCCGCTGGCGGCCGCGCTCGCCGGGGCACATGGGGGCAGCGCCGGCGGCCCCGGAGCGGGCGCCGTGGCCCTGCGGCCCGTCTTCAACCCTGCAGATTTTGCCAAGGCGACCTTGAAAAAGTCGGCGGCACCCAACGCGCCAAATATTGCCGCCTCGGCGCCACAAGAGTCAGGCATGGACGCCGTGCGCCAAAAGGCCATCGAGGACGCGCGCAAGTGCAGCAAAGAGGCCTCTTCCGTCTACCCGTGGCTCTCGGTCAGCGGCGACTGGGTCGCGCGCAACAAAGAGGTCCTGCACGAGGCCGGCGTCACGCACATCCTCAACATGGCGCACACTGTCTGTAAAAACTACCACCAGGAAAGCGGCGAGTTCGACTACCTCGCGCTCGACGTCATTGATAGTGCGAACGAGAGCATCCTCCCGTTTCTGCTAGAGGCCATCATGTACATTGAAAAGGCGCGCACCTCGAGCGGGTCCTGCTTCGTCCACTGCCACATGGGCGTCAGCCGCTCCTGCACCGTCGTCATCGCCTACATGATGTGGAAGGACGGCGCCTCCTTTGACGAGGCCTTTGCTGCCGTAAAGGCCAAGCGCCCCGTCTGCAACCCCAATGCCGGCTTTGTGGGCCAGCTCATGGAGTTCGAGCGCTACCTGCGTAAAGAGCCCCGCAAACCTGAGCTTTACCGCATCGCGCCCCACTCCTCCAAGGACCCCTCACTCGTCCTCAAGCTCTGCTACGATACCCGCGAGACCACGCGCCCCGTTACCGCGCGGCCCACAGAGCTCGACGCTCGCGGCGTCTTTGTTCTCCACGACTACTCCGAGAAGGCCTGCTTCATCTGGACCGGCCCGCGCTGCGAGCACGAGGCCGACTTCGTATCGGCCGCAGAAAAGTGGATCGGATGGTCCATCGACCTCTTGCCCTTCTTCAAGAGCCACTCGGTCTCCTACTGCCAGGACCAGGACCCCGAGATCCACCGCCACTTTTGGATCGCTCTCGGTGTCGACGCCGCCGACGCAGAGGAGATGGACGACGGCGACGTCGACCAAGACCTCGGCAAGTACGACGAGGAGTACGGCCGCCGCAAGACGGCGCCCCACAACGTCAACAAGGCCGCCCACCGCAGCGCCGCAACCTCGCCCGACGAGCTCCGCCGCGCCGCCGAGAGGTACTCGGTCGCGCTTTACGGCTGGTTCGAGGACGAGCACCACCAGGACTTTTGGGAAAAGGTTGACATGTACGACTCCGACGATCTCACCAGCGACGCCATGTTCGTTCTCTTTGTCAAGGACCGCGAGGCGTCGTCTTCGTCTCTACTCTCGGCCCCAGCCGACGAGGTCTTCGAGCGCGCCTACATCTGGCTCGGCTCGCAGCTCGAGGGCCGCATCAACGAGGACGCCTCCGTTTCCAAGGCAAAGGCCTTCATTCACTCTCGCAAGTCCCAGACGCACTCGTCGACCGTCGAAATTGTCATCGAGCACGACGAGGCCGAGTCTGACGACTTTTGGACCTCGTTCGAGGCCGGTTACTGATCACCACTTCAAGTCCAAGTTCTTGCCGGTGGCGGCGAGCCCTCGCGGGGGCGAGCCCACGCGGAGGCGAGCCTCGCCTTCGCGGAAGCTCCGGCTCTCGGCTTGGCTTCTTCTTCTTTTTCTGCTGTCTCATGAAGGATATATGCATTCTGTTCCCGCCCGGTGCCGTCCTCCTGATTGAGCTTGAGCTCGAGCTTCCTCTCCCCGGCCGCGCCCGCGCCGGTCCCGGCGTCCTCGTCCTCCACGGCGCGCATACTTTCTCTTGTTGCACACCCTGTTGCTGTTGTTGTCGGCGCCGCCGTCGTGCTGCAGCAGCGCGTGCCGCTCCCTAGGCCTAGTACTGTTTATGAGCGCGAGCGCCTTCTTTTGGCTCGCTCGCGGCGCGTGCACGGCGCTATGACAAACCCGCAAGCCGGCGACCAAGCCGCGCGACCCAGCACGCATCCCAGCAACGCGCTCGCTGCCGGACCGCGCGCCACCCGCAACAAAAGTACCAGTCGCTCGTCGGCGGCGAGGGGACGTACTGGCGACGTAGTACGCGGAGGAGGGAGGCGAGAGAGATGGTCGACACCTCGACCATGCTGGGCGCGCCGCCCAACAGGTGGAAGCGCAACGAGCAGCAGCAGATGAAGGAGATACACATGTGCTACAAGGCGGCGCTCGTGGACCCCCTCGATGACGAGACGGAAGAAACCGCGGCGGACCTCCTGCGGCTCGCCCAGAGCGACACCTTTGCCAATCTCCTCGGCAGCGACCTCGTCCGCTCCGCCACCATGATCGTCAGCGCCACCTCGGCAGCCTCCACGCTGCAGCGCTCCGTCGAGCTCGACGCCGAAGAGGACGCCGACGACGAAAGCGCCGACCTCCAGCGCGAACACGCCGGAATGCCCCGCGGCGTCGACCACATGGCCGTCCACGACGCCGAGAGCTTTCTGCCCGGCGACTGCCCGCTGCGCTCCAAGAACAGCGAGGGCAAGGAGCCGCGCGTCGTGCCCTTTCGGGACTTTCAGCAGTTCGAGGCCTCGCTCGACTTCGAGTACTGGAAGGACCACTTCCGCGCCCAGAACGCGGACCGCATCCTCTCCGAGGTCGCGCAGAGCATCGTGGCCCACATCTGCTCGGCGCAGTCAAGCGGCGAGCTCCGCGTCCGCCACGGCTCCGTGCCGCTCGGCAAAGTTCTCCGCAAGAAGCGCGAGCAAATCACTCCGCTCGCGCTCTGCCTTCACGAGATCAAGCTCTGGGCCGCGCACAAACTCCGCGCCATGAGCGTCTTCGAGGCCAGCACGTACCGCGAGGTCGAGCGCCGCATCCGTTACCTGGAAATGCTCCAGCGCAAAGAGGTCTGGGGCGCCGCCACCATGCCGCTCCAAAGCGGCATGCGCCCCATCGCCCACGACAAGCTCTTCCGCCTCCTGCTCAATTCCCGCGAGGACCTCGTCCGCGCGCGCGAGTACGCCTACCGCGGCTACTGCCGCCGCGCCTCGCGCGAAAAGCTCGGCCGCCTCGGAAACCTCCTCAAGGACATTCTGCTCAACGAGATGCGCGTCGCCAGCGGCTTCTTCTCTATGAACGCCAAGCTCAGCGACCCCAAGACGCGGGCGCTCCAGCCCACCGACCTCTTGAACTCCTGGAAAAACCAGACCTTTGTCAACTACGAGAACATGGCCAACGTCTGTCTGCGCTCGCTCTGCGAGGTCCCACTCGTGCGCGCCGCCCTCCTCTCCAACTACGACAGCCGCGACGTCCAGGCCTCCCTCGTCGACATCCGCAACTGGTCCCAGCAGAACCGCTTTTGTCTCCCGCCGCACGCGGCGCAGGCCGACGACGGCCAGGACCCGGCCGAGCTCGAGCCCACGTTTTTGCTCGATGACGACAAGGTGGCCCAGGGCTTGCTCCCCGAGATCTACAAGACCGCCGCCGCCCGCATCAAGGAAAAGCTCCTCGAGCACGACCCGCACGCCAAGCCCCCGCTCACGCGCAAAGTCCTCCTCAAAGTATATCGCAAGGCCTTCAAGGACGACGCCATTATTTTGGAAATCATGAAGCGCACCCTCAAGTACCTCGCGGCTATGCAGGACCTCGTCCCGGCGCTCTACATCAGCTTCCAGCTCTGGGAGCTCGCAGGCCAAGGCGGCGACTTTGTCCTCTTTGACCTCATGCGCGAGCAGTGCATCGCCGTCATGCAAAACACCATCGCTCGCGTGCACGCCTGCCAGGCCGCCCAGCGCGAGCTCGTGTCCTTTTACGCCAAAGTCGTCCAGTCCCACGAAGAAGTCATGGAGCGCCGCCGCCTCCGTTCGAAGCGCGCAAAGTACCAGCCCGCCTGGGTCGCAAATTTCTACTTTCTCAAGCAGGACCTCTTGGTCGTCTCGCGCAAGGCGTACTCCCAGGCCTACCTCCAGCTCTGGGAGGTCGCCAAGGACGCCTGGGAGTACGACCTTTCGGCTGAGCAGCTCTCGGCCAAGATCGAAACGCTGCGCCGCGTCTGCGAGGACTTCGCCCCCGAGCTCCGCCGCGAGTCCTACGACGGCAAGTTCCAGACGGCCGATCTCGTCGACCTCGACGCAAACAACTGGCTCCACCTCAAACCCATCGTGCCGACGCCCAACGCCAACCGGCGCTCAAAGCGCACCCTCTGGGTCGGCGATCGCGAACAAACCCTCACTGAAATTATCGACGCCAAGGACTCGCAACGCGCCGACGAGGACGACGAGGACGATGATGACATCGACCACGACGATGATGACGATGACGACTCCATCTCGGTGCACGATGACCTGCCCTACAGCGCGGCTGCAACAGCGGTCTAGGCTAATGACCCCGACAAGAACCAGTAAGAATGAACACTAGAAAGGAGCGATCACCACGCCGGGCAGAGTCTGCAAATGTCTGGCCTCGACGCTAGATGGCGGCCGTGCTATAGGTATGTCAAATGTCTGTGAGTGTCATCATGAGAATGAACCATTGTGGGTTAGTCGGCAAGTTCTGGGCAGGCGCCGAGCGGAAACACCATCGAAAACCGAGGGAGGGGAGAAGGACTTGTCGAAGACTTGCTCAGTCGGTAATTCCAAAAAAGCTTAATCCTCATACTCCTGACGCATGCGCCAGGCTTCGGACTGGTGCCAAGCATTTCGTCTTCATCGCAAGCTTCGACGTCCTTCATCTCCTCCTTGATCTTCGCCAAAAAGTCTGGTCTACTTGTGCGCGCCATGAACTTCGACTTCGTACGTACCTCGGCGAGCGACACGCTTTCCTTCGTGTCCACTCAATCAATCGGTCGCTCGTCGACCGGCCAAGCGTCGGGCCGGGCCATCCCGATGCGGGTTTGCTGCATTCTCGCGCGGTTTTGCTGGCCGCCGCGGCGCTCCTCGGCCTCTCGACCACCCAATACCCTTCGTCTTTTTCTACCCCCTGTCTGGCGAATGCTCATCCCGCCCAAAGCGCTATCAAACGACGGCAGAGGGGGCACGCTAGAATATAGGTACCGAGGGCCCAAAAGATCGCCACCCGAACGAACGAACCAGAGCGCCGTTATGGGCGCGCAGCAGGGCTTCACCGTGCTCGTGTCCGGCGCGCTGGCCGCCGTCGCCTTCCTGGTCTGGACGCTCGGCCCCGCGCTGCTGCGGCCGGCCCGCGTCGAAGCCCTCGTGCGAGATGCCCCGGGCCTCGCTTGGGTCATCGACCTGCGCGACCTCGTCCCGGACGTGTACTTTGCGCTCGCCGTCCCGCTCTTCGTGAGCGTGGCCCTCTTGGCCGTCATCGTGCTCTACGCGCTCTTCAGCCTCGCATCCATGCCCGAACCCGAGAACTTCAAGACCCTCGTCGACTGCCAAGGCGCCCGCCAGAAGAAGACCTACGGCGACACCTGGACGGACCTGGACAGGGACACGCCCTTCGTCAACGACCTCTCCGCCGTCCAGGTCACGCGCCTCTTGCATCGTCCAGCCGCGCGTGCCGCGCGTGTGCCCAACTTGTAGATACATTCCTTTCACGCCGCGCGAGTGCTCTCGTCAACTCAATGTTATTATGTACTTTAACGCTACTGCTGGAGCGCATCGACGTGGGCTTGCATGCGCTCCATGTTCTCTGCGAGGCTCGCTTGGAGCGTCTCGAGGAGCTCGCGGTCCAGCTTGGCGGCATCGTCGAGCTCGGCCTGGACGCGGTCCACCTCGTCGAGGCGCATGTGCAGGTTCGCGTTGTGCTGGTGGATCTCTTGCGCCGTGCGCAAACGGTCCACGAGACCGGGCAAACTCCCGGCAACGGCGTCGCAGGTGTCAAGCTTGCGCAGCACGTCGGCGACCTCGCTGCTCGCAACATTCGAGGCGGAGGAGGAGGCGTCGCCGGCGTCGCCGGCCGCGCGTCGCCGCTGGCGCAGCTTGGCCGAGTTCTCTAGCTCGGAGTTGAGGACCTTGGCCTTTTGCGTCAAATGGCTCAGCGTTCCTTCGTCTAGCAAGCGGAGCTGCGTCTCCAGAGCCTCCACGGTCTGCGCGAGCGGCCGCTGCTGCGAGGCCGAGGCGGGCGGCGCCTGGGACGTCGCGCCAAGTGCGGCCTCTAGGGCCCTCACCCGCGCTTCCAGAGCGCCGGCCGCCTCCGTGTCTTCGCCTGCCGCCGCGCCCGCGTACAAGAGGTCAAAGCTCACCGAGGCCGTTGCTGCCGCGTCGTCGCCCGGGACATCGCGGCGGGACTGCTCGAGGCGCTCCCGCAAGGCGTCGGCGCGGGCCTTGTTTAGGGCCTGCGCGGCGGCGCGGTCGTCCTGGGTGCTCTCCTCGTTGCCCAGGAGGGCGGCGAGGCCCTGCTGGCCCTTGAGGGCCGTCAGCGACTGCTTGAGCGTCTTGACGCCCTTCGCGAGGTCCTCGTACGCGCTGCTGTGCGCAGCGCCCATGTCTTCGTCCTCGTCGTCGCCCACCTCGAGGTCGTTCATCAGCTCGGCGACCTCGGCCTGCAGCCTCTGGAACCTCTCGAACGGCGACTCCAAGAGGCCGCCGGCCACCTCGGGCGCCTCTCGCCTGCGTCCTGCGTCGCCCCTCGGCCGGTCCACCACGAAGCGCTTTCCTGCAAAGACCTCGAAGACGCGCTCGGGCTCCGGCGCGGGGCCCGCGTCCACATCCTCGGCCGTCGCCGCGGGCTCGCTCCTGGGCGCGTCCTCGGCGGCGTCGTCAACGTCCGGGGTCTCGAAGACCTCCCAGCTGCCGTCCATGGCGCTGCCTGCGCGCGCGGGTCGGCGACGGCGCGGCGGGGGCGCTCGCTGCTCGCCGCTGCTGCCGCGGGCGCTCGGCTCGCGCGCGCGCGCGCGTGCGTCTTGGTCCTCGAGTTGGGTTTGCAACTCCTGGTGAAGATCGTCGTTCGAACCCAAGACCCGCCCGCCGCTGCGCGCTCTGCGCTCGCTCGACTGCCGCCGCGCGCTCTGCGCTCGCTCGTGGGCGAAACCGATAGTCGAGCGAGGTCCGCCCGCCCGCCTCTCGTGACACTGACAGACGGCGGGCTTGTACGTAGGCTACTACGCAAAGTACTTCGCGAGGGCCATCTTGAAGGATCCTGGAGAAATCATGCCAAGAAATATGGTCGTTTCGTTTTTTGCCATGATGAATAATGAGAAAAACGAGAATGGTGGGACAGCGAGCGCTCCCTCCGACACCCACGCGCGCTCGCAAGACGATGTCGCTCGATCGAACCACGGACCCCATTCCCGCGCACAACCTCGGTCCTGAAGACGGTCCCGATAAATCGGGGTCGAAGCCGGTCCCGCCGAGTTCCACGCGGAGAGCTGGTTCTTCGCCTCCGGCTTCACGATTCGACCAAGAGCGGCTCTCGCGAGTCTCGCGGCAACGTTCTCGTGGCCCATTTCCAAAGCGACGCGCCAAGAGGAGAGTCGGAGCAGCGTCCCGTGGCACGCCACTGCTGGCAGAACTTTGCTCTCGCCTGCTGCGCGCCGAGTTTCCTTCGGACAGCGCCTCCGAGCGCACGTAGTAGTACGTAGTACCCCCCGGGAAGTCGCGAGAGGCGGACCTTGGACGGCCGGCCACGCGCGAGATTCGCGCGCGCGCACGGTCGAAAAATCAAGCTCTGCACCCAAGCAAACAAGCAAGCACGGCACGAGCGCGTTGCTGTAGCGTGGTAGCGCCCACCCAGGTGGACAGTCCGTCATTGACAAGGACGCCGCGTCGATCGCGAGGTCATCGACGATCGCCAGTGCCATTTGCATAAAGGTCGGCATCCATAACAAGCAAAGGGAGGCCCGCCATGTTGCCGTCCTCGCAGCCGCCCCCGAAACCCGCCAAGCCCTCGCGCCTGGTGCAGCGACAAGTCGAACTCGTCCGCGAGCAGGAGCGACCGGCACCAGCGCCGCTGCCAGCACCCGTCCTGACAGCACTACCAGTAGCGCCGCGGACAGTCGCCACTGCAGCACCGGTGGAGCAAAGGGCCGCGCTCCCTGCTCCTCTCGCCGGCGCCAATGACCTCACATTTGCGCTCTGGGCGCACAACCTCGGTTACGCGGCCGGGGCGTCCAACATCATCTTTGGCTTTCTGACCGTGGCCTGGTCCCAGGAGATCATCGACCGGCCGAGCGCTGGCGACATCCTCTTTGCAGAGAACTTTTGCGGCCCGTACTGCGTCGCGGTTGGCCTGCTGGTCCTCGCTTGGGAGAAGACCAACGGCCTCCGGCAAGTCACCTGGCTCCCAGGCGAGCGGGAGAATTTTGGCAGATCATGGGTCCGCGGGATCACCTACGCCGTGCTCTCTATCGGGGCCATGTTCTCTTACCCGACCATGCTTGCCGGGGGCGCCATGCTGCTCTGCGCCTTTGCCAATCTCGGCGCCTATCACCGGGACGAGACGCTCACGCCGCAAAACGTCGTCCACGAGTCGTTCTTGCTCTGCAAATGTGGGGATAAGGCCGCAGTCCACCATGACGACGACGAGGGCCGCGGCCGCGCCAGGTCCATCGGCGACCGCGTGAGTAGCGCCTGGCGCCGCCTTGAAGAAATCGGTGCCATCGGGCAGGTCGTCTTTGTGACCGTGTACGTGCTCATCAACGTCGTGCTCTGGGTCCAGCGTCTCGTCTCCTGGGTTGACCTCGTTGACGAGGCCCAGACGGCCTGCTCCTCGGCCTCGCCGTACTATTGCCTCTCAGACTACGCGCCCTTTGCCAAGGCCTTTGGCCAGACACTCAACTTCAACTGCAGCGTCATTCTCCTGCCCGTCTTGCGCACGCTCGTTCGCAAGCTCAACAACTTCTCCGTCAATGGATCCTCTGCGCTCGCAAAGTACGTGCCGCCGCTCCGCAAAAACATTGTGCTGCACAAATTCATCGCCATCTTCGTCCTCGTTGGGGCAATTGGACACATTGGTTTCCACATGCTCAACCTCTGGAAGGCGCCCGAGGCCACGACTGCAATCTTTCAGCCGGGCGCCTTCGTCACGGGCTACCTCATCACTTTCGCCATGTTCGTCATCTTCGCCGGCGCGCAGAATCGTGTCAAGCGCGCGCAATACGAGACCTTCTGGAACACGCACCACGCGTTTCTGCTCTTCTTCGCCTGCCTCTTGGCCCACGCGCCCAAGTTCTGGCTCTGGGGCTGCATCCCGCTCCTCGCCTACACGGCGGAGCGCCTCTACAGGGAGCGCAAGGGCCGTAAGGTCTTTTACGTCTCGTCCGTGGTCTACAAGAAGCCCGTCATGTGCATCAGCTTCTTCCCGGCGCGCCCCGGCGATTTTGTCTTCAAAGAGGGCCAGTACCTCCACCTGCTCGCGCCCTCCATTTCGGGCTTTGCGTGGCACCCCTTCACCATCTCCTCGGCGTACGAGGACCTCGAAAAAAAGAACGGCGAGGTCACCTTGCACATTCGGGTCCAAGGCGAGGGCAGCTGGACCTGGCAGCTCTGCCAGCGCTTTCAGAGCATGGCCCCGGCGTCGGCCATCAAGGGCGCAAACTTCGCGCTCATGCTCTCGCACCTTGACAGCCAGGGAGTCCAGCAGCGCGGCAAGCACCTCGGTCCCGATGGACTTCCGCTCATCCAGGTCGATGGCCCGCACGCCGCGCCCGCGCAGCATTACTTCGAGTACAGAGAAGTCATGCTCGTCGGCGCCGGCATTGGGCTCACGCCGTCCTCGGCCATCATCCAGTCCGTGCTGCGCCACAAGTGGAAAAAGGGCTTCAACCCGAACACCATCCACTTCTACTTCGTCGTGCGCCACAGCGAGATCTTCTCCTTCCGCTGGTTCATTGCACTATTGCACGAGCTCCAGCGCAACGTCGCCAGCGACTACGCTGCCGGCGCGCTCGACTCGGCTCGCAACAGGCTCCAGATCCACCTTTTCGTCACGCGCGCGCCTAAAGACGGCAAGCGCACCGAGCGCCAGCCCAGTGTTCGCGTTTCCGGCAAACTTGCGCCGCAGGACGGCCTCGAAGACAGCGTTCTCGGGTTCGCGGCGCGCCAGGCCGGCATGAACGTCGACCTCGGGTTTTCCGCAGCAGACCTCGAGCTCGCGCTGCTCAATCCCAATGTGTCCTCGCGCGAGATGCCCTCCTCGCTGCCGGCCCTCGAGGCCCAGCATAACGCGCCGCCAGCCGCGAACCGCTTCGGAAACATCTGGATCTGGAACGGGCGTCCCAACTGGGACGAAATATTCGCCTACGTGAAGCAGAACCGCCAGCCCGACATTGACCGCATCGGCGTCTGCTTCTGCGGCACGCCCATCATCGGCAAGGACCTCAAGCAGTTCTGCCACAAGTACTCCTCGCTCCAGGACAATTGTCGCTTCGAGCTTCACAAGGAGAACTTTTAGTAGCTGTACCCAATTCCTCATCTCTTTGCACAATCGTCTCGTCTCAAGCACATTTGTCTCGATGGATATCGAATCTGCCGGAGGCGACCTTCAAATTGAAAGGCGCATGTCTTTGGTTGGAGCTTTGCCAAAATTTGAGATTATCGCGCGATGTGAAATCTTGGGCGCCGCCTTCAAGTTGCGGGTTCAATTGCCAGCAATGCTTGCCGGCCTCTGGATACTAACATCAAATGTCAACGAGTGTCTCTAGCCTCGATGAAGCACTTTGACCTGCTGGATTAATCTCTGAGCGTCTCGCGGGAGCATCGAGGACGATTGCCAGCTGTAAAGTTCTACAGCTCGTGTCATCGCCTCGTGTCATCGCCTCGTGTCATCGCCTCCACGATGGTCTCTTCTCTCGTCTGCCTCTCGTTTCCGGTCCAGCTGCGCCAAGTTGAGCTGCGCCAAATTGAGCTGCGCCAAATTGAGCTGCGCTGAGGTTTTCGGTCCAGCCGCATGCCGGGTTCATGATGGTCACGAAGGTCTTGCTACTTTCGTCTTGGTGCTCGTTTGTTTCACTTGCTCGGAGCTCGATTTCTCTTGGTTAAAAGCCGCGTGCCATTGTAATTGTAATGGGTGTAATGCCGACAATCATCAACAACAACGTCCATCTTCGAGCACCCCTCCACGCTCGCGAGGCCCAAACCCGCTCCGCCCTCCGGTCCATCGCGCCGCGCGGGTCCTGCGCTGCGCTGCGCAGCCGTCGAGGCTGCTCGAGAGAGAGGAGAGGCCCGGCGGAGCAGGACAGGTCAGGCACCATGAGCAAGTTTCCGCACCTCTTCAAGCCGCTCGAGCTCAACAAGGGCCGCGTCGTGCTCAAGAACAGGGCGCTCATGGGCAGCATGCACACCGGGCTCGAGGAGGCCACGAAAAACGGCAGGCTAGAGCCCATGGCCGAGTTCTACGCGGCCCGGGCCCGCGGCGGCGTCGGCCTGCTCGTCACGGGTGGAATTAGTCCCAACAACGCCGGCCGCGTCACCTACATGGCCGCCAAAATGAGCACCACCGGCGAGCGCGACAAGCACAAGTACGTCACCGAGGCCGTGCACGCCGAGGGCGGGCGCATCGCCATGCAGATCCTGCACTCGGGCCGCTACGCCTACCACCACTGGGCCGTGGCGCCCTCGGCCGTCAAGTCCCCCATCAGCATGGTCACCCCCAAGGCCCTCGCCGCCAGCGACGTCGAGGCCACCATCGACGACTTTGTCCGCTCCGCCGAGCTCGCCGGCGAGGCAGGCTACGACGGCGTCGAGGTCATGGGCTCCGAGGGCTACCTCATCAACCAGTTCATCACCGCCGAGGCCAACAAACGCACCGACGCCTGGGGCGGCGCCTACGAGAACCGCATCCGCTTCCCGATCGAGATCGTCCGCCGCATCCGCGCCGCGCTCGGGCCCGACTTCATCATCATCTACCGCCTCAGCATGCTCGACCTCGTGCAGGGCGGGTCCACCTGGGAGGAGATCGAGCTCCTGGCGCGCGAGATCGAGGCCGCCGGGGCGTCCATCATCAACACCGGCATCGGCTGGCACCAGGCGCGCATCCCGACCATCGCCACCGCCGTCCCGCGCGGCGGTTTCGCATGGGTCACCAAAAAACTCATGGGCAAGGTCGACATCCCCGTGTGCACGACCAACCGCATCAACATGCCCAGCACCGCCGAGGAGATTCTCCGCGACGGCTACGCCGACATGGTCTCCATGGCGCGGCCCTTTCTCGCGGACCCTAATCTCATTCAAAAGGCAGCGGACGGCGACGAGGCCGCCATCAACACCTGCATCGGCTGCAACCAAGCCTGCCTGGACCACGCCTTCCAGGCCAAGCGCGCCTCCTGCCTGGTCAACCCGTTCGCCGGCTACGAGACCGACCTCAAGCTCGGGCGCATCTCCGACGATCTGCGCAAGTCCACAAAGGTCGCCGTCGTGGGCGCTGGCCCTGCCGGTCTCGCCTGCGCCGTGAGCTGCGCCACGCGCGGCTTTGAGACGACGCTCTTCGAAAAGGACGCCGACGTCGGCGGTCAGTTCAACATGGCCAAGCGTATTCCCGGCAAAGAGGAGTTCTTCGAGACGCTCCGCTACTTTCGCACCCAGATCGAGCGCCAGGGCGTTGATCTCCAGCTCAACCGCGCCGTTGCCATGCAGGACCTCGATGCCGCAGGTTTCACGCACGTCGTGCTCGCGACCGGCGTCGCCCCGCGCAAGGTCAGCTTTCCCGGCAGCGACCACCCCAAGGTCGTCAGCTACGTCGACGTGCTCTGCGGCAAGGTCACGGTCGGCAAGCGTGTGGCCATTGTCGGCGCCGGCGGCATCGGCTTCGACGTTGCCGAGTTCCTCTCGCACCCGCACGGCAAGGGGCTCACCGAGAAGGGCCCCGAGCCCGGCCTCGCCGACCCCGCCGCTCTCGAAGAGTTCGCCAGCGAGTGGAAGATCGATCTCTCCAACAGCACCCGCGGCGGGCTCGTCGATGCCGCCGCTGGCGGCACCGCCGACCAGTCTCCCCGCGAAATCTTCCTTCTGCAACGCGGCAAGCACAAGGTGGGCGCCAACCTCGGCAAGACCACCGGCTGGATCCACCGCACGTCTCTGCGCCACCGCGGAGTCAACATGCTGCGCAACGTAAAGTACGTCAAGGTCGACGACGAGGGTTTCCACATCCAGGTCAAGGGCAAGGACCAGGTCCTCGACGTCGATCACGTTGTCATCTGCGCCGGCCAGCTCGCTCAGCGCGAGCTTTGGGATCAGGCCTCGGCAAAGTCCGCCTCGGACACCAAGTACTTCCTCATTGGCGGTTCCCAGGAAGCCTCTGAACTCGACGCCAAGCGCGCCATCGATCAGGGCACGCGCCTTGCCGCCACGCTCGAGACCGCCAGCACTGGCGACGTCTTCAACCAGCCCGTGCCGCTCACGGCCAAGATTTTCCAAAAGGTCCAGTCCTTCATGCAGGCATGAGCTGCACGCGGGCACGGGCTTGAACAAGCTCCCGTCGCCCGGCCCAGCTCCGAGTTCCTGACAACCTTGACTGATTGATAACCATCTCGTCCCGTCTCTTTCTCTCACCGAACGCCGAATGGGACGCATACTATGCGTCCCGAACGGTGTGCATTCCTAGAATATCCTAGCTTACATATCCGTTGGCGATTTGCGGCCCGCCGGGGACCCGAACCGGCGGAGCTGGGCCGCTCGCGTCTCGCGCGAAGGCTGCCCGACGGTGACCTGCGATTGAATTTTCCTGAAGAGGCAGTGCGCTATGCTTTGTCGCCCCTCATCGGACCCCGTGACGCACGACGCTTGCAAAATTTGGAGGTCCGTGGTGGGGCCGACAGCGCTGACACGCTTGCTTGCGACGCGCTTGCTCACACAAACCCACGCCCGTAGCCTTCGATCAACGAAAATAAAGTGATATTCGGGGGTGTGCGCTTCCGCGCTGGGTGGCGACGATTCCGTGGCAGGCAGGTTCTGCGTCGTCTCCCACCAGAGGTCGGGCCGAGCCAGTCGCGAGGTCAGTCTTTGCCCTCCTAGTGAACTGGCAGTCTGACCTGCGGACAGGGAGGCCGGGGGGCAGGAAGGCAAGCCAAGAAATCAAAACGCGCTTGTGACACTATCGCCTTTTGGAGTTCTTTTCACGCCGGCCAAAGCGCCACAACGAGCCAACGAGAACCGCCTCACAGGGCGAGGCAGCTAGGCTCGGATTTCCTGAAGACCGGCTGCGCGCAAAGCCGCGGAAGCGCACGGAGGACACGGTCGCCCTGCTTGCGCACGCACGTCGGCGCGCGCTGAGTAAGGAACCTCGGCGCCGCGCCCTGCACGCACAAGAGCGCGAGGATTGTGTTTCCGGGTTTCCGGACTTCCGGCGCGGCGCGGAGCGACCTTTTGGCCATAAACAGGTCGGCCGTCACGCGCTCGGGCGATAAGAGCAGACGTCCTCGAGCGCGATCGGGCGAGCGGGCGAGCGGACGGGGGCACCGCCCCGGCGCCGCGCAGTTCGACGTCATTTCGCAAGCCGAGGAGACAAATGGACGCCGCAGCGAGGAGTCCACGCGAAAGCGACGATGCAAAAGACAACCCCAGCATGACGACGGATGCTCCGCTCGGGCAGGGCGCTATCGAGGACTTCGATCAGGAGAGGAGTCGAGTCAGCGCTGATCTGGGTCCAGACGATAAACGTAGTATCGCGAGTGCGGCGGCGAACACCTCGGAGGCCATGACGCAGCCGGAGCCTCCACCAGCGCCAGGGCCATCGTCTTCGTCCTCTTTGTCGCTTGCTTCTGAGGTGCAAACGCGGCGAAAGCAAAGTATTTCGGGTGGGCACAACCCAAAGCATGCCGACAAGCTCTACCTCGACCATCTTCGCGCCAAGGTAAATATTCGCGCGGTCTCAGAGCAGCTGCAAGCCGCCGAGTGCCCATTCGCACCCAAGCTGACCAAGCTCGCAGATCGGTTTGCCAGCCAAGACGGTGAGAAGCGCTTCAATCGCTTATACAAGGGAGCTCAAGCGCGCCAGGAGCGTCTCGCCGAGAAGCGCCAGGCCGTCGACCCGGAATGCTCCTTCAAGCCAGTTATCACGCCCAAAGCTGCGCGAAGAAGAAAGGCTGCAGGTCGCGGGGGCGGCAAGGCAGGCGTCTTTGCTCGCTTGCACGCCACAGCCGCCAAGACTCAGGAGAGCCTCGAGGCCAAGCGCAAGGTTCTCGACTCTGAGTGCAGCTTCCAGCCTCGCACAAACCACTCGCGACGCGGCAGCCGCGGCAGGGGCAGGGGTCGAGGAAGTCGCGGAGGCCGTGGACGAGGTGCCGGACGGCAATCGTCGAGCGCCGAGGCGTCGAATTGCGACGACTCTGCGTCCATGGCCAAGCCGGCGGCCCCGAACCCGGCTCGTCTGTGCCCGGACAAGGAGGCCATGCAAGAAGCCAAGCGCAGAATGGCCAAGCGCAAGCAGGACCTCACGCTCCGCGAATGCACGTTCAAGCCAGTCATGGTGGCGCGGCGGTCCCTTCCAGAGCGCACGACGCCGCTCGAGGTGCGGCGAATAGCCATTCTCGAGCAGCGCGAGGCGCACAGGCAGGCACTGCGGGCGCGGCTTGACGAGCGGGAAATGCTCGAGTGCACCTTCTCCCCGCGCGGCGTGACGCGACGCCACAGCGAGGGCGAGGCCCCGCGCAAAGACGGCCCGCCCGTGCTGGGCGCCGACCATATTCGCAAGCTCTCCATGCGGCTCTACGCGGACGCCAAACTCCTCGAAGCCAAGCACAGACTTTTGCGCGAGAGCGCCCTGGCGGAGAGCGCGGCGGCCTCGGTCCACCGGCACCTCGGGACCTGGAACATGCAGCGGATCAACTTCCTCTACACGTCCGGGACCGAGCGTCTCGCGCAGCGCCGCGCACGAGCGACGGATCCCGCGCGACGCCATTCCCTCGACGTCGCCCGCGAGCTCCAAGAGCTCAAGGAGTGCACGTTTGCCCCGCACGTTAGCGCCGCCTCGCAAAAGCTTGACGCTCTCTTATTACACCGCCTCGACGCGGCCACCGCGAGCGACCCCCGGCACATTCGACTGTACAAGGACGCGCGCAGGCTGCAGCTGCACCTCGAGGAGCTCAACGAGGAGGAGGTCGCTCGCATCAACAAGGACGCCGACACTGCCTTTGACGCGAGCTCGCCCACAGGACAGCGCCAGCGCAAGCTCAAGAGCGATCGCGAGCAGACGCTGCAGCTTTACGAGGACGCGCGCCGCATTGACGAACGCAAGGAGCGATTGTATCACCACTTGCGCATCCAAGAGGAGGAGAAACGCAACATCCGCTTCAGCGCCCTCAACATCACTACAGTGGACCAAGAGCTGCGCAGCGACGGCAGACTGTCCCCGAAGAACCTCATCTCGCCGCGCTCGCCCGAGGAGCAGGAGAAGCACCTGGTCAACATGCACGAGCGGCACCAAGACATTCAGAACGCCCTCGAAACCGTACGCACCACCCTGGACATGGAGGAGCGCGCACGCAATGAGACGCGCTTCTCCTCCGACACGATCGACTATATTGACGAGGCTCGCGCCGCGAGCCCGTCGGCCTACGACGCGCGACGAGCGCGGGACATTATGCTCCAGGCCAAGCCGCTCTCGCCTCGCGGCTCGCCCCGCTCGCCGCCAACGCTTGTAGAGGCCCCCTCGCCGCGGGCCCGGCTCGAGCAGGCCCCCAAACTTGGTGCCTGGATCCCGTCGTCTGCGTCTGTCACGAGTCCGCGCAGGTTTGACGCCGAGTCCGTACGCTCCGAAGCCTCAGGCTCGATGTGGCGGCCAAACCGCCAAGACGTTCGCGAATTTCGGCAGCGGCAGAATCGCAAGGCCCCGGCCGAGGATACAGAGAAGGACCAGAGCACGCTCGTGGTGGACACTACCATGGACTCGAAATCCACCTCGACCATTCTGTCGCAGGATCGTTCGGCACACTCCCAGGAGCTCGTGGACTCCGAATCCAAGGCCGCGCCTGACCCGCGATCGCCGACTTCCTCGGCATCGTCATCGTCCTCGGGATCAACGTCTTCCTCGGGATCATCGTCTTCTTCGGGATCATCGGCATCCTCGGGCTCGTCGTCTTCCTCTGGTTCATCGTCATCTTCGGGGTCATCCTCGTCTTCTGGATCGGAAGCGTCCACCGCGTCGGGATCTTCGGAGTCCTCGGGCGCATCGTCTGCTTCGTCCAGATCGTCGTCCTCCTCGTCCGCGTCATCGACGTCGAGCGGCGATTTGCCCGCGGCGGAAATGATCGTCAGACCGCCGGCGCCCCCCGCAGCGCCGCCAAGGGCGACAGCGGGCGCCCACAAGAAGGAGGAAAACCTGCCCCTGGGACTTCGGGCCCCGGGCGGTGAAGCCGCCAGTGTCAAAGACCGAGCGCACGAAGATCCGTCGAGAGAAGTCGGGCAAGCCAAGGTGCCGGCGACGCCAAGTGCCAATGCGTCCGTGGCCCAGTCCGTGCAGGCAGCTTCGTCATCGTCTATGACGAGCAGGGCGACATCTGATGGCGAAGTCGTCGAATCCAAGAGCGACGAGGAAGGAGACGCCGGGGATAGCGACGACGAAATGCCCCCCCTCCTCGGCTTCGAGGAGCGGGTTCCCGCCGACGTGCACAAAAAGTCAGATCGGCCCCTGAGCAAGCCCGTCAAGGCGACCGGGGCCAAAAATGTATGGGCCAAGAACACTGGCACCACGACGAGCTCGAAGCCAGCTGCGGTGCCCCGCTGGAACCCTCCCATCGGTCTCGTTGTGACGAGTGGCAAGGATGACAATAGTCCGCCTCCTCCACTTTTGCTCAAACCGGCGGCCCGCACAACTCACAAACAAGAGCCCAGAAGTCCGAGCACGGCGGGCAGTCTCGGCGGCACCTTTCGGGTCAAGATTGGCGACAAGATGGTCACCGCGACGGCCGACGACGCCAGTGACCTTGGGAGTCTGGGAAGCCTTGATATCGACGCCCTCATCGATCAGATCGACAATGATGGCCCGGACGACGACATCCTCGAGCTTCTCAAGTAGGCGGTTACGCGCCCCTCTTGATTGACCGCAACGCATCTGCTCCTGCTGTGTCCGGGGGCGGTCACGAATAACAAAGAGCGACGAATTTTCACCGTGTTCCAACTTTCATCAGCCCGAGAGCCCTCGCGGGTGGTCGAAAGCCGAATCTTTGACTGCACGCCCCATCTTTATAATCCCGACCTTGGATCCCGACCTTTGATCCCGGCGGGAGTTTGCGCGGGCTTCTTGAGAGCTCGCACGCACTGCGAGCCATGTGGTCTCGTGGGCTTGATGCCTCGCAAATCCCCATCTCTCCCTGCCGTCCCGGGATCGGGCTTGCTTCCTTCGCAGTCTTTCGCGAAAGTCGCGACGCCTTGCCTTTGCGCAGGTTTTCCTACGTACGCCCGTACGTTCGTCAGCAAACTCGTCCTGGTGGCGCTCCGCGTCGCTTTCCAAGCTCGTCGCGGGCATTCCTCCCGTGCCTCGACTTTCGCGCCACGACCCAGCAGTGCTCTTCGAAAGGAAATTTCGGTCAGCTGAAGTCTAAACGACATCGTCTAAACCTCGCTCTCTAGCTTCGTCTCCCCGCGCGCGGGATTGATAGTCTCCTGGGGCTCTCCTGGACTGCTGGGTTTCACTCCAAACAATCGGCCAGGGTCGAGAGCTTTGAGGTCGCTTTGGGTCTCATCTCTTCGATCTGGTCATTCAATCTCTTCGCAGATCGCAATTTGACTTTCAATTCTCGGT
>KQ758892.1:673628-686718 GCA_001462505.1 Aurantiochytrium sp. T66 | reverse complement strand
TTGCCAAATAGACTACTCATTTGAGTGCGTGTGAGGGCCACGACAAGAATGCATAGGCCAGAGAAGGCCATGCCATGATGTGGTCTCCCTTGGGGTTAGTCCTCCTCGATTTTTGCGTCTATAATCTTGAATGTCTCTTACGATATCTCGGTTTCGCCGCGGGAGACAGCCTTCATCGCCTTTGTGACCACCTCGCTTCTCGTGGCCGACATGGTCTCGTCGGACTGTGCCTTTCACGATTTGAGCGGGATGTTGGCGCACCGTGGCCGAAAGGTCTTCGCCAGACGCCGCCTTCCGCCAAGCTTTCACTTCCGTTGAGCTTTCGCCGTGAGTCACGTCTTGCACGCGCTGGCGCACGGCGCAGAACAAGCGAGCAAGCTCGTGACGAGCTCGTGACGATCAGGGTCTGCTCGTCTCTCATGCTGGTCCTGGTTGCACAAGATTTCCACGCAGCAGAGCCGAAGAGAGCTCAAGAGAGACTCAAGATCTGGTCGTAACACTGCCCCTGTCGGCCCGAAGTCCCGAGACGGGCTGCGCAGTGGACATGAAATTTCTCCCCTTGCAGAAGTCTTCGGGATCGCCCCGCACTTGGCGTCGTGGGTGACGACGCCCACCTTGGCCACTGACGCCCTCGAGGGGGCTCGAAGGGCACTGGCGATAGGTGGGACTCATGGCGAGCCTGCACGACGCAATTGGCGCTCGGAGAACCTTTGCGGGGGTACGCGGCGAACGTCCTCGACTTGCTCGGAATCCTGGCCTTGCACGCGCGATCTGATATCAGATGCCTGGCAGATTCTTTCTGCTTGTTGGCACTGAGCACGTGCCAACTTGAAGGTGCAGCCGAGAGAAACGGTGTTGCAAGCCACGACGTGACCCGGGAATCGCAGCCCGGGGAAGATCTTTCCTTCGCTCTTGATCAGTGACAGAGATCAGGATCTCCTCTCGCGGCGCGTGGAATGTGCTCCGTCACGGGGGAGCGCATCAAGACGCAGGGCCTGCGCAGCGCCGGCGATCGATCTCCGTCGCGTACGTACGTTCGTAGGTACTGCGCGTAGCGCTCGAGCGCGCGTACCCCCCCAACCCCCGTACCCGGGTACGGTCCTCCGCGCACCACGTCGGACGTTGCGGCCGGCCGGACGCCTGCCGCGCGCGGCGGCGGCGGCGGCGAGCGGGCTGGCCGGGCGCGGGCGCGGCCGATCGATGGCCGCCCGCGCGGCCGCCCGCGCGAGCCTTGGTCGCCGCGGGCGGCGTTGGCATTCATTCAGGATACGACGACGACGACGTACGACGACGACGAGAAGGTCTGCAAGCTGCTCGGCGGCGCTCGTGGACGGCCGAGGCGGCCTCGAGGACGAGGCCGAGTGCTACGATAGGGAGGCCAAGGCGGTCGTCGTCGATGCGAGCGTCTCGAACCCCGGCCGCGACGAGGACCATCGTGAACGCAATTCCGAGGACAAGTCCGAAGGCGACGAATAGCAGACTCGCTCGGCACGTCGCGTCGCGGGGCGCGAGAGCCAACGTACACGCCCGGCTCGTCCAAGAATGGCTTGATGGCCACCACAAGCAGCTGTCGTTGGGGCCGTGCTCGTCGCTCAAGCTGGGCAAAGCTCTATACTCCTGAGCATCGGCTGCCTTCGAGGACCACGCCTGCGACAGCCGCCGCCACGACGACGTCGGCTATTTGCAGGATGGCGCTGAGCAAGCGACCGTGGCACCAAGCGTCGTCGCGAGACCCACCCACGTCATTTCCACGGCGAGGTCACTGCTTGTTCATCGTGCCGCTCTCCACGCTCATCGTTTTGCACAAAGACGCAGAGCACGCAGAAGCAATTCTCAAAATGGGGCGTCGCCGAGCTGTTGATCGATTAGCAGGATTTACCTCTAGAAATGACGAGGTTCTCGTACTCGGCGAGCGACGCGCGGACGGAGAAGCAGCAGTTCGGCAACTTCTCGAGACGCAAGAGGTCCGCACGGAGATGTCGCAAGGCGGCCTCGGCGCTGCCATCGTCGCCGTGGTCTGCAGAGACGCTCAAAAAGAGCTCGAACTCTGCGGTCTCGATCCGGCCGGCGCCCGGGGTCGAGAAGAACGCAAGTTCTCCGGCGCTCGACGCGTGGACGGATCCCCACAAGGACTCCAGGGATCGCAGCACGCGCGGAAATCCGGCTTCTAGCTGTATCCGCGCCTTCCAGGGCCGACGGGTCTGCACGATGATCACGTACCGCGCGAAAGCGAGGAAGGGGCACCCGGGGAGAGGCGACGACTCCCCACGGAACGCGGCGATCAGCCTCGGAAGGTACATGAGGTGGCACTCGGCGTACTCGGGATCGTGCAGACCCGTAAGCACGCGTGTCCAGATCGCCTCCGTCATGGTTTCGTTGATGTACTCGCAGAATCTCGCAAAGAGACCTGTCTTGTTCCTGTTCGAGCACGCCTTCTCGAGGAAATCGATGGCCAGCATGGCGATCTGAAAGGTCCGAATCATCTGGAGATGACGGCCTCGAAGGCCGTGCGCGGCAAGGAGCTGAGCGGTCTCATCCACGAGCAGACATAAGAGCTCCTCCCCACGGACGGGGTCGACATCGCGGGCCCGCTCGACGAGCTCTGCGCCAAAGATCGGCCCCTCCAGACTACGCACGCTTGCAGCGTCGACGCAGAGCGCCCGTAGTTCGTGAGGCGACGGCGGCGGTGCGCCAGCCTCGCAAAAGCGCGCCAGAGCCTCGCGTGGCTCGAGGGCTGCCATGACAATGTCCACGTCCAGGGTTGCCCCGCTTGACGCGTGCTGCAGATGAATAGCGATCCGCGGGCATCGAGCTCGCTTCGCAAGGTGCGAGTCGAGGACGTGGACCGCTTCATCACCGGACATCAAGGTGTTGCCGCGGCGCAGCGCGCGATACAGCGTGTCTGCGAACGGGAATTCCCCGCGCGCGGCGTCGTTGGCAGTCGAGACGCATGGGTATGCCAGGCAGAGGTCTAATTCTTGGGATTGCCTGCCGTACATGGAAGACCCAAACACAGTTGCGAGCGCTCGGGGGTCAACCTGCTGCATTGCGGGGTGTATCTGCGCGACGTGATGTTTAACCTCCTCCGTGATGATCTTGATGGCGAAAATCTTGAGCGCGGCAAGTTTCTCCATCGACGACGCCGATGTCTGCCGGGTCTGCTCGCGTCGCAGATCGTTTGCGTCGATCGCAACGAATGCGGGATGGCCGGTCATCGTCTTCTTTGCCGCCGAGAGCGCCTTCGCATCGTCGTCGTAGTAGACGACCTTTGCGAAGCCCAGGTCGCTCAGCTCGCGCACGCTTCTCGCTTTGAAGGCAGAAGAGGAGCTTGCTTCGGCGGGTTTCATGATCAGAGCATCCGCCGCAAGGCCGAAGCGGCGCAGAACCGCTTCCACCTCTGGCCGCAGCGTCTCCTTGCGGCCCGTGAGGACGACCACTGCGGAGGGCGCCGGCCCGTGTGCGGCTTGCTCCCATCGCGGGAATGCAGGTCCAGGGCGGATCGCACCTTCATCGCGCAGGGACTGTGGGAGCGAGACGAAGTGGATGTCGCGCGGCTGGCCCGGGCGCAGCACCGGGTCCGGCGTGTCCATCAGCGTGCGGTCAAAGTCGAAGATGGCGAGCTTTCGCGGCTCGGGCAGAGGTCCCGATGCACGCAGCGGAAACCACTGCGAAGCCGGGCTGTGCTCAAAGCTTAAAGCCAGCTGCGCGGCGCTGATGGCAGCTCGTAAGGAGCCGCCACTTCGGAGGACTTCCTCGAACCAAGCCTTGCGGCCCCGGCAGGGCTCGACGATCATCGGCTCGAATCCCGCGATGCGGGCCTGCGTCAGGGCGTCCTCGAACTCGCAGCGCTGCGCAAAGCAGTCGTCCAGAACGATGGTCACGGGAGGCGAACCTTCATCAGAGCTGCCAAGGTCGAGAAGCTCGCGAAGCCTCGCGCCGGAATTGCACGAGGCCGCCTCTGGAAAGTTGTCTAGAAGAAAGCTCGTCTTGCTGGCGCAGGGAAACCCGCGCGCCACGACGAGCGTACCGCGGAGTGAGCGGGGCTGGCGTGCGTCTGCCTTCATGGTCCGAAGCGCTTTGCACTGAGCCTGTTCCCAGGCTAGCAGCTCGCGAGACTTCGAAGCGTCCTCCGCCGAGGGGAGCCAGCGCGAGATGTTGGGCTTGCTCGAGACGAGCGTCTCGTAAAAGCTCGTCCCATCCTCGGGCGGGACCATGCGACACAAGTGTAGAGCCCGGATGCGTACTCGACCTAGGCTCTCGGACAAAAAGGGCTCGTAAAGCTGGAAGGGAAAGCTCGCCCCGCGCCGAGACATCTCCCGGCTGCATTTCGCGATCGTCATGTGCGGGACGTAGTCGCGCTCGTCCTGGCCGGTCCACGCCTGCCTGCCGAGGGCGTCAATCATGAAATTGCGGAGACGCTCATGCAATCGCACCAGTGTATTGAGGCTCCCGTCGGCTTCGTCAGCGCGAGCGTGAAGAACGCGATTCCGGAAGCAGTCGACGCCGCGCACGTGGATGGGCTGATCGGCGTCCACCACCTTGGCCAAGTTGAAGGCGGCGAGCGCGTCGCAGGCGCGACGAATCTCGAGTTCGTGGCGGAGACGCAGCGTGAGCACGGTAAAGTGCAGGCATGCTGGGGCCACTGCTCCTTCCGTGGTCTCCGGGGAGAGGCGCTGGAGGGACTGCGCACGTTCTAGGACGCGCGGCGAGAGAACGCGAAAGCAGATGAAAAAGTTGGGCCGGGCAGCATTGCGCGTGGGGCGCCTAGCGCTTTCTTCTTCTTCTTCTTCTTCTGTTGGGTCGGCGACAAGGCTAGCGTCCTCGCCGTCTTGGGGCGGGTGTTGGGCCATGATGGTTTCGATGCTGGCACCGTTCCCGGGCGGGAAGCTCCCAAAGACATCGTCCACGCGCGACTCGGGTCGCCGGTCCCAGACGATGCGAGAGCCGTCTCGATGCTTGTACTTGAGGTACTGGATCCGAGTCTGCGGAATGGCCGTCTCCATGTGGCTCACCGCCGCGAAGTCATCCGCAAAGTTGAAGACTGTGATGGGCTTTTCCTTGATGCCCAGGAACCTGTCGAGATAGCCTACAACGAAGGCATGCTCTGGCAGATTCTCATCCCAGAGGATGCGGTTCACTACGTCCATGGCGGGCCGCATGGTTTTCTATCTACTAGCAATGGCTTCGCTCCCAATACCTACGTGACGAAGGATAGTACTAGTAGGATGCTGCTCAGTTATGGTTCTGCTTTTGGTCAAAGGCAAGCGGCTCTAGCTTTACCTTTAGCGCGGATGCCACGTGGGCGCGGAGAACTTGGATACTCGGACGCAAGACGTCGTCGTGGATTTGGTGGCGAGGTCTCGTCTGATCGATCGGTCGCGGATCGATCGCGAGCCGTTCCGCACTCGTTCTCCGGTTCCCCGCACCGTTTTTCTACGCAGCTGTGGTGGTGCTGTGGGGATTCCAAAAAGAAGGTTACATTTCGATCATTTCGATCGACCATCGGGTACTATTATCGACGATCACTACGACCTAGGCCTTGCCAGCGCTTGGCCTGCTACTCCGCGGCCGCGCCGTCGCCGGCGTCCTCGCTGGAGACGAAGAAGGCGACGACCTCGTCGGTGGCGAGCTCCAGCGCCGAGGCGCCAGACTCGTCCCGCGCGTGCTTGTCTGCGCCCCGCCGCACCAATGTCTCCACGCACGAGACGCAGCCGCCGGCGCATGCGAGGTGCAGGAGCGAGGTCGCTTTGCTGTCCTCGCCCTCGTCGGCCACGACAAGAGCCTCGAGAATGCCAGGGTGGACGTCGCAAAGGTAGTCCAGACACTCGGGCTTGTCCGCCTTGACTGCCGAGACGGCGAGCCGCCGCGCGAGGCCTTCCTCGACGCGGTCGATTGCGAGCACGGCGAGAATCTCCGGCACGTCAAGCGTCTCGGCGGCACAGGCGAGAAGAGCAAGCTCCTCTAAAGTGGCCTCATCAGGGGCACTGTCTTGCCTTGCGAAAGTCAGCAGACTCGCGAGAGCGGGCGCGCTTCCGCTGCGAACAGCGAGTTCGAGGTCGCGCGTTGCGTCGAAAAGCTCGAGCGGGACCCCGAGAAGGGTGTTGATGATGGCCAAGCTGCCCGTTGCAATCGCTTTCTCCAGAACGCCGCGCAGGTCGAGTTGCCGCAGCACTGCCTCCGCGCTCGAGGGCGCATTCGTCTCGTTCTCGTCAGGCGCGCCCGCGTCGGCTGTGTCGGGCTCTTCGCTTGCCTCGTTGCCGTCGATACGATCTGTTTTGGCGTTTTCGACAGCCCGGAGCGCCGTCCCGAGGAGAAGCTCAAAGCCGTCCTCGAAGGAGCCCTGCACTGCCAGAATCAGCAGCTCGCGGAGGAGCTCTGCGTCGTAGGTGCAGCGCTGCAGCAGGACCTCGAGACATTCAATGTGGCGTTCTGCCGTGGCGAAATGCAACGCGGTTTTTCCATGGGCATCGGCCTGCATGGCACGCGTCTTTCCCGCCTTGTCGGCCTTTAAGAGCGCCTTGAGAAGTGAAGCGCTTCCGCTCGCTGCAGCGACGTGGATCGGAAATTGCCCCGCCTTGCTCGCGATGCCGGCGCCGGCGCCCAAGTGATCCAGGAGCGCGCTTGCACCTTTGATTATGGACGCGTTGGCGCACGCCGCATGCAAAGGCGACTCGCCCTCGTAGTTGAGCCCTGTTGGCGAGATGCCGAGCTGCAAGAGCCTCGGAATGGCGCGCAACGCGCACGTGTGTGCCGCGCTGTGCAGCAACGTGTTGCCCTTCTTGTCGTGCACAGCGTCGAGAGCAATGTCCGACAACTGGAGAGCGCGGAGCAAGTTGCCAGTGAGACAGTCCCTGGCGCAAAGTTCGTGCAGCGCCGTGATGCCCTCGTTGTCGGGCTCGGTGAGGCAGTCGACCAGGTCCGTCTTTGTCTTTTTCAGAAGCAGCTCGAGCGCCTTTTCGCTTTGCGCAGCGTAGTGAAATGCGTTTTTGCCGGCCATATCGTGCTGACTGACGACGAGGTCTGCATTGCCGACGAGACGCACAATGTCGACGGCGCCCGCGCTTGCCGCGGCCATGAGCAGCGAGATACCAGTGTTGAGGGTCTGGTACTCGACTGGAAATCCGGCCTCGACCGCTGCGCGCGTCTTGAGGAACGCGTGGTCGCCGCGCGTGAGGACCACGTGCACGAGCTTGTCGGGCATGTCTAGGATGCGTTTTAGCTCCTCGTCCGTGACGGCGTCGTTCTCGATGTCGATTTGCCACCCGCTCGAGAGCAAGTCCGCGCACTCGTCGTGGTCCGCGAGGACGGCAACCTTCCAGGGCGTGCGTCCCTGGAGATCCTGCTTTTGCACGTCGGCGCCGGCGACGTCGACGAGGTAGCGCACAATTTCGTCGAGGCCGCGCGAGGCTGCAATGTGCAAAGGCGTGGATCCTTGGCGATCGGCGGCGTTGACGTCTGCTCGACCGGCCTCGGCGAGGTGCTGGACGAGCTCGAGTGTAGGGTTCTTGCCGGCGAGGGCCAGATGAAGTGGGGCGCGGCCGAGGTCGTCGTCCGGGGCGACTTGGTTTGCGTCTTGCTCGCAGAGGAGCAGCGGGAGTATGAGCGCCGCGAGACCGGCCTCGCAGGCATCGTGCAGGATGGTGCGCCCCTCCGATGACACCTTGCACTTTTTGGAGAGAAGCAGTTCGGCAATCTCGACGTGGCCGCCGCGCGTGGCAAGCATAACGCCCGACTGCCCAGCGTCGTTCTCGTGGTCAATGTCGAGCCCCCACTTGATGGCCTTTCGCACAAGTTTGCGATATCCAAAGCGGCACGCGATGGTGAGGACCGTGTCCCCGTTGATGTCCTCGAGGTCGACGCAGCTGTCGAGTTCGTGCAGGTCCTCGACTTCCTGACGCCGGCCGAGGCGCGCCTGGAAAAAGATGTCGGTGAGCTTTTCGTCGAGTGCGGCAGCCGTGCGATTCCGCGCCAAGCGGCCACGCACGATGCGCTGGATGTCGACGCAAGCCCACAGACGTCTCGTATGGAGTCTTCGTGCGCGAATAAAACGCACCCTCGCGCGCCCGAGCAGCCAGCCCCGGCAGACGCGCTGGATTGCGAGCGCCATGGCCTCGCGCAAGAGGTCGTGGTGCTCATTCTGGATCTTGCCAATGCGCATGCGGCACGCCACGCCGCGAGCGACGCCTTGGAGAAGGACCGCTGCGTGGACCTGCTCGCTGTGGAGCTTCCGTCGGCGCAGCTGCGCGAGCAAGAGTCGCGCAGCGTGAAATCGCCAAAATCGCTGCACACAGGCCGCGGCGGCCCTCGCTTGGCGCGCCTGAATGGCCCGCGCCTTTTGCTTACCGAGGTGCCACATGCGGTACGAGGCCTGAATGGTAACGACGGCCCGCTGGATGTGCTCGGCTCGCTTCCGGTCGCGCAGCGCCGCAAGCGTGCGCTTGCTGAGCGCCCTGCGTGCGAAGGCGCATAGCGTTGTGGCGGCGTCGTTGAGCCGCTCGACAAAGCGCGTGCACCGCTCCTTTTCCACGGCCCGCCGAGCCAAGAAAGCTCGACAGAACGCCTGGATCTTGATGCTCGAGCGCTCTCGGTACTCCTCGGCGCGCTTTGCATTCTCTGCGAGCTCCAGCTTGAGGCGGATCTGGCGCGAGATGACCTGGTACGAGCGCTTCATCTTGCGCTGCAGCCGAAGGCGTCCCGCATTTCGCTTCAGCCAACGCCGCATGAGGAAGCCGCGCACTGTGCGCTGAAGCACGATGGCAGCGGAGTTCTCGATGGACGATCGCTTTTCGCGGCGAATTCCAAGCTGATTCAGAAAGTGTGCTTCCTCGCAGCGCAGATCTCTCTGCACCTGCAGCGATGCGGCGAGATCTTTGACGCGCGGCCGTCGGCTCTCAAAGGGCGATCGCAGTTTGCCCAAGCGGGTGACATCAATATTGTCTGCGCGGCTCGCCCTGCGGCCCTCGTCGACGGAGAGCGCGTTTTGCCACTTTTCATTTGCGGATGTGTGGATTGTGCAAATGACGGACACCACGTTGCTCTGCGTGGCGCGCCGAGACGTGAACCAGAGCTTGCGATCGGGCGTCGCGAGCTGTCTCTGTTTGATCTCCTTATCGGCGTCCCCGTTTAGCAGCTCGTCGAGCTGGAACTCGTCAAGGACGCTGCGAAAGAGACTCGACGCGTCGCTCTCGCCGCCGGCGCCTCGATGAACGCCCATGACGGCTACCTCTGCGGCCGCCTCGGGCGTCAGCGGCGCTTCGGCGAGCACGCGCATGGCGAGTTTGGCAGGGTCTGCCGCCATCTTGGCGCCTTGCTCGATCGGCCGTCAGGGCCCCTCGCCTTGATCCGTCCGCGCTCCCCCTGCCGCGCGCGCCTGCCCTGGGTGGAGCCTGCCGGTCTGCGACGCCGCGCGCGTGCCTTTGCAGATCAACAATTCTGAGAGTAGTATACCCTTGCCAAAGTCAGGCCAATGCTAAGAGAAGCTATTGCCTCGAGACAGGATGAAGTCTGCGTATGTTAGAGTGCCCGGCACTCGATCAACTCGAAGTCGAGCGCTGCCCTCGATCTCTTCACGATTTCGGGGTCATGCAGGCTTGCTTGTATCTAGCCATCAACCAAGATATATATGTATATGCTGTACTATTGCTCATCGCGCGGCCTCCACGGTGCCCTGCGTGCGGCCTCTCTGACTCTGACTCGTATGATCATCATGATCATGATCATCATTCATCATCATCATCGTACGCACGATAATCATCGTCGGCCGTCACGGCCGGGTCACGGTCTGCACGTGCACAACGGACACATTTACGATCCTGCACGGAACCTTTGCGGAACGCGCCGAGCTTTTTCTTTTTTCTTCTTCTTCTTCTTTTCCCGGGCTGACTCGGCGACTCCGGCCCAACAGCCGCGACGCGGCGACGCGGCCGGCCGTCCGCGCGCTGGCCGGCCCGCGCGCTGACCGCGCGGCCGCGCGCTCCGAACGGCGGCCCGGCGGCGCCTTTATCATCATTATATCATCACACTTGATTCACCTGACCTTGAGGTGAGATGATTGACAGTGAATCTCGAGATCCGCAACGAGACAATCACAATCAATCAATCAATCGGATTCCTCTCTCTCGATCGATCGATCGACGCCGGACAGCTGATCATCAGAGCGTGACGCTCTGCGTCACGTGACGACGGCGAAGGAGACGAGACTGATGATGGAGAGAGATCGCGACGTCACGCCTCACATGCATGAATGAGGTGGTGAGGTGGCCTTGGGCTGGCTCCCTGTCGGCTTCCTGGCTCAAATACCCGGGCGGCCCAGCTTGTGACAGAATGATGTGGAGCCTGACTGTGCCGCCATCGTCATCGGTCCTCAGGCTGTGCATGAAATGCACGCCGATGGCAGCAGCCGCGTCATGGACGGCAACGTCAACGTGTCAACGTGGGCTACGTAAAATCTCGAGGGCTCGCTTCGAGCTCGCTTCGACCGTCGACGACTGGGAGGAGGCCTGCGTGACCTGCTCGGTGCCGGGGGTCCAAAGGTCGTCCAAAGTACGGACGTCATCGTCTCCAAAGAAGTTGTCCAGCACGTATTCTTCGTCGTCTCATAATGTCAAAATGACCTTCAATTCAAGATGGTTCATGAGCAGACCTGCAACTCGCTCGAGTCGCTGATCGAGATCGTGATCTAGCTGGCCGCTGGCAGCGTGCGTACGTGCCAGAAGGCACGATGGCGGTCCCTTTTGGGTGGGAGGGATGGTTCACGCTGGGATGCCTCGGCGTCATGTTCGTGGTGCTCATCAGGGACTGGGTGCCGGCAGACTTTGCGCTGGTGGCCACCCTCGGCGTGCTCATGGCGGCGCAGATCGTGACGACTTCAGAGGGACTCGAAGGCTTCTCGAGCTCGAGCGTGCTGACGGTGGCCATTCTCTACGTGGTGGCAGCGGGCATCAACTCGACGGGAGCTCTGGACCACATTTTTGGCAAGATCCTGGGGAAGCCGACGTCGCTGACGGTCGCGCAACTGCGTCTCATGGTCCCGATCGTGGTGGCCTCGGCCTTTCTCAACAACACGCCCCTCTGTGCCATAATGATCCCCCTCGTGCAGCGCTGGGCGCGCCGCATCCACCAGCCCGTCTCGCAGCTCATGATTCCGCTCTCCTTCGCCTCCATTCTCGGCGGCACCATCACGCTCATCGGCACCAGCACGAACCTGGTGGTGGCGGGCAAGTTTGAGACGCAGTTCCCGGGCCAGAGCATTGGGCTCTTCGACATTGGCGCGGTCGGCGTCCCAGCATCCATGACCGGCGTCATGTACATTATCCTCTTTGCCCCGGCGCTGCTGCCGGGCTTTAAGGAACTCGAGCGCCGGTCCCGCAAGGCACTTGGCCTCGAGAGCGAAGACGCGTCGGACTCTGCGGCGCTTGGCGTCGGGGCGAGCGCGATTCCGCAAGGCACGGACTTTACAGTCTCGTGCATTGTCACGCCATATTCGCCGGCAGTCGGCAAGGCCGTCGAAGAAGCCGGCCTGCGCGGCCTTGACGGGCTCTTCCTCACGAGCGTGCAGCGTGGCCAGCGCATGCACAACGCCGTGGGCCCCGAGTTCGTCATCAACGAGGACGACATCCTCTTCTTCACGGGCCTCGTCGACCACTTTGGCGAGTTCTGCATCAAGCAAGCCTTTGAGCTGGTCACTACGGACTTGGACTCGGACAACGACCTCGACTCGCTTCCAGACGACCTGGAGTCGGGCTCTGACTTTTTGCACCGCGGTGAGCATAAACATGATCCGCCACTTGAGCCGATTGGCTGGGACATTGGGAACGAGCCAGCAACCGTGGCGCGCGTCAGTGCTGCGGAGAACAGTCTGGGCCGGGAGACCGAGGAACACCCGCAGCGCCCACGAATTGCCTCACGTCGTAGGTACACATTCCGTGAGCGCATCACCAAGGCCGTTGTGCGCAGCGGCAGCGTGCTCGAGGGCAAGACCGCCAAGGAGTGCAGGTTTCGCAAGCGCTACGATGCCGCCATTCTATCCCTCTACCGAGTCGGCGAGCAGGTCAGCATCCGCGGCAACCTCGGCCGCATCCAGCTCGAAGTCGGCGACGTCCTCCTGCTCGTCACCGGCAACGACTTCGACTGGGGACGCGAAGAAATCCAGCGAGACCTCAAGCCCCTCATCTCCGACGCGGTCATCGCCGAGCAGGCGCGCGACGGCTCGCGCATCGAGTCAGCGATCGACCACCTCAACCACGCCAGCCAGCAGGAGCTCGAGCGCGAGTTCCTCATCCCGATGCGCGTCAACGAGAACACGCAGCTGCGCGGCGCCCGCAGCCTCGTGGGGCAGACCGTCGAGGGCGCCGGTCTGCGTGGTCTCCCCGGCCTCTTTCTCGTCGCCGTCGAGCATGACGACGGGGCTGTGGAGCACGTCGTCGGCCCCGAGATGGTCCTCGCCGCCAACGACTTGCTCTGGTTCGCCGGCGAGCGCGAGGCCGTGGCGACGCTGCGGCGCATTCCGGGTCTGCACCCGCCCGACACGCAGGCGCAAAAGCTCAAGGTGCAGCCGGTGCAGCGGCGCCTGGTGGAGTGCGTGGTGAGCATGCGGTCGCACCTGGTGGGCAAGACTGTGCGGGAGTCCAAGTTCCGGACGCAGTACGAGGCTGCGATTATCGCTGTGCACCGGCAGGGCCGGCGCGTGCTGTCCAAGATCGGCGACATCGAGCTGCGCGCTGGTGACGTGCTCATCCTCGATACGGGCCCGAACTTCGTCGCCCGTTACCGCGACAACTCGAACTTTTTGCTGGTCACCGAAATCAACGACTCGTCGCCGCCGCACTTTGACAAGTTCTACATTGCTCTCATTTCCGTCATCGTCATGCTCGCCGTTTACGTGGCCTTTTCGGACTACATCAGCCTGATCGTGCCCGCCATCTTCGTTTCGGGCATCATGCTCATTAAGGGTGTCCTGACGCCGGAGAGCGCGCGCGCGGCCGTGTCATGGGATGTGATCGTGACCATCGCGGCCGCTTTCGGTCTCAGCAACGCGCTGTCCAATTCAGGCGTTGCAAGTGCGATCGGCAATGCGCTCGTGGATCTCGCA
>KQ758892.1:637056-652587 GCA_001462505.1 Aurantiochytrium sp. T66 | reverse complement strand
GCTCGAGCTCCACGAGGTCGACGAGGACGCCGCCGCACCCCCGCAGAGCGTCGAGGAGGCGCCCGCGTGGGCGGCGGAGGCGCTCGACGTGCTGCAGAAGGCCGGCCTGCCAGAACTGTGCAAGGTCCGCGGCCTGGAGACCGTCTTCTGCGAGGCCGCCACGCAAGGCCGTGAAGACGCCATGCGCATCCTGCTCGAGGCCTTCCCGGGGGCCATTAACCCCGGGTGCATGCAGCAGGCGGCGATCCGCGAGAGCGCGCGGAATGGACACCTCGCGTGCGTGAGGCTCTTGCTCGAACTGGGCGCAGACCCGGATCTTAGCGGCGCTCTGCGGTTCGCGGCCGAGCAGGGCCATGTCGAGATCTGTCGGTCGCTTCTGGCGTCGCGGACCCACTTTGACGAGTACAGCCTCGGCGCGGCGCTCCGTCTCGCCTCTGCGCGAGGCTCTGTGGAATGTGTCACGCTGCTGTTGGACCACGGCGCCGATCCCGCCATTATGCATAGCCGCGCCTGTCAACGCGCAGCAATGCATGGCCACGCCAAGGTCGTCAAGGTCCTTCTGCAAGACCCGCGAACCGAGATACCAGAATCGCGGGCGGACGACATCTTCCGCAAGGCTTGCGTCGAAGGCTGGCCGGACGTTGTTAGCGAGCTTTTGCGTCGTTCACGCCTCTGCCCATCTCCGAATCTCTTCGCGCAACCCCAGAGTCCTCAGCCAGATCAGGCCTGCATCGTGGAGCTGTTGCGTGCCAAGGCTTTCCAGCGGCAATTATCTCATGCAAACCGCCATCGATCTACGATGGGGCCAGGCGATGAACTTTTGGCGGCAGCGCCTTCGATTTACCTGCGTGAGCTCCTCGAGCCCTCGATCACCCGGGCCGCAGCGTTGGGCCCAATCTTTGTAGATTTTTCGGAGCGAAGTTCCCCTCACGTCGCGGCTCGCATCCTCGCTCTCGCCTTTTGCGACCACCTGCTCGTCTCCCATGAGGCCCTCGAGGCCCCGCAAGATCGTTTCAGCCGTAGCGCAAGACTTGTGCTCGCTCTTTATAGTTCCAGGTCCAGCTCGCCTCTGTGATAAACCCTTTCTGTCCTGTGTATATCATTCATAAGTGTCCCGCCCGGATCCGTATTGTCAAAGTAATAAGGCTCGACTCGGACATCGCATCGCGCGCTGTTTCTTGATCTTGACGCGGTCATCTGATCGAGACTGTTGGTCTTTCGGTTCGCATCTTCTAAACTCTCATTCCCTGTAAACAAAAAGCGGCGCTCATTCGTCGATGCGCGTTTCCCGCGTTCATCGCATCAACGCCGGCACGCCCTCTTCGAGAAGGGCTCCCGGCCCTCTCGCGGGCCCTCTCCAAGCCTCGCCGTGGCTTCATCGTCCCAGCCCGACAACGGGGCGCGTCGGTATAGGACCTCCTAGCGGCCAGCTACCGCCCGGGTTCAGCTCGGGTCGGACGTAGCGCGGGTCGAGCCCCGAAAGAGATCATGAAAACCACTCTGCGCCGGGACATGCAAACAAACCATTGCGTGTCCGGTTCATGGCCGCCCCCGGACATAGCCTGGCCGCCCCGCACCGCCCCGAGCAGCACGCGCGCGCCCGCAGCGTGTGGGGATGCTACGTAGCTACGTAGCAACATGGTATCGTATCATCTCATCACGATTCTATGGGTCCAAAGGACGTCCAAAGACTCCGAAGACTCCGACCGACCTCCAAACGATGAGCTCGAGCTCGAGCTCGTTCGCGGTCGACGGTCGGCGAGACGCGGCGAGCTGCCGAGGGACGGGCGTTCGTGAACTTGGTGGCCGAGAGCGAGATCAAGAGTGGCAGTAAGCGTGCGTGCCGGTCGGAGCAGCGGGGACCGCGCTAGACATCCTCGCTAGGCTAGTTTAGACGTGGTGCTGAAAGTGAGCTGGTCAGATTGAGGACTTGTTCAGGCCAAACTTCTGCTACGAAGAGCGCCCCGGCCGCGAGATGCTGGCGAGAGCAAACCCGGAACTGATCTGGAGTCGCAATATCCAAGCAAATCGGAAACGCGGCGCATCGCCATCAACAAGACCGTCTCGTCAACCAGCAGTACAGCGTGCGCGTGAAGAGATACACCTTCGGTCGGCAAGACGAAGGGCTTTGGCAAAGCCACGGCAGCGGCCGCTGCAGCAGCGTGCGTCCTGCTAGCGATCTGGGGCAAGGCGTGGACGAACAGCGCAGCTGCGCAGGATATGAATCAAGTCAAAAGCGTCGCAGGTAAAATGCGCGTCGTAGTCGTCGGTGGCAGCTATGCCGGCCTCTTGGCGTGCCGTGCCCTTGAGCCTCTCGGCGTCGATGTCACGCTCGTAGAGCGAAACGAGTGGTTTTTCCACAAGATCGGGGGAACCCGCGCTTGCGTCAAGCCCGGGTACGAGAACGACGCCATCCTGCCGTACGATCAAGCGCTCAAGCGGCCTGACTCGCGCTTTGTACACGGTTCGGCGCTCAAGGTCAACCCGGACGCCAACGAAGTCGAGGTTGAGGTCTCGGGCGGAGGGACGGAGAAGATCTCATACGACAACCTCATCCTCGCCATGGGCCTTACCCATGGGTATGGCCAGCTGCCAGAGCAAATCCTCAGCAAGTCCGAGATGCTCGACTACATGACCTCGGAACAGGAGCGCATGGCGCAGGCGGCCGCAGTCGTCGTCGTTGGCGGCGGTGCCCTGGGCGTCGAGACCTCGACGCAGATCAAGGCCACGCACCCGGACAAAGAGGTCCATCTGTACCACTCCCGCGACAAGTTCCTCAACGCCGCCGTCCCTCCCCTTGCTGATGAGTTCTCTGACGCCGTTCGGGAGAAGCTCCAAGACTTTGGCATCAACATCCACACGGGTGGGGGTCGCGTCAGCGATGACGAGCTCCTCAAAGCCCACCCGAACGCCGTCATTGTCCATACTGCCGGTTGCCAGCCAAGCCTCTCGACGCTCAAGATGCTCCCAGAAGAGTGGATCGTACCCGGCACCGGCGAGGTCAAGGTGCTCCCCACTTTGCAGGTTGAAGGAGCGCCGTCCAACGTCTACGCCATGGGCGATCTCGCCGCAACTGGGGACTTCAAGCAGGCCAAGTGGGCCAAAGACCACGCCAAGGTCATTGCCAAAAACCTCATGGGGGAGACCGCCACCTACGACCCTTACCGCCCCAACCCGTGGTGGGCGCTCCCGCTCTCGTACATCTACTTTTGGTATGTGCGCGCGCGGACGTCCTCGACGGCAATGATCAACCTGTACATTGGTGAGGACCAGGGCGTGACGCAGGCTTACGGCGTCCTCTTCAACGACAAGGTCACACACAAGGCAAACCATCCCGATAAGGGCGCCAGCAAGGCGAAAATGTTTGTCGGCATGAAGGATAAAAGAGGCGAAGGAAGGCAAGGGGGCAGGACGGCCCGGCAGGGCAGGCTCTAAGCTCGCGAGACCGCGCCACCCATCATAGCGTACTAGCACTTTCCGAACTTCAATCAAAGGTCACATCACCGCCACGTTATTATCATTCGTTCCTTGGACCTCTTGCGTCGCGTCGGCACCTCAGAGATCGAGAATAATGCTTGGCGGACAGAGCCGGCGAATGATATCGAGGCACTCTTCAGAAAACTTGTTGTCAGCGAGGCAAACGGCCGACAGCGCGCCGTCCGCCGGGCGCTTCTCGAAAGCTTTGGCCATGCGGAAAGCAACATCGTCGGAGAATTCATTGCGCGAAAGATCGAGGCCGCGGAGACGCGGGCACGCGTGCAGCTCCAACGCGGTGCAGATCCGATTTGCGTCCTGATCTGAGAGATTGCATCGCTGCACGGAAAGGTTCTCCAAGCAGGGAAGCACCAGAGTGGGCAGGAGCAGTTGGGGGTTCTCCGACAGATTGAGCTTAATCAGCCCGGGAAGGCGCGGCGGGTCATCGACGCGATCCTCAGGGGCAGCAATCGCTCGCCACAGCGGCTCCACATTGCCCAATTCACAGTCTGCAAGCGTCAACGTCTCGAGCTGCGCGCCGAGACCGTCGTCGCAAAATGCACTCGCGAGCGACTCGACATCGACACTTGCATTCCCGTCGAGAACCAACACGCGCAGAGACGCGGCGCGCTGAAGGCCTTGCTCGCCGCAGAAAAGATGGAACCCTTCCCGCGTAAATGCGCACTGCGCAAGATGGAGCTTGCTGATCGCGCAGTCCGGGCGTGCCAGCACGCGCGAAAGCCCTTCAAGACCCATGTCCCCAATGGGGTTCATAGACAGCTTGAGGCTGCGCAGACGCGCCGGCTCTGACCGCAGCAGCAAGTTCGCGAGCCCGGACGCAATGTTGGGTTGAATTCCGCAGCGGCGCAGGTCGAGGGATTCGAGGCGGTCGAGCACTGTGGTGGATCCCAGGGACGCGAGGCAGAGCGAACCAATGTAGTTCCCGCTCTTCCAGTCCCCGAGCGCAAGCTTTTGCAGCGCCTGGCAAGGCTCCAGGCCACGGCAGACCACGGCTGTGCCCAGGTCCGTTAGCATGCGCCCCTGAAGGAGCCCGTGAATCTCCACCTTGGTGGCGTCTTTGTTGCACCCTACAATGGGCATGAGCGCAAACGCCTGCGCGTCCGAGAGCGACGAGTTCCCGACAAAACTGATAGTTTCACTCCGGTGCTTGATTTGGTGCACGTCGAGGTCGCCGAATCCGACATTGAGCGCTTGCATCGCAGGGTTGCCCGCGACCGCGGTACCGATCCGGCTCGCAGCGTCGCAGAGCGTCGATTGCGCCGCCTCGTCGCTCTCGTGCTGCGGAATGCTCACGCGCCGTACGTTCTGCAAAATTGAGAGCAGCCCTTCCACCAGCGCCACGCTTCCGCTATTCTTTTCATAGTCCTTGACGTCGATCTCTGCGGTCTCCGCGTCAGCAATGCGGGCTTGGTTGAGATACAGGCCCAAGAGCGTGTAGGATGCCCCGATCTGCTTTAGAGCAAAGCCCACGTGTGTCGTATGGTCGCTCGTAACGCGAATCTGAATCCCCATTCGAGGTGCAAACAGCGCGGGGTCTTGGCACGCCTCGCAGAGCACCGCGCAGAGCCCAGCGCGCGGATCTTCTAGTGCGTGGAAGGTGCGCTTGGTGATCTTTACGCTCAAGAGGGTCAACCCCTGCGCCAAAGAAATCAGGAGGCTGCGCTCTTCGGGCGCCGACACCGACGCATCGAAGAAGGACTTGTCGTGCCCGATGAAAAACCGCAGATACAGCGCGGCCCCGCAGTCGAAGCGGGTTAGCGGCGAGTTCATGGAGTCTGCGCGAAACGCCGCTGCGCGCTCGCGGAGCAGCCTGCCAATTCGCGCGCCGTGCTCCAGGACATTGAGTTTCTCGGGCGGCGTCATTTGGAAGTGCATGAGCGACCTGCTCGCGCCCAGGGCATCGAGAAAGTCCCGGAACGTCTCATGCGAGAGCGGGCCCGGCCTTCCGAGCTGGATCGTGTGCAGGTTTCGCATGTTGCGAATGACCGAAGCGATCCGCACGATGACCGGTTCCTGAAGCGTCTGTCCTGAAAGGTTCCAAGTGGCCACGCTCTCCATCATGGAGCCTAGCATCTGCTCTGGAGTCCCACACAAGGGGATGCGCGCTGGGCCAGACCGGCCCGAAGTCGAAAGATCCGATGCACAGACGCTGAAGACTTTGGTCTCCAGAGGTGCGTTCGCGGCCAACAACTTGGTGACTGCATCGCGGGCTAGGGGCTCGGTGGCCAGCATATCTCCCAGGTGATGCACGAATGCCTCGACCCGCTCCATGCGGGGAGACTCGTAGTTGTAGACGCTAAGCAGAAAGTCGAGGGTCACAGAGAGCACCCGTTCCCGCACGCTCGAAGCCGGTGAAGTCGAAAGCGCCTGGAAACTGCACGCCTCAATCTGCGCCCTGGACGTACGGTGGTTCAGGCGCATGCCTACCAGAGCTGGGACGGGCAGCGCACAGCACGCCACGAACAGAGGCCATGTTGTCCGCGCCTCGCGCTCGATCAGGCCATGCCAAGACGAGATGCCCGCCATGACAATGCTTGTGTATAGAAGCAAAAGATACGAGCCTGCCACGACGTCGTTCGCAATCGCCGCGCGCCCTAGCACGGGCTGCATTCTCCGCACCTCATGAAACATTCTCAGAAAGAAGATCGCCGCGGAGATGGTCCACCCAAGAGATTCCCGCTGGCCCGGAATTGCTTCCAGCTGTACGGACTCGAAGCAAAGGACTGTCTTCAAGAGCACAACAATTACGCGGTACCGGGTGACTGTGCTGAGGTGTTGCAGGTCCTTGTCGCCGTTCTCCCTCGCGTATCGCAACGACATGAGATAGAATGCCGGCGCCAGCACGAGCGAGGCTACGGCCATGATGACATGCATGGGCGAGTGCCAGCACTCGAGATCAGCGGCAAAGAAGTAGCGCATGACCACCTGATCAGGGTATTCGTAATAAGCGTCATCGGCTTCCGGGTCCGTGTACGCGCAGTCCAGCGGCGCCAAGAGGGTTAGTAGAATGGGTACATAGAGAACCTCAAAGGCCAGTATGCGCGACGCGCACGTGAGCTCTGCGCGCCTTCGCTCGAGCTTGAAAAGTCCAAGCACCACGTCCGTTGACAACGCAAAGACTAAGACCCCCCCGGCGACCATGGAAGCGGTAATAAAGCCCATCATCGGAAGCAGGATGACCGACACGAGATGGCACCACCAGAACGCGACGGCCTCGGCGGCACCGCCGGCGTGCTTGATGCTCGGGTTCCACACGACCAGCGTCAGAAGCTGCGCGGGCTCAATGATGCGCTGCAAGCGCGAGAGAAGCCGAATAACGTGCGGTGACGGGTTCTTGATGAGCGCGTGCACTTCGCCTTCGCGGGACCGGTCGGCATTGAGAAGAGCGCATGGAGCCGTGACGAGAAGCACAAGTCCGAATATCGCCAAAAGGAGAAAGCTGATCATGTGGCGAAGGGGTGGCACGATGTACGGCGGCGCGATCTCGAATATGTCCGAGACCACAATGGCCTGGGACCGGTTTCCTTGCGGCATACGCAAGCAAATGACCATTTCGCCGTCGATGGCGTCCCGCGGAATTTCCCATCGAAAGAGCGCCGAGGCAATGTAGGTGTCGTTTGCGGAGCGGGCGGGCGGCACGTCAATTTCGCCGATCTGCTCGAGCGTGACGGGATTGTCAATCCCCTTGTTCACGTCGCAAATGTGCACGCCCGCGGCGAAAAAGCCGTAAGTGGTAACGTTCACGTTCACTTCGTCAAGCCCGCGCACCGGGACGTAGCGCACCTCGCCGTACAAGAGGCCATTGTAGGTGCTCTTGTAAGTTTCCACCATAAAGGCCTCCTCGAGCGTGTAGCCCTGAAAGAGGTACTGCTGCGCGGACACGGGGGTGTCCGTCTGCCAGCGCCGCGCTTTCTCGGAAAGTGTCTCGAGGATCATCATACGCGCCGAGTTCTCGTACGCGTAGGGCGAGTGCGCGCGCTCGAGACAGTAGAAACCAGTTGCCTCACATAGGAGCGGCTCGCTCGCGCTCTCTGGACAGTAATAGTTGAATGGGCATTTGTACTGCCGCGCGGACCCCGAGCCGGCCGGGCAGTAGTACCCGGCGGCGCAGGTGCCGCGCAGCGCGCATTCTGGATCCGTCGAGGTGTCGCAAAAGCACTGGTTCAGGTTCTTCAGGCCAGTGTACGCAGAAAACTTCCCTGCGGGACACAGAAACTCGCGTTCTGCCGAGGTCCCAGCTGGGCAGTACGAGCCGGGTGGGCACAAGAACTCGTAGTAGATAACGGTGCCAGGCTCGCAGTAGTACGAAGAAGGACAGATACCCGAGCAATTGGCATGGATGAGCCCCTCCGAGAACCCGAAGGTCCCCCCCGGGCATGGCTGACCCTTTCCGGACCCTTCTGGGCAGTAAGAGCCTTGCGGACAAACTAGATATGGCTCTTGGGTCCCGGCGACGCAGACGTACCCTTCCCAGCAGAGAAAATCGGAATAGTTTGTCGCTCCTGCCGGGCAGTAAAATCCTGCTGGACAGGGCGTCTCGAAAGGATCGATGGTGCCTTCTGCGCACCACTGCCCTGCCGGGCATACGCCCGAGCATTCCAGCGTCGAGAGTCCGTTCTCGTTGCCGAAAGTCCCTGCTGGACAAGGAATGGGCAATCCGGTCCCTGGGCAATAGTGGCCCTCAGGGCACGGAATGACACTGTCGCTCGGCGAGCTCGACGAGCCTGGGGCGCAAACGTTGCCCGCGGCCGCCTCGCAAGTTGGGCAGTCGTCAATTGATGTCAGGCCTGGCCTGTCGTTGTACGTTCCAAGCGGACAACGATGGGCATCTGCCTTGGCGGTTCCCCTGGGGCAGTAGTTGCCCAGCGGGCACATGACCTGTGTGGCAGTCGTCGAGCCCTCTGGACAGTAGTATCCCGGTGCGCATTCACCAGAGCACGCAGGTTCCGAGAGGCGTGTCGCGCTCCCAAAAGTTCCGGCGGGGCAGAGTGTGGGCGACGCGCTCCCCTCGGGGCAGTACGCGCCTTCAGGACAAATGAATTCGGTCGGGGATGTGCTCGCTTCCGGGCAATAATACCCCGCCTCGCAGGACCCCGTACAGGTGCTGTTCGAGAGCTGACTCGAGTTGCCGAAGCGGCCTCCCGGGCACGGAAACTGAAAAGTTTCGCGGATGCAATAGTACCCCGGCGAACAAGACGTAAGTTTGCCCCCGCTCTTTGCGTCGTTAATGTATGATATATACATGCCCACGAGTCCGCCGATGACGCCGAGCGTCACCAAGCAGCACGCGGCGACGCGTCTTTGGTGGCGCCTGACGAGCTTCCGAAGCTCGAGCTGCCTTGAGCGCTCTCGCGCGACGTCTCCTTCCTTTGCCATGTCTGACTGGCTTTGATGCTGGGGTTCTTGGCCCGATTCTACTTTGGCCGTGGCCTCGGGGCCAGGCCCGTCGCGCCATTCTGGTGTCGGCACGGCTTGTGCAGCGTCTTCATCGTGGTGCGAGGCCTTGCTGCCCTCGGACACAAGCACGTCCTCGCTGAGCCCTTCCAATGGAACGTCCTGGGGCGCGACCTTGCTCGAGGGTCGTGACATGGTCTCCGCACCGGAGAGGCAAGGTTCTGCCGCCTCATCCACGCCACAAGCCGTCCGACGTCGCGAGCGACGCTTGGGCTTTTCGCCTCGCCGCGCAGGTCGAGGCGAGCGAGTGCGCTTTGCTGTCCTCTACCCTGGAGCCCAGAAATGCGAGCCCAAGGTGGTCCAGGACGGGGTCCATGTCCAAGCAGCAGAGCCGTTGATTGACCATACTACTCGTATTACTACTATCACTATCACTACTCGGACTCGATGATCAGAATAATGTTGTCCATGACGCGAGACTATTCCACAATGCCTTCAAGGTTGCTGTCCTTTGGCATTCACGAACATCCGCCTTTCTTTCCATGGGGACGACAATGATCACATCCCCCGCGACCTCCATCAAGACGGCGTCCCAGGCGAGCGCCAATGTCTGCGCGCAGTGGCGCGCGAGCGAGCGCCGATAGGCCCTTAAATAGACCGCCCGTGGCGCGGTTAGCTGTTTTCATTTTTTTTGGTTTTTTTCCAAACAGCCGCCCGCGACAGAAGGCCAACGACGACCCGCGCGCGGCCGCCATGGAGTCGAGCTTCGAGAACTACCTCGCGCACTCCGACGACGCCGCGAGCTTCTTCTCCAGCCGCGGGAACTCGCGGTACGGCGCCGCGCCCGCGCACGAGCATGGCCGGGATGGTGATGATGATGCCGGCCGCCGCAAAGACCGCCGCGACGCCGGCGACGCGTACGAGGACGCGTACGGGGACGAGGACGAGGACGCCATCGCCCTCGCGACGGACTCCGAAGACGCCGGGTCGCCCGGCGCGGCGCCGCTAGGCAGCTGGGACGGCTACGTGGACCACGAGGGGCTCGCCGACAACGCCGGCGCCGCGACCCACGCCCGGCCCCGCGGCCTCATCTACGGCGCCATGGGCGACGACGAGGACGACGACGACGACGTCGAAGGCGATGCCGGCCTCGGCCAGAGCAGCTACCTCCAGGGCGGGTCCACTTTTGACGAAGACAGCCTCGACGTGTACAGCATGTCGAGGATGGGGGGATCCATGGGCCTCGGCAGCGGCGGCAGGGCCAGGAACAGCGCTTACGGGGCCACCTCGGCCGCGGCCCAGGGCGACGCAGCGTACGAGTTCGACTTCGACCTGAAGAAGGACCCCGAAGCCGAAAAGAAGAAACGGGCCGAGAAGAAGAAGAAGAAGCAGCAGCTCAAGCGGGACAAGGAGCAGGAGCGCATCGACCGCCAGCGCCGCGAGCGACAGCGGCGGCAGAGCACCGAGGAGCGCATGCAGGACCTCTTGGGCGAGGTCAAGGAGGACTTTGCAAAGGAGAAGAGGGCCAAGGAGGCAGAACTGCAGGCGCAGGCCCTGGCCGCGGCGCGGGAGGCAGCCGCTGCGCAGGCACGAGCCCGGGCCGAGGCCGAGGCCGAGGCCGAAGCGGAGCGGAGCGCTTACGAGGACGGCCCGCTTTCCGACTCGCTTGAGATGTCCTCAGCAGACTTCCAGGTTGGCGGCTACTCCTCGCGCAACGTCAAGAACGCTCTGGCCGAAGTCGAGCTTTCCTCGCCGAAAGCCGAGCTCGAGCACAAAGACCATGGCGCCGAGAGCGCTGACGAGGACGCTGGGCGTGGGCAATCTACTGTGGACAAGAACGCGGGCTTAGCCAGCCCGACTACGACCGACAAGTCTCAAGAAACAAACGAGTCGGCGGCGGCCGCGGCGGCGGCAGAAGAAGAAGGAGCGAATGGCTCACTTGACGCGCTGCGACAAAAACTAAGCGTTCACATGGACACCGGCCTGCTTCCAAATGAGCTCGCCAAAGAAATCTCGTTTGGAGACCTCTCCCAGCTCATGCAAGCGCCGCCCGACGACGAGGAGGAAGAAACAGACGAGGAGCAACAAGACGATCACGGGAATGCCGATGCTGGTCCCGGCCGCTCAGACGTTGAGGAAGCGGAAAGAATCTACCGTTCGTTCGAGGAACACGCGAAAGAAAGCGAGCCTGGCCACAATTTGGAAAGCGCAAATGGCAAAGATGCCGATAATGACGACGATGCTGACGATGCCTCGTACGAAAGCGGCGATTTCGAGTCGGAGAGTCCGCGCGACGCAGAATCATTGCGCGAGAATGTCTCTCCCGGATCGCCAGCCGACGCGCAGGAGCCCGCTGTGCCAGGGCAAGCTCTGAACGATGCAGCTTCTGGCGAAGATGCTAGCGAGGAGCGCCAGGAAGGGAGCAGCGTCCGCGCCGGCAAGGACAAGGACGAGGAAGCAGAGGCGGATGGCGCTGGCCATCCGAAGAATCGAGCTGCGTCCTTCGCTGAAGGAGAGCGGATTCGCGCTTGTCTTTTCGATTGGGCCCAACACTATACAGGCCATGTGTCAAAGGTGCGCGGCGATGGTCTCCTGGACCTCTCTTTTGATGATGGCGACCACGTGGACGGCGTGGATCCAGCGGACGTCGAGGCCCTCGGAGCACTCTTGCAAATTGCAGGAGACGCTTCTTCTGCGCAAATGGCCCAAAGCGTCGTCAACGAGGACCAATCTCGTGGTGACGAAGGCTCGGATCGAAGCCCCAGCGACGAGGAAACAGGGCCTCGTGCCCCCACGACGAAGAGCGCAGCCAACGGGTCTCCTCACGTAGACGCGGTCAGCGAGCCAGACGCCCCGGTGTCGTCGCTGGCGAGGCCTGCAACCCCGCCATCTCCACGACCATCCAAGACGGATTCCTCGGATGCGGCTCTCAGCAGGGCCGAAAATGATAGCGTTGATGCAGCCGACGCCAACGAGGAAAGTGGTGACCAGCCGGCCGCACAGAGAGCTTCTCGGTCCAGAGCAGAGGAGCTCAGGGCCATGTTTTGGGACCCCCTCGCTTCGTCGCAGCACTCGCCGGGCCCGCCTTCCCCGCCATCGACGCCGCCGCCGCCTCCCGTTGCTCTGCCTGCGCGTGCGGAACGTGCTTCAGGAGGCGCATACGACGTGCGGCCCGATGGCCGCGTTCAAGGGGGACGCTCGCGCGTTCTTCGCCGAGAAAAGGCTGCTGCGAGCCCGGCAAAGCGCAGACAGCGCCGGCCGTCGTCCCCGCCACCCCCACCGCCCCCACCGTCACCACCATATGAGGACCCGGCTCGGTCGTCGCGCTATACAACGTATGACAACGCAGGCCATGGTGGGGGCAGCGGCGCTGCGCGCGAAAGCTCGGGCCTTCGCCGGGAGGTGCATGAGCTCCAACTTCGTCTCGCCGCCTCCGAGGAAAGCCGGCAAGAGCTGGAGCGTGCGCTGGCGCACGCACAACAGCGGGAACGGGAACTCGAGACGACGATCGACAGTCAAAAGGCGGAGATTTTCGGCCTGCATGCGGAGCTCAAGGACACGAAGTCGACCAATGCCGTGCGCGCCTCGCTCCGCACAGTCTTGCGCGACAGTAAGGAGACCGCCCTGCCCCGTGAAGAGCTGGCACGCATCGAGCGCGAAATGGCCGAGCAGGACCGCCTTCTGGCCGGGTACCAGAAGGAAAATGAAAAGCTCGTCGCCCAGGTCCGCGATGCCGAGGCTCGCGCTGAGGAGGTGCGCCAAACCATTTACCGTGCAAACATGCGCACGGGCCTCGATCACAGCCAGCAGCTCGGCGAGGCGCGCCAGGGCCCCCAGGCGGATGCGGAGGGACTGCGTAGTGCCCTCGCTGCCGAAGAGAAGACTCGCGCGCTCGAAGAAGAGGTCGAAGATCTGAAGCGGCGCCTTGCGGAGCGGGATGCCGAGCTGAAGCGAGTAACGGCGACCGCGACCAAGGACAGCGCTGGGGAGTCTGCGCGAGAGCTCGCCCAAGAGCTGCGCAAGGAGCTGGCCGAGGCTCGCTTTGAGCATCTCCGCGAGGCAAAGTCGCTCAAGGAAAAACTCGCGTGGTACGTGGAGAACCAGCAGCTACTGGAGGAGCATGCCGCCGTCATTGAAGAACAGCGCGAGCGCATCCGCGCGCTCGAGGACGATAAAGACTTGGATGCGTTGGCGCAGGCGGCTGCACGAACTGGGTCGCGGCGCCCGAAACAGTCGCTGCCGAGCGACCTGAAGCGAATCCGCACGCTCGAGAAGCAGGTCCACGAGCTCGAGGAGGCCTTGCGTAAGAGGAACCCGGACTGCATTGCAAACCTCATCCTCGCAGCGGGACCGACTGACGCGGAGAAGGAGACCCGGCGAGAATTACGCCAGCAGGTCGCGTCGCTCAAGGAGGAGCTCGAGAGCAAGGCCAAGACGCACGCTTCGCGCATGCGGTCATTGCGTCAGGAGCACGAACGCGTCAAGCTTCGCTACGAGCGCCTTTTGGACAACAACCGGGCATGGGGCTCGGACAGGAGCAGCAGCGGTCCCCGCGCAAGCGAAGCGGATGGCGCACCAGCGATGGCAGGGGGTGCTCATTCGGAAGCCAAGCCGAGGGGCGCTGAGACGAGCGCAGGTGCCGAAGCGCGAATCCAGCAGCTCGAGCAGGAGCTTTTGCGCGTGCGCGAATTCTACCGCAAGAAGATCGAGGACCTCTCGAAAAAGTCGAGCACGGCGCTGCGCGCTGCGCGCCGGGAGGGCCCGGTGTCGTCGGCCGCGGCCTCTGCTCAGCGCGATCTGGACCGGCTGCGTGCCGCCAAGACTGCTCTCGAGGCTCGCGTCGAGGACCTTGAAGCGGCCATGTCTACGAGCAAGGCCAAGAGCGCGCTGGCCGGGCTGGAGGCCAGGCTGTCGAGCTTGCAGGAAGAGAACGCGGCGCTCCAGTCAGAGCTGGCGCGAGAGCAAAGAGGCTCGGGACTGCAGCGGATTCGAGAGAGGAACGAACCTGGTCAAGACCAGGAAGATATCTCGCAGGGTCCTGAGGACAGCCCGCGCGGATCGGGAAACCCCGCCGCGGACCCGTCGCGGCCCGAGCACGATGACCCCGACCAGGAGGACGACCCGACCTTTGACGAAGGTGTCGACGATGACGACGAGACCTCGGCACTCGTGGCCCTCCTGCACGGCCGCGCCCCAGGGCCCAAGAGCCGGCAGGGGAAGCGTGGACGTTTCGCATCGCAGTCCGCCTCGCACTCGGGCTCTGTGCGAGACCAGATCACGGAAGAAGCCCGAGCGTTGGAAACCAAGGTCCGGGCGCTTGAGGCGGAGAATGCGCGCGTGGAGACGCGCTGGACCGCAGCGCTGGAGCGGTCCGAGGACGCGGTCCGCAGACTCCGTGGCGCCAATGCAGAGCTTACGGCCCGACTCACAGAGGCCAAGCGGCAACTCGACGAGCCGGCGACACCTTCCATGATCCAGCAGCAGGCCTTGACGAGGCGTCTTAACGAGATGGAGGCCCGCTTCCAGGCGCGGGAGCGCGAGCTGGAGCTCATTGTCCAGAACGTGAAGCACCGCGCAGATATGGACATGCACGCGGCGCAGGCCCGCTTCGAGGCCGGCCTGGCAGCCAAGAACGCCGAGATTCGCCACTTTCGCACCGAGCTAGACGCTCTCCTTTCTGCGGCGAGAAATCTCGCGTAACCTCTGTGCGAGCGAAGGTGCGCACGTCATGTTCAGTATTATACATCTCCGGGCCTAATTTGTTGTGTTAGCGTACGAATACATTTACCTTTCTTGGTCCGCCGCGAGCGCCTTGATGAGTTTATTGGGCTTGCCGCGGCTTTCATATGCCTCAAAGGCGTCCTTATCGACGCGCTGCGCCAGCTTGGCGGAGGTCTGTTTGCCAGCGAGCGCGAGGGCTTTGACGGCGCGCAGCCGCGCGTTGAGAACCTCGAGCTGCGCCACAGTCTTGCCCATGGTCGAGTCAAAGGCCTCGTCGAAGTCGCCGGCTGGCAGCGCGGGCTGCGCTGCCGCCGGAGCTTGAGCAGGCGGTGCTGCGACAGGGTCTGCGGGCGCCGACTTTGCTCGTGCCTGCTGGTCCTGACGATGCTGCTGGCAACGGGCCTCCTCGACGCGCTTCCACTCGTCGAGCTCGCGCTTGAAGTCGTCGATGAGCGCGCGGAGCTCTGCCTCGCGCTGGCGGTTCTGTTGGTTTTTGGGGTTTGCTTTGGGCTGCGGCCGCTCCATCTGGTCATCGAGGGCGGCACCGTTCTTCCCGGTCATCTCCTTGTGGACCCTCCGCAGTACCTTTTCGCCGGACTGTCGCAAGTCGTCGAGGACCGAGGCGTATTCGCCAGTGTAGACGTTCTCCAGTGCCTTGAGCTCGTTTTCCATGATCGTCTCGAGCGCTTCATGGACCCACTGCCCGAGCTTAGGGCCATCGGAGGCTAGCATGGCCTCATCGACGGCGAATGCGACCCCCTTGGGGTACTTTGGTTTCTGTCTGGGCTGCTGCTGTTGTTTCCGCGCCCGCGCTGCTTTGTTCGCGCGGATCACCTCGGCTGCCGACCTGCGCTTGCGCGAGTTGTTCGCAGCCGCGGCGCCGGCGTTCTCCTTGACATTCGCCGCGCCGGCGTCCCCGGC
>KQ758892.1:582738-598662 GCA_001462505.1 Aurantiochytrium sp. T66 | reverse complement strand
GCGGCGGCGGCGGCGGCGGCGGCGGCGGCGGCGGCAGCGGAGGGCGACGAGCGCGGGCGGGGCCATGCCGCGCTCCTGAGCGCGGCCACGGGCGCCGCGAGGAACGTGAAGACGCGCGACAGCGAGTACAAGCCCAGGCACGAGGAGGTCTCCGTGACCGAGGCGGCGCTGCGCGTGCTCGCCGACGACCTCGAGCGCGGCGCCGACTGGGTGGTCTCCGACGGCGAGGACGAGGCGGCCGACAGCGACCAAGATAGCGTCGACGAGTGGGGCAGGCCCACGCTGCGCTCGCGGCTCAGCTCTGCAGCAGACGAGATCCTCGCGGAGACCTTCCAGGAGGACGCCGCGCGGCCCACGACGTGGTTCAGGGTGGTCACCATCGTCGCCCAGGTTTTCATGGTCATCCTCATCGCCGCCGCAGGCTTTTACGTGCTGCAGCAGCTCTTCCCGGACGTCAACAACGCCATCAAGCAATGGGCCGTCTGGGCCAACGGCATGGGGCTCGAGGGCACGCTCATCTTCGGCCTGGCAGTGGCCGTCCTGCTCCTCATACCGGGCGTCCCGGGGTCGCTCGTTTGCTTCAGCTGCGGCGCCGTCTTCGAGTTCCGCAAAGCCTACCTTATTGCCGCCGGGGCACACCACTTCGGCGCCTGCAGCGCCTTCCTCTCCGCGCGGCTGCTCTGTCGCTCGCGCTTCGAAAAGCTCTTGCTCTCGCGGCCCACGCTCCGGAATATGTCCGCCGCAGCACGCAAGGAGCAGTGGCGAGTAACTTTCCTCTCTCGCTTCATCGTCATGCCCGTGCAGATCAAGTAAGTTACCACGCCTCAAGCGCAGTGCGCTTATGACCGCCTGCTGCCCCCACTGACAGAGTGTCGCCGCGCTCACCCACAGGAACTATCTCTTCGGCGTCTTGCCCGTCACCTTTCGGTGTTTTTTCCTCATGGCCTTTCTGGGCGACTTTCAGAGTATCCTCTTCTCCGTGTACCTTGGCTCAGTGTCCCAAACGCTGCTAGAAGCGGGCACTAATGCGCACGGGACGGGCGAAAACGGGGCTCCTGGCCAAGACGAGGTCATCAATGCCAACGTTGACACAGATTCGTGGCTGCCCATGCTCAGTCTTCTTCTGGCCATCGTCATGACGACAATCGCATCCTTCGTGGCCCGGCGCTCGTACATGCGCGTTCTCGCCGAGCTCAGGGCAGAGGATCTCAGCAATAACAAGTCGAGTCGCATAGGCGAATTCGGGCGCCGCTCGCCGGCTTCGGGCGGCAGCATCCGTCGCCCGAGCTATGCGAATGTCGACACCTCCGCCTTTTCTGAAGAAGAAGAGGCCGAGGCTCGCTGTAATGAAGACGACGAGCTCCTCGCGTGAACAATATCGTTGTTTTACTGGCATATAAGTTTTGGGGAAAAGGCACACGAACACACGCCCAAGTTCCGACAATCCCCTGGGCAAACATGCGCGCCTCCTGGGTCGGCCTCGTCGCGCTGCTGGCACATGCAAGCGTACGGCGCCCGATTTACCTTTTCTGGGACGCCCTGGTAAGACTGGCCTGTTCCCGCAAGAAGGCTTGCAGAAAGGCATTAAAGATTCCGAAGAAGCGCTCGGAGTCGGCCTTGAGCTCCTCCTCGTCGACCGCATAAGTCTGCAGCAGGTCTGCGTAGCGCGTCTCCAGCTTTGCAACCGCCGTCTGTAGGCTATCCTGAGACCTTCTCGCTGATGTAATAAAGACCGTCATCTTTTCACCAAACTTGCCCTCGCCGCCATCACTGCCGAGGCGCGCCACAAGGTTCTCGACAAATTTCAGGTCGGCTCCGAGGTTGCGCGCCGTGGTCGTGAGCGTCTTCACGGACACTCGACTGGCTTCGCCGATGTGCTCCAGATCCTTGCCCAATTTCAGCATAACGGGGTACTTATTGGCCGCAATCTCGCGCACAATGAACTGCAGCAAGGTCGTCTTATGATCCGCGGCTTTGAGGTTTTCGATCTTGGCCAGCAAGTCGAGTTTGAAGCCGTATGCGCCTCCCCGCGACGAAGTCCCGTTCAAGTAATTACCCAGCGCGAGAATGACGCGTAGCGTCTGCCTGAGCGCACTCGACTCGGTGATCTCCTCGCAGGCCTTGAGGACCACCTGCGTTTGCTCTTGGGCCTCGGCGACCTGCTGCTTAAAGCGAAGCTGGATTGACCACGCCTTGATGCGTTGCGGCAGGGCGTCGATCTGGCCGAGCGCCTTGAAGAGGACCTCAATCTTCCCGAGCTCCGATTCATCGCCGTCGAAATCTTTGACCAGCCGGACCTCGTCCGCAGTCGGCAGCACGTTCGAGAGCATGTTCACACGGTCAGCTCCGCCTCCAAGGCGCTTCAGATCGAGGTTCACAATGCAGTCGCGCAGGTGTTCGGGCGTCATGCGCAGTCTCGCAAAGGCGATGCCCACATTTTGCTGCCGCTTCGGGTCGAGGAGCTCGACCTTCTTCTTGCCGCCCGGGACTGCGGATCCACGCCGCCCCTTGGTCGACCCGGACCCTTTGCTTTCCTCCTCGAGCGAGCTTTCCTCGCGCGAGGCGGCGGGCTTGTTGGCCTCGGGCTGCCCGAACTTGTCTTCCAGCGCGTCGAGACTCAGGTCAACCTGCTCGTCCTCAATGTCCTCCCACAGCGACCCTTGAACGCGCTCTGCCGGGATCTTGGACCAGAAGAGCGCGCGCATCGGTTTGCGCGGAGTCACCTTCGGCTTCTCCTTCACTTTTGGCGCAGCGGCCGCAGTCGCCACGGCAGAAGCAGGCGCCGCAGAGGACGACTTCGCGAGACTTTGCTTGTCGCCGAAGAAGATGTCTTGGTTCTCTGCAGAGAGCCCGTCGCGTGCCATCTTGTTCCGGATGGCGCCGTCAGGAATCTTGGCCTGCTTCATCTTGGCGTACTTGGCAAACTTTGGGTCCATGGCTGCTGCCGTGGGGCCGCGCGCCCCGTCTCCGGCGTTGTCTCTAGTTTCTGGCCCCGGGTCCAACTTCAGCGCGCTACCAAAGAACGCCGCTTGCTTTTCAGGATCAAGGTCGTCTCGCGCCATTGCATTGCGGATGGCGCCTTCCGGAAGACCAGCCTTGCGCATCTTGGCATATTTTTCGAGCGCCGGGTCTAATGGTGGCGCCGGAGCTTCTTGGACCTTGTGTCCCGCTGCAGAGTTATTGTCGTCGAAGAATAAGGCTTGGTCTGCAGACGAAAGGCCATCGCGGCCCATGCAATTCTCGATCGCGCCCCGGGGCAGGCCGGCCTGTTTCATGCGCGCGTACTTGACAAATTTGGGGTCCAAAGGCGCGGAGGCAGCTGCAGGCGCGCTGGTCTGGCCCACGACTGAATTGAAGAAGCTCTCGCGCTCTCGATCAGGTACACCGTCTTTGATCATGCAATTCTCGATGGCGCCCCGAGGGAGCCCGGCCTTTTGCATCTTGGCGTACTTGGCGAGCGTTGGGTCCACGGCTGCGGGAAAAGCGGCAGCACTCGACGTCGACGTTGTCGCCGCCCGCGCAGCCATCTTGGCGTCCTCCTGGGCCTTTTCGGCCTTGGCGCGCCACTCTGCGACTTGCGCCTCGGCGCGCGCAAGGTCGACCTCGAGCTGGCCAATTTGCGCGCGGGCCTTGTCTAATTCGTGGAAGCGGTCGTCGCGCGACAGGTAGAGCTCTTCTATCCTCGCGCAGGAGAGCGAGTCTACTTGCCCGGTGACGACCCGCTGGCACACGTCGGCCAGCAGAGACCATATCCGTGGCGCCAGATAGACATCCGAGGGCGTGACGAGCAGCGCGTGCAGAATGTCGAGAAACTTGGCCCCGGCGCCGCTCGCGTTCGCAACGTAGAGAACGCGCTCGAAGAGGATCTCAGGGTCCGCGAGCCAGCTTCCACTGGTTGGCGCCTCTTCGAGAATGTGTGCCGTGTCAGCATCCGCGAGCTCACGGTACCGCGCGCTCTCCAAGGCCAGGACCCGACGGGAGCCGTCCGCATCTTCTTCGTCGCGGAAGAGGTCCATAGCGTTGTCGAGATCGTCGAGCGTGCGCATCATGCCCAGGTACGCCAGATCTGCGCGAAGCGCAACGCGCTGGCGCAGATCTGCCGCCTGGCCGACAAGCACGTTGATGAAGCGCAGCACGGCCGTCTTGAAAGCGAGGTCGAATGCCTCGTGCTCGCACGTGAGACATCGCAGGAGCGTCGCGAACCGCAGGTCCTCGCCCCGCGCGACGCGATACACCTCAAAGGCGGAACAGACGAGCTCGTGGCCCTCTGGACTGTGCTGTGCCAGCACGCGCATAATGTCCAGAACGACGGTGGCGAGTCGCGGGAGCTCGTACTCGCACGCGAAGCAGAGCACTACTGACGCGACGACTTGCGCATCGTCGATCATGACGCCGCACACACTCGGGCTTGATTGCAAGAGGACCCACAGCGCTTCGAGTAGGTCGAGACGTACGCGCGTGTCTCGCAACTCGCCGGCGATTTCCATAAAGCGAAAGAGCTTGTGCAGACCGCCGAGCTCAAGAAATGTCTGCATCCAGCCGGCGTCGGCCTTCATCTCCATGCGTAGATCGATGACCTCTTCGGCGCGAACTTTATCGGCGGCGAGCAAAAGTTTGTCGAGATGCTCAACGCTGCGTACAGCGCTGCTGTGCCCCCCGTATGCGCTCGTCTGCACGCGGACATAGCGCTGGTGTTTGGAGAGCAGCTTCCACTTCATGTGCATGGGCTGCGCAAGCATGCGGCTCCTTTTGCTTTCCGGGATTCCAAGCTCGTCAAGCAGCCGTCTGTACATTCTATCGAGCTCGTCGTCTGGAGGACGCTCCTCGGCATCTGCCATGGCGACGTGGGCCGCCTCCGCGGGCGCGACCCTCATGGATGCTTGTACACGCGGTCCCTGTCCTCGCTTGCGCTCTCGAGTCGCGCACCCCGCGCGAGAGTAGAGTAACCCTCAGGTCAATTGAGTCAAGCACGTGTCGCGCTGGTCGGCGTCGCTCGCTCGCTCGCTGCGGATTTGCCTTCGTCTGCCTTCGAGTTTGCGCGCGCGTACTTCTGGTTCGCTTTTTTCGCGGGCAGGCCGTTCGGCCGTCTTGGACTGCCCTCGCTCGCCCGCTTGCTCGGTTTTGCCCCAAACTATCACGTACCACTTGCCAGCATCTTCACTCCGAAGCTTCGAAGCTCCGAAGGTCGTGATCCATCTGCCTGAAGAGTGTGTGCAATCGCAGAAGGCGATCCGGTCGGCGAATGGAATGTCGATGACGGTAAGAGGAGTACCCGTCGAAGGGCGCCCTCTCGATAATCAGCATGAACATGAAACATAACCAGCAACCGCCCTTCGTGCGTTGCAGCTGGAGAGGCGCACCGGCCAAGGCCGCCTTCGCGTAAAAGCCTCGCAAGATTATCAGAGGCGTCTTGACGTGATTGGGTCGCGCTCTCAGGTCGATCACGATGCAGAGAGCCGTTTTCCCCCGCAGAAATCATGACGATCATGATCATCCCTGACGAGCCACGATCATTTGACTGATCATACGCTACGCTACGCACAATATGCGTCCACCGCTCCCGACGTCGTGGCCTCCGACGAAGTCGTTTGTCCTGGTTGAGCGCTTCCCCGTCCGCAATCATGCGGAAGATCTAGGCGCTGCCCATGATTTGATGGGGCTTATTAGTCAGGCGTCGGGCAGACCGCACGAGATAGATTATCAGGCCAAGCCTACCGTAGGCACAGCGCGGAATCTGTGACCAGTTTACGCGCGCGGAGACCCTCAAAAAGGCATTTGCATACGTAAGTACACGCGGCTTTGGCGAACCAGAACTCCATTCGACGCGTCGCAAAGCGTCTCTGCGAAAGGATCGACCATGCCGGCCGGCGGGGCGGCGACGCCGGCACCTCCGTCCGGCAGCGCGCAGGAAGAAGCTGTCCTGCGCAAATTGCTGCACGAGGAGGAGTCTCCGCTGCGCGGAGGACGAACTCTTCGCGAGACGACGAAGCGAGTCCAGGAACGACCTCCGGAGCGAACCTTCGGCACGCAGCAGCAGCAAGGTCCTTATCCGCGTCCTCGGCCGCCAGCTCGGCACCCGCACCAGGATGAAAGCCGGCGGCGACGAAGACTTTTGCAGAAGCAAGTGGCCAACGACGGCGCCGCGAAACCTCGCGGTCAAAGCCTGAGCGAGATGCGACGCGCGCGGCTCCTCCAGGAACACAAGGAGCGACTCCGGCATATGCAGCCGAGGCTCGACAACGCCGTGCCCAAGACTGCGCGCATGAAGCACGTCAGGTCGCGCTTGAAGAGCCACCAGGACACAATCGGGAGGAGGCTGCGCGTGGAATATGAAAACCAGATCCTCGTGCAGCGCATGACGGCGGTGATGCATCGCCAAAACAAGTACACGGATGTGGAGAAGAAGACGCTGCGCGGGAGACACGAGCGGCAGCGTCTCTGGGAATTCAAGCGCATCGAGTCTGAGAACCGCAAGCTTGCAGAGCGGCTTGAGCGGGTTCCGCCCTTTCAGACGAGGCGCCAATTGAAAAAGGACTGGGCCAAGACCAAGAAGAAAATGGCCACCATGTGCGCCTACCCGCTCGTCATTGCGCAGCCGTACAGACCAGAGTCCAGGGCTCCGTCAAAGCGATCTAGAAACGGGCGACAAACTGGGCCTTCGTCTCCTGCCAGGATTCTTGTTGGCGACGTCCGCATTTTCCCGTCGCGCTCCAAGGACCTGCCCGTAGGGTACGCGCTTTCCCCCAAGCTTGGAGAAACTGAAGGCGAAGCAGAGAGCGAAGAGGCTGATACTGCCGCTCTAGGGCCCCTTGGCTTTGTCGAAAAGACCGGAGCCAAGGTTGACTGGGAGGCGCCCGAGCCGCCGAGGGTGGGTGCCGCTTCTGCGGCGGCGGCGCGGCCCGTGGCGACCAGGCGTCACGACGTCTTTTCTGAAATATACAGCGCGCCTGCAACAGAGTACAGCCATGGCTCGTACGAAAGCAACGTTACCTTTGTCCTCGTCGCCGTGCACATGGCCGTCGACGAGATCTACCGGACCCTGGAAATTCGTGTCAGCCGCCTTCGATCTGGCGTGGCCTCGCAAAGACGCGAAGACCAGCACGCCCTCATTGTCAGCTACAGCGACATTTTCGCTCTCGTGGGCGGAGACACGCGTGACACCTACGAGGCTGTCCTCCGGAGGCTGTGGTTCCGCAACAACCGTCTCATGCTGACATCGCAGCTTCCCAGCGTGGTCCAGGACGTGTTCCCGGCCGGAAGCATTGAGCCTGCGGCCGTGGAGCTTTCCAAGGAGGAAGAGAACAGAATTGCCAAGCTGCAGGCTCGGGTCCGCGGGCAGCAGGCGCGCGCGATGCAAAAGGCGGAGCACGACGCTGCTGTGGTGCTGCAAACTCAATTCCGCAAGTTTTCGACGCGCAGTTCCATCGCGTCCACCGAGCAGGACCAACCTTCGGATGCGAACGAAGCCGGAAGCAGGCTGGAGGGACGCGCCACTACGGAGGACGAAAGCGCAGTCAAGCTGCAGAGCGCCTTTCGCGGCTACAATGCCAAGCGACGGCAGCGCAAGCAAGCGGATCAGAGCGCCGTCAAGCTACAGAGCGCTTTTCGAGGCTACCACGCCAAGAAACAGCGCAAACGAGAAACCCAGGGCGCGGTGAAGCTGCAGGGCGCTTTTCGTGGATACCATGCCAAGAAGCAGCAGCAGCAGCAGCGCAAGCAGGAAGACGAGAGTGCTGCCAAACTACAAGGCGCCTTTCGCGGATACCATGCTAAAAAGCAGCAACAGCGCATGGAAGACGAGAGTGCCGCCAAGCTACAGGGTGCTTTTCGAGGCTATCACGCCAAGAAGCAGCGCAAGGAGGAGGATCAGAGCGCAGTGAAGCTGCAGAGCGCCTTCCGCGGTCACAAAGCCCGCCGACCTCTTGCGGAAAAGACTCTCAGATTCCAAGATGGCGAGTGCTTTGGTGTCCGTATGCACCACGGCGGCGAGCAGCGCGTCTTTGTGGAGATCGAGACTCAGCAGGAGAGCGCAAGCGTGCCTGTGCAACGTCTGTGCCTCGAGCTCTTGCGGCCAGAGCCGAACACGGCCGCTCTTTGCGATGAAATCTGCTCCACAGTGCTTCGGCACAGGGAGGGCAACCTCTCTTCAATCGCCAAATTCGGCGTACACGCGGACCCGCGCCGCTTCGTCGTGCATCCACACCCCAGGGACAGCAGCCCCCTTGCCCTGCTCAAGCTGACGAAAAAGGATGTGACCTTCAATCGCGCGCAGAGAACGCCGCTCTTCATTCGAGAGTACTCGGTGGGGGGCAAGGCGGGCGTGAAGATTCAGCAGGTCTTCAACGCCAAGGACAACTCGACGCGATGGTACGAGTTCGCTTCCAGTTAGCTTCATGACTCTACAAAAACTGAAAAACGTATCATGGAACGCCTGCGCCATCCAGCCCAACAAGGAGGAAACAAGCTTGATACGGTCAAATGACGCAGGCGAAGCAGTCTCTGCTATCAGATTCAGTAGCTAGAAGTAGGTGAAATTGTACTACGCGTCTTCTGTATGTACGCACGGATGCAGATTACACGTCGCCGCGCACAGCCAAAAAAAGGGAGCGGCTTGAAATGAAATGCCAGGGAAGCAGGGATGGCCAGGGTTGGCGGGAAAAACGGTCTCATGAATGCTAGTACTCACTTACTCCGCGCCCCTCGAGCGGTCGCTCGTGCTGGACGAAGAGGAAGCGACAGCAGGCTCGAGGACAAGCGTGGCGCCGGGTCCCGCCGCGCCCGCGCGAGCGGACCCATTTGCGGTCTGCTGCTGCTTCAGCATCTCGCGCCTCTTGGAGGCCATCAGCTCCTTGAGAGAAGGCTTTTTCGCGTTTCGTTGAACCGGGCGCTGGACGATGCCGAGAACCCGAGAGGCGTCCGCAGCGGAGAGCGCGGCCGTTGCGATTTCCTCAAAGCGGTCCTTTCGGAGCGCGCCATGAAGGACGCGCAGGCTCTCCTGCGCGGGCTTTTTCGCATCGACCGAGCGGCTGCTCTCGAGCTCTGCAAAGCTAATCACGAGAGCCTGCGCGAGTTCGGCCGAGTCCAGAGGACTTTCGCCCCGTTGGCCGCCCGGACCCTGGGCTTTGTGCGCCTTGACGAGATTGCGCAGACACCGCGTGGCATACTTGGATACAACAGAGCATACCTTGGCGCTCCTGCTCGACGAGTGCGCGAGGAGCGCCTGCAGGACAGAGGCGGTAGCGGCAGAGGTGACCATTTCGTCGAGCACGGACTCGCCGGCGGCAGCGATGAAGCGCTTGTCGTTGACGCTCTTTTTGATGATGGGGTCGATGACTGCTTGCACGGTCTCCTTGCCGAGCACGAGGCGCATTTTAAGGCTGTGAAAGCAGGCTTCGATTGCGTACAGGGCGTTGCGGCTCTGGGCCGAGCGCAGCGACTCGACACCTTGTTTAAGGAAGAAGAGGACCTGCTCGAGGCGCGGCACTACGTAAAGGTCGGTCTCCTTGGAGTGGAAAGTGACAAGACGGCGCAACAGAGTCGTGGCCTCGTGCTGGTCGATCCAATCCTCGCTTTCGAGGAGCTCTGCCAGGCGCGCGCCCTGCGCCGCGGCCTCTGCGTCGCTTTCGAGGGCCGTCAACTCCGCCGGTTCAGGGACCTCGGCGATGTACGGGACCTCATCGCCACTGTCGTGCTTGGCGCCGGCGCTAGTCTCTGCGGCCGGGGTCGTGGTGGAGGAGGAAGCGGTCGATGATGAGGTGGATGGGCGCGTGTCGCTGCCGGCGGTAGCGTTGGAGTCTTCAAGAGGGGCGGCCGAGCCTTGTGCACGTGCGTCCATGCCCACGTTGGCGCCCGTCGTTGCCTCGAGGTTCTTCTTATTGCTGCTGATGTCGTTACAGGTGGCGAGCGGGCCCGATCGAGGGCGCGAGCTGCGCTTCGACCTCTTGCCGCCCTCGGCAGCGGCGGAGCTGACTCCGTCCGGAAGGGCGTTGTTGTTCGAGACGGCAAGCACGTTCTCCTTGGAGAAATCGGCGAGCTCGTCGGCGGCAATGACGGCCCTGGCGCTAGCCTTGGACTTTGTCCACGCGGTCCGCGGCTTGCGCGCAGGCGTCTTCAGCCCTTTGACTAAAGAGCCCTTGCGCTTGCGCTGGCGCGAACGGGTGTTATACGCAACGGGCTCGTAGGCGTCCATATATTTGGCCAAAAACAACGAGCAAAGCTCGCTGATCCGTGCAAGCAAGCCTATTTCCTGCGGAGGGGCAATCAGAGTCCGCTCCCGGTACGACTCTTCGTCCTCTTCCTCGTCTCCGTCCTCGTACCTGCGGTCCACGTCGGACTCGTCGAGGTCCGAGTCTTCCTGCTTGGCCTCTTCCTCCTCTTCGATCTCGCTCACGGCCGGTCCCTTGGACACTGGCAGGGGGCCCACTTCGCCCGCCCCGGGGCTCTTAACACGCTGCGTCTTGGCTACGATAGACACCTTGCGACGATAAGCTTTCTTGAGCGCAGCGGCAGCGGCTTCAAGGACGCTGCTGCTGCTGCTGCTGCTGCGGAGTGCCTTGCGTACGAACGAGAAGAGCTCGCGGAGCTTTCGCGCGCGATCGATGCGCACCCAGATCACAACCAGCAACGCGATGAAACCAGCACACCTCGACGACAGCAGGCTCCTCAGCCACGGCCTCGCTCGTTGGAGATCTCGCGCTACTGCTGAAGTGCCCTTGGGCACCTCGACCATCCAGCGCGCCTGGCGCAAGAAACCGACGTCCGTAACTCGGTCCCTTCCTTCGCCGGCGCGGCTCTCGCTGCTCCTCGCGCCTCGGCGGGCCCCGGCGTTCCGCTGGCCGCTCGTCCGGCTCGGCTCGGCTCGGCGCGGCGCGGTCCCGTCGGCGTCGGCGTCGGCGAGCTCCTCGACCTCCTCCCCGTCGTCGTCGTCGTCGTCGTCGTTGTCGTCGTCGTTGGTCGCGGCCGATGATCCGATCCGGTCCGTTCGAATCCGCTCCGCTCCGCTCCCGTCGCGGGCTGGGGGCGCGCCCGCGGGCGGCGGGGGCCGGGCGGCCAGGAGGCGCGTGCGTGCGGGCGGGCGGGCGTGCGTGCGGGCGTGCGGGCGCGGGCGCGCGTGCGTGCGTGCGTGCGGCGGGGCGGCGGTTGCTGGTTATTAGGCAGTCTGCAGCCCGCCGACGCCGCGCCCAGCGGCGGCGAGAGTTGCTACGAGTCATCGTGCGCGCCCTTGTGGGCCTGTAGGAAAGGAAGAGCGCGCGCCCTGCGTAACTGTCGCCGACATCGCCGACAACGAGGACGACGAGGACGACGACAACGACGACGAGGAGGAGAACGTGATTGATAGAGATGACGACGAAGATGACGAGGAGGATGACGAAGAAGATCAAGATGATGATCAAGTCGAAGCCCGGGAAGCTCCTGGGTGATTCTTGAGTGATCGAGGAGGTCGAAGACGAGGATGGAGGAGCGCGATGATGACGCGTAGCAATTTTCGAGGAGCCGGGCACGTACTAGAATGTAAGCCTGGTGAGTGGAGAAGACGCCGGGAACGGTGATCGTGGAGCCTGCCTGCGTGAAGAGGCCCTACACGACTCACGAGGAAAGGCTCTGGTTTGGTATGGTACTACGTACGTACCGTACGTTCGTACCTGGTAACCCCGGCCACTTGGTGAGATTGAGCACCTCTGGCAGCAGCAGCAGCAGCAGCTCGGTCCTCTGAGTCTGCCAGGCATAACTTGAGGACGTCAATGCACATTCGCTTCCGTCAGGTCGGCGCGCGGCGCGGCCCTGTCGCGTGCTTGCGGACGCTGCTCTGCGTCGTCTTCGTTAGGATGATATCTTCAACCCGGCCGTGACCTCGCGCCACGTCCCGGAGAGTCCGGCGGAGACCCTCCCTCCGGCCCCGCCCAAGCGCCCCGCGCCCCCGTCGCCCGCGCCTCCGGCCTGCCAGGGCGCGCGGCGCGCGGTCGGTCGGGCGGCCGGGCAACTCGAAGATCTCGGAGATCGCCGCCATGGCCCCGACCGTGGCGGTCGTGGGCGGCGGCGCCGTGGGCTGCGCCATCGCGCGCGAGCTGTCGAAGCTGGCGGGCGTCAAGGTGGTCCTCCTCGAGAAGGAGGACGACCTCTCCCAGGGCGCAACCAAGGCGAACTCGGGCATCGTGCACGGCGGCTACGACGCCAAGCACGGGACGCTCAAGAGCAAGCTCAGCCGCCGCGGCAACCGCAAGTTCGCGCAGCTCGACCGCGAACTCAACTTCGGATACCGCGAGATCGGCTCGCTGGTCCTCGCGTTCACGGACCTCGAGATCAAAGACCTCGAGAAGCTCGAGGAGAACGGCCGCCTGAACGGCGTCGACGACCTCGAGATCATCGATGGCGAACAGGTGCGCGAGATAGAGCCCCACGTGAGCGTCGGCGTCAAGGCCGCGCTGCACTGCCCCTCCGCCGGCATCGTGTCGCCTTACGAATACTGCTACGCGCTGGCCGAGAACGCCATGGCCAACGGCGCCGAGGTGCACGTGGGCGCCGAGGTGACTAGCATTGAGCGCCTCCGCCCCCTGCGCGGCGGTGAGCCCATCTTCCGCGTTGAAACGCGCTCGGGGCTCTCGATCGACGCCGACTTCGTGGTCAACGCCGCCGGGCTGTACGCGGACGAGGTCGCTAGAATGGCCGGCACAGGAACTGCGTACAAGATTTTGCCCCGGAAGGGCCAGTACATCCTCCTCGAAAAGTCTCAAGGACACATGGCCAAGCGGGTCATTTTCCAGACGCCCACCGTTCGCTGGGGCAAGGGCATTCTGGTGTCGCCAACCGTTGGCGGCACCCTTCTCCTCGGCCCTTCCGCGGCCGAGCAGCAGGACAAGGAGGACAAGTCCACAAACATGAACGAGCTCGCGTACGTGGCGTGGGCTGCCCGCCGCTCCGTTCCGCACCTCGATACGCGCGAAAATCTTACGACCTTTTCGGGCCTGCGCGCGCGCGGCCCGCGTAGCGACTTCATGATCGAGGCGGACCCCGAGGTCCCACGCTTCGTCCACGTTGCGGCAATCGAGAGCCCCGGGCTCACCAGCTCGCCGGCGATCGCCGAGATGGTCCTCGGCATTCTCGGCGAAGCCGGCCTGCCGCTCGAGGCGCGCAATGACTTTCAGCCCTCGCGCCGCCACCCGGTGCACCAATTCGAGGCTATGGCTTCCGACGATGAAGAGATCGTGTGCACCTGCGAACAAATTAGTCGGGGCGCGATCCGCCAGGCGATCCGCCAGGCCGGCGTGCCCATCACTTCCACGGATGCCGTCAAGTGGCGCACGCGCGCCGGCATGGGCCACTGCCAGGGCGCGCGCTGCCGCTCCGAGGTCGCAGAAATTGTCGCCAAGGAACTTGCTGATGGCACATCCTTTCAAGACGTGCCCAAGCACGTCAAGTCCTCGCCTACGCCCGATCGTGTCCCGCGCAAAGAGCTCTCCAAACTTTGATGGGAGCGTTGTCCAGCCTTTGAGGCAAGAATGTCCACGATGAGGCAGGCGCGTAAGTACGAAAGTGTCAGCATGAGCGCGCAAGCTCGCGGCTAGCAGAGTTTGCGTGAGCGCGCAAGCACCCGACCAGCGCATGATCGTAGCAGTCTCTCTTTCTATAACTCAATAATTTGTCATGTAAAGCGTCGCCTACCCGCTTTGGGAGCACTTGGTTCATCTTCCGACGGAGCCCGCGGTCTCCCGCTAGGCCACTGCCGTGGAAGCCTGGGACGCGTCGTAATCCTGGTCCAACTCCTGGTAGAGTGGGTCTTTCGCCTCCGTTGCAGCCTCGTGGCACTGGTACGCGATGCCCACGTAGATGAGCACGCGCAGGCCGTCGACGAGGCTGCCCTCCCACAGCTGGAAGGAGCTCTGGAGCGCGAGCGCGATGGCGAAGAAGAGAGCGAGACGGTGCGCGCGGATGCGCCAGCTTGCGGAGATCGCCGAGGATGTCAAGAGGGCGCTGAAGAGAATGCCGAAGATGGCGAAGAATTGCTCTTGCGAGCGGCACTCTCGCGATTTCACCAAGGCGCCCTCGCAGGTCTGCATGAGCACGATCGCCCGACGCGCCAGCTCCCAAAAGACAAGAATGCCCAGCGTCGCGCTCGGCATTTGCCATCTCTCGGGCCTTGTAGACAACGTCTCCGCGACCCATTTCGCATCGGAGCTCTGGCGCGGCGAGCATGGCGCAGTTGAGAAACGAGGCGAGGCGATCGGCGAACCGACCGGCGAGGCGATCGGTGTGGCTGCCATCTTGTCGAGACGGGCAGAGACCATGCCGAAGACATGGTCCAGCAGCGCAATGACCCGAGTGCCCCGCGAGGTGACCTCTTCGGCGTGGAACTTTAGCGCGCGCTGGAAGGATCGCGCGAGTTTGTTTTGCGCGTGCAGGGTCGCTCGCGAAGGAGGCTGCATCTGGCGCAACGACTCCACGTGGTCGCGAATGTTGGCGTCGCTACGCAGCGAGCGAAAGTGCGTCTTCCAACGAACGACGGCTTCGACAATGAGCGTGCGGGTCGCTACGAGCTCCTCGTGGTCTATGCACGCAAAGAATCCAACCTTTTCCATGTGCACGAGCAGGCCAATGACCTCCTTGGTAAAGCTTGGGTTCTCCCCCAGCGTCACGAAGTCGTGAAAGAAGCCTTCCTCGCAGAGCCTCGCGAGAAAGACATGCAGCGCGGTCTGGCCCGCCGCGTTGCGCTTGCGCGGATTGATGGCGAGCTGGCTACTGGCGACCTTGAGGAGGCGCTCAATGGTGCCCAAGGGCGGAGGCGTTTCGTTGAGGAGCCTCATGAGAAGCGTCTCTCGTGTCAGGGGGACGACGATCTCGTCAGCATGGAGCTTGCCGCTGGCCCAAAACATTTGCTCCTGCGCGGACCCGAACTCTACATCACATTGTGCGTGCATGGCGCGTACCGCCATGAAGGCGAGGGCCACGTCGGCGCGACCCGAGCACTCGAACACTACGCGCAATGCGTGCATCCAAGCGGCCTCGAACTCGGTCTCCCAGACCACGCCATCGCCCTTCGCGTTGATGGCCGTCTCGGGGTCGCGCGCAATCTGCAAGAGGCGGCCCAGATGAGCTCCTCTATTATCGTCGTGTTCATCGCGGCCCTTGCGACCCGTCGTGTTGGTCCCGTCCCTCTCGCCAAGCCGGGCACCCTTAACCGCCGCAAGGACCGTCAGCGATCGCATGGATCCCGGCGACGCTGCCGGCCACTGGTAGATGGAGGACAGCCTTCGCTTGCGCAGGGCTGCCAGCGAGAAGGATGCCGACTTGATCATTCCGCGAGAGGACGCCTTCTTTCTCCGCGATGCCCCCTCTGTTTGCCCCGACACCGTGCTCTCCGGCGGCGTGCGGACCGTCTCGCGGCCGTGTATCTTCCTGCGCAAGCCCAGGAGCTGGGCGCCGCGCGCCGACGCCCGGTTCTTCTGCTCTTGAGTCGCCTTCGGGGCCCCTCCATACGGCGCCTCCTTGTGCTGCTGCTGCTGCTGCTGCTGCTGCTGCTGCTGCTGCACGAGAGAACTCTTCCGCGCCGCAGGCGCCGCGCCTACGCGTCTCGCGCGCAGCATTGCGGTCCGTGCCGCGCGCTCTCACGCTGGCTAGTTGCGCGGGTCGGCCTCGGGTTCTTCGCGCGGTTCTGCGCCACCGTCATGCCATCTACCATTCGGTGGCCGCCTCTGCGCGGCCGCGACGACGCCTTCTCCTGCGAGCCTGCGCAAGGCTGGGCTGCAAGACTGGGCGGCCCGCGGCCGGGCTCGGGCGCCTGGCCCGGGGACCTCGCGGGCTGTCCGCCACGAAAGGCGTGGGACCTTAAGGGTCTTTGGGACGGCCGAAAAGATCCGTTGTTTTTTGGTTTTTTTTTCAGGAGTCAAAATTTCGTTTTGGTACACACCGTTTCGGTCGATAGCCGGACTC